>CATQJL010000223.1:67434014-67505256 GCA_958299035.1 Cylicocyclus nassatus | reverse complement strand
AGCAGTGGTATCAACGCAGAGTACTTTCTATTCGGAACATACGGCGGAGCCAGGTAAGCCAGCTAGTATTTTCATAAAGAACAGCCTAAGAATTTCTACACCTATCAGCTCCCGCCAATTTGGAAGGAGAGATACTTTATTAAAACATGAGCGATAATCTTATAAGATCGGATACAGCGTAGCTGCTGCGACATCAGCAAAAGGTATTCCGCCTGCGACCGCAATGGCGTCCCGCTTGTGCCCGCATGCGAAACTGCCTGTTGCATGTCTCAAAGAACACAGGCGTTCCAATCATTTGATTCCGACGGACCATAATACATCGCTCAAGAGATATGTCACTCTAAAGACAAAAGAGTAAAAGAAATGTATATCGCATACATACTACCATATAAATGAACTTTTCCTGACGTACACTAGATTCATTCATGCTTGTTACAATTTACAATTGAGTTTCACACTTAAAGTATTCATTTTTGCAGTGAAGCATCCGCAAAATGGCACTCTTTTTCTTTACAAACATGCGAAAGTTGCAATTTAACGTGCAAAAATTCATGGTTTGGGGAGCTTGCACAACGCGGAGTTGGCAAAGACCCTCACGTTCAGCATAAACTCTTCAACAATAAAGTTGGACATTACACACAGGTGAAAACAGTACTGCATTCCCATCATCGAGAATACAATACCCTAGTTCTTCCTACAAAGCCACCACCACCCCGCACCCAAGAAGCAGTCGCAGCACTAGATTTGCGCCAACGCAGATGAACTATGCCCTTCCCATATAATGCCTTGCTTTGCACCATCTTGAAAGCTTCTCAATTACGTTAAAGAGTCTTTGCCTACTTGTTGTTAGTAGCAGAAATGATCTCAGACAATATCATGGTTTCTTAAATACATAGATTTAGATGGTCTGGCAGTGTACAAAAGTCATTGGTTGCGCTGTTCAAAGCTGCCCCAGGATGACCTTAGCAGTCTGCAATTATAAAAAAGCGTAAGTAGAGTCGCTTCAATAAGCCACCAACAAGACTTCAATTTTAGAGGAAACATGCTTAATGCCAAAATCTACGAAACAGGTGCACCATGCTCGAAATGCCCAGGAGGATGCTCTGAAGGTCTATGCATCGTTTAAAATAGAAACTCGCAGAATAAACTTCAAATGATGCATAGCAACGTATGAGTGGAGTTTCACATGAAACGAAATCACAAATGATTATCTACACAACCACGCAAAAGAGTGGTTTAGAACATAACCACAACTAATAACAACATCTGTAGTTCCTTGTTCGTAAACTTTAGTCAATTTAATAGGATATAGAAGTCATTTTCTGCGCAAAAGTAAATCTGAATGAGCTGAAAATTCAATGAGATACACGAGGTGTTCTCTACAATAATATTTTTGCATATACGTTTCTGTTCTCAAAGCAAATTACATGGTCTTACTACCTAATCTTTACCTGAATTCCTTTCGAATGGTATTTCGATGACGCCCCCAAGTCTTCCAAGATCTACTTTTTGCTATGGACTATTTTCCTTTTAGGAATACCAGACCTGGAATTATTCCGAGTTGGTCAGCACACTAGAATGAGGGATACTCCTCCGCCAGTGGCGGACCCAGGATTTCCGTTCGGGGGAGGGGGCGACAAAAATTTTTTCGAATGAAGGTGCGGCGTTAGCCACGCACTCCGAAAAAATTTTAGGGGTGCTTCTCAAAATTTTTGCGGGTCCTCAATCCCTAAAATCTGGAAGAAGGGGGCGTGGCGTTAGCCACGCCCCCGAAAAAATTTTTTTTACAAAGCTGAACTGAATTTTTAAAAATTTTTAAGACTTATTTTAATTATTTACAATTACAAACGAGTTACTTGCACATTTTTATAAACCATATAAGTAACTTTTGAAAATTTCGCGACCCATTCTCGGGGGGGGGGGGCGCCCCCCCCTCGGTACGCCACTGCCCGCCGCCATAGTGTGCAAGTGTGACGCAGACTAGATTGATGTTAGAATTTTTGACATTGTCACCGGGCAGAGTTAGAGATCCCCAAATTTTACCCAATCAAGATGCGCATGTCTTTCATTCACATAAAATTCAGAATGTTTCGTAATTTGTTCCTACTTCTACTTAATCTTGTACAAAACGAAATAGGTGTCGTGTTGACTAAATGTGAAGTACTATATACAGTAGTGCACTTTTTGAAGCAAATAATAATTATCTATACGATAGCAACGCATTTTCGCCGAACTCGCCTTATCGCCTAACTTTTCGTTCAGTCGTATTTCGCTCAGGATGAACGAATCCGGACCAAGTTACCCCTGCTTGGTATGCACTAAACCCACTGCAGATGGCCGTCAAACAATGAAATAGAAGCCGGTCAAAATATCGTAGGTCGCATTTTTCGACAGTGGCTCCAATTCGGCAAATGTTATTCAGAGAAATGAAGGATGGAACAGCATTAAACCAATTTTATGAAAACTACAAGATTAGTTCGTGATACTTGGTTCGTTCTGAGTTTTGCGTGACATTAAGGAATGTAGCACAAGCCCGAAACACGTGTGACAGCCACACCTTTTTTTGGGATTGTGCCGTAATCCATAGATTTTGCCACAAAATTTTTAAGGGACGATATATGTGTCAAACAGTCGCCTATCAGTGGCGGACCGAGGGGGAGGGGGACCTGGGCAGGGTGGCCCTCTCTTGAAAGTTACTTACATGAGTTATATAGATGACTTGTTTGTACTTGTACATAACCGCATTGTTCTTGAAATTTTTTGTGGCTGCCGCCACTTTCCCGGTGGACCAAGGCAGAGAAAATGCCAATGCAAAAAGTGACCAACTTATTGAAAAATGTGAGTGTTTAGCTTATAAATCAACAAAGACATCAAGATGTTCACAACAATTTTTGTTTTTAATTTCAACACTGTACACACATACACATTATATTTCCGAAAAGTTGATTTTGGTTGAAATTGGCCCTTCACTTAAATGGGTCTACATTTGGAAAATTGCCCTGAATTTTGGTCAACAGGAATTGTTTGACATGATATTTACGAGAATGGTATTCATTATGCTTGGCAGGGCCTCTTTATATGCCGACAGGTGTACAATGGTACAGTATCTCGGTGTGCTTGAATTCTGCGCAATGGGGGAGGGGGAGGGGGGGGGGGGGGGAGGATGCAGTCATACTGTCAAGGAATACCATGCCATCAATATTACCAGCACCACCTCGACTACAGCTCCCCCCCCCCCCCCCAATCATATCAATCCAATGACAGTCACACTCTTATAATCCCCCCCCTCCCATCTTTTCTTCATACCCTAACGCCTTTTTCACGTCTTAAGGGCCGGGCATACTTCACGCGATTTCAGTCGCGGCGCGATTTGGCAATATTCCAACTGTCCATAACTCGCTGTAAGCGTATTTTAAATGTGTAGAAGATAGGGCATTTCATCAATCCACGTAAGTTATACACACCATGCATGTGCAATTTGCTAGCATTGGATCTGAAGACTTCTGGCGAATTGCCAAATCGCGACGCGACTGAAATCGCGTGAAGTATGCCCAGCTTTTTACTTCCTCTGAATGCTTCCACATCCAACACCGTGATACCGTCATACACCTTACATGGGACATGGGACACATGTGAGGTGAATGAACATGGAAAAATTAACATGTCTGTGGCATGGACACAGACCTTACACATGTCATCGGACATATCCAGCCTTTCTCTGTTGTTAACTGTGCATTGTCTGTTGCTTGGAATTTTAACACAAATTTGATTGAGAGGCCAAAGTGCTCATCGATCAACCTCCTACATAGGTTTAGAGACGAAGTGTTTCGTGCAAACTAACAAGTTTATTAGCAAATTTTCACATTTGCACAATACCGAGTGGAACGGAAGACAGGGAGGCTAAGCTGCCGATACCAGCCGAACCTGCCGCGTAGCAGACAGAGAGCAACTGGTAACATACATAACAGCGCCGCTTTCGCAAATTATGGTCTTCAACGACATCCAACAACACCGCGAAGGGTGTGGTCCGAAATCGGCTTGAAGTGGCAGAGTTCGTTTCCCTACCACTTTTCAGTAAAGGAGGTTTCAAGCCTTGTTTCGACGACTTTGACCTACGGTAAGGTAACCGCTGCTAGTGAAGGACGGTTTGAGGTTAGAAAAGGTTTTCCTTGAATATTATATAGAACTTCAACCTGACGCAGCGTAACGTCTTACAGTACTGAAGTGTACGTGATAACACAATGTGTTAACTCACGCCTAGTTTATTTGCGATGTTCCATCTTGAGAACTGTTTTAATTATGTTACTGTTACTGTTACTTGTAAATTTAGGGGCATCTCTGAAGCACGTAGTAGACAAAATAGTTTCTAGCTGTTGATTGGTGCTTTTCAATGAGTTGAGTTCAAGTATAGTTGAAATGTTACGAGTGATGGAACATTCTCGATTTCAACAAATAATGTTACTAACGCTTAGCATTGCTTTTGAAATGGGAAGGCCAACATATCGCTCCAGCTCAAAAAAACCGGATTCATAGCAATATTGTGCTAGCTAATTCCAAGCTCAATACCATACTAAAAAAATAGTAAACCATTTGAAAAATACTTTTGCTTCGGTGTGAGTGAATGAGAACGTTTCCAGTTGCATAAAGTCTCTCACTTATTCGGGTTTTTCGGTATAGTTGTCTTATCTCAGGTTTTTTATTTTATCTTATTTTATAAATACACTCGAGGTGCACCAAAGCAAAGAAATAAAAGAAGATCCAAACAAACAATGAGACCAGCCAGTTCTCAGCCGCAAAAGAAGATAAAAGAAAATACGGAATGAAACAGAACTCGAAGCTTTAGACCCAGCTTGTAAAGTTAAACGAAAGTAACTTGATCAAAAACAATCACATGAATCTTGCACACTCTAAAATCAAAGATGCCCCATTTTTGGGTGTCAACGAGCCCGCCGGTAAAGCTAGCTGACCTGACCCCATTAAAGATTAAATTTTAGAGGAAGCAAGATTCAGATTAAGAGTGGCAGAGTAAACATCTACCAACTACTCAAGAAGGCACTTCATTAGGCGGATACAATTTGGAGTGCCCTAGATGGGAAACTAGGCTTCGTTAAGGCAATAAGGTGTGGTAAAACTTATGACGAATGAGCCGGGCTGGTTCAGTTGTTAGTTAATGGTGCTTATGGTTAGTAACAACTAATAAATAAAACCAGGCTACAGAATCAAGCTGCAACTGAAGATCACCAGGACTCGGCTCCGAAAAATGACCGTGCGGACCGAAAACCGACATGCTAGTAATACCAACAGCCATAAAGCCAAGAAGATAAAGAACTGGTAACTGAAAAACGACAAAATTAAAATCATTCCAAAAAGCTTAGGGATGCAAGCTGTGTGTCAGCTCTCATCAACTTAGCCCTGAAGGAGCGTGCAGTCTGAGAACACATAACATCCATAGGCAACCGCTGAAACCATCTGGCAGACCTGCAAAATATGTTACTGTGCATTTTTGCAAGATTGTGCTTTTTGACTTTGGCGTAGTGCAAATTAAATCCTCCCGACCTTTCACTAGCTGGCATGAACATCCAATATTTACTTGCCTTCAACCGATTTTCACCCTTTAAAACTTGAAAACAAAACGCTAAATCTGAGAGATTGCGACGAAAAGAAAGACTATGTAATTTGAACATTTTAAGCCGTACATTATAATCTGGTATACTGTTATCAGAATAGAGTCGCCTGTACAAGAGACGCGTGAATGTTTTTTGCACTTTTTCTATTTTACAAATATCTTTTTTCCGGGCAGGATTCCAAACTTGGGAGCAATTCTAGATGGGGCGAATGAGGGCTTTGTAGAGACGCGTCACTAGTGCAGGCGAGTTACTCCTTACGGTGCGCAGCAGCACGAATAAGGAGGTGTAAGCCTTTCTGACAGCAGCATCGATATGTTCAGAAAACGTTTAGCATCAACAAGCACTCCCAGGTCCCTAGCTGAGCCGCATGACCTCAACCCTCCTCAACCACATAAGTACTTGCACAACCATTTCCTACATGCAGTACGCAACTCTTGTTAAGATCTAATATATAAAGAATCGTAAGCGCAATTTAAAAATCTGCAAATAGCGGGAAACCGCGTGGCGGTCCCAGCGCGCGGATGCAATCTAGCGCCTTTAATTACTGGTTCACTAGTTGAGTGTTAAATTCCAAGTCGTTGCCCATTCAACCAGATTGGAAAAAGACAATTGTAAAGCTGATTGAACCTCAATTCGATCTTCTGCATCGTACATTCCGTATATCTTTATATCATCTGCATACATTTGCACTTTAATCTTTTGAGAAGTATGGAGTAAGTTAGGCAACTCCATAGTATAAATGAGGAATAATATAGGCGATAAAACTCCTCCTTGAGGAACACCACTTGCACAAGAATAGGTATCCGAAAATCGGTCATGAACTCTTACAGTCATATAGCGGTTGTGCAGATACGAATCATACCATGCGAGCAGCGGGTCATCAACGCCTATCATTTTGAGTTTCTTCACTAGCATATCATGACAGACCCTATCAAATGCTTTACATAAATCAATATAAAGAACATCCACACATTTTTTACTATTCAAGGCAAGAGTCCAGTCATAAATACTGTCAACCAAATTTGTTGTCGTCGAGGCATCATTGATGAAACCATGCTGCTCAGCAGGGACCATGCCAGCTTTATCAAGTCAGGACACAAGCTTATCTCTTATACTCTTTTCCATGACTTTTGCAGGTGTAGATAGCAGACTAATAGGGCGAAAATCCCTCACCCGCCTAGCGCCCTGGACCTTAGGGATAGGTGTTACAAGGGCGTGCTTCCAAAGTGCGGGTACCTCTCCTAATAACATGGATATGTTGAAAATATGTGCTAGTGGTGTGCCCAGAGATGAGGAACACATCTTGTATACAATCTGAGGTATGCCGTCATATGTTTCAGTAGCGGAGTTTTTGAGGTGCTTCAAAATTCGGCAGACTTCATGCGATTCAAAGAAGATTGAGAACAGTTCCCCTTGCACATCATGAAATTGCCAAGAGCAGGTGCGCTACAGTCCGTAGAAGTGAAGACGCTAGCAAAATAGGCTCCAAGGACTTTCGCCTTCTCTTCATCACGGAAAAATCGGGCACCAAGGTCATTTTCGAGGGTGGGGAGGTTAGAATTTGGCTTCATCTTAGCTCTGATGTAAAGGAACAGGCTTCGCGCTGATTTCTATGCAAGCCGACGCTCACGATTAGACAA
Source organism: Cylicocyclus nassatus (assembly GCA_958299035.1). Classification (NCBI taxonomy): domain Eukaryota; kingdom Metazoa; phylum Nematoda; class Chromadorea; order Rhabditida; family Strongylidae; genus Cylicocyclus; species Cylicocyclus nassatus. The sequence goes on along the minus strand of CATQJL010000223.1, from coordinate 67,497,989 downwards.
AAACTTTCGCATATGAAACTCAATTTCGGAACAAACTTTTCTGTAAAGATCGTTGTGCAAAGGATCAGGCAGGTCATCAAAAAGACGACATTTCTGCAATTTCAGGGATTGTATATGTGCAGGTACTTTGGCTATGACAAGACCACGAGCTTTGAAAGGAACAAATAGAGCAAAAGCTTCATAAAGTTTTTGCAAAATCTCCTATATACATCAGAGCAAGATTCATATCCATTAAAATGAGAAAGCCAATCGATTCCAGAAAGGTATCCGTTCAAAGCTTTGTAGTCGACATTATGAAAATCGGGCATTGGAAAAGGAAGGGATGCCGCCGATTAACATCACGCACCTCAAAACTAACTATCTCATGGTCCGAAGACCCAAGCGGGGATGAACATTCACATGGAGAAGCTCAACAGCAGAGGAAAGAACAAGATCAAGGATGTGATTGCCATGAGTGAGCGAAGACACAAATTGTTTACATTGATTTTCAACAAAATAGGTTAGAAATGATGTAGACGCACTGTTCAAAGGTTTAAGATCCATCCAGTCTACTTGTAAGTTAAAGTCTCCAAGTATAATAGATTCACTGTGATTACAACCCAAAGCAAAATGACTCATCATATCTGAAAGGCACTCATCATCTGTTTTGCTAGAGCTTGGTGGGCGGTAAATGGCCAAAAAACGCATTCGATTAGGTTTGGAAGGATGAATAACGTCCACTATAAGCACATCTGATAACATCGTATAGTTGCACTCGATACGATTAGCAACTATGTTTCCTTTTACAAGACAACACACCCCACCGCCTCTGTGTCTACATCTATCACTTCTATAAACTACATATGGTAGTCCACCAACTACTTCAGAGTCGAGGATTCTGGCATTAAACCACGTTTCAGTCACAAAAATCAGGTCTGGCTTGCATTCAGAAACAAACAGTTGAAAAATCTCTAATTTATTAACAAAACTTCGGGCATTGAGTGAATAAATCTTTACTGAGTCAGTATTACCGTGCGCATTCATACGTTTCCCGAACTCCTACGAGGAAGTTGGGAAGTATGAACCAACTCGTCACGGTAAATAACCCACTCTTTCACGTCCTTCCCTTTATTCCGCTCCCGAGCGAGCTTCCACAGCTCATAGTCGCGGCTTCTTTCCTCTGCTGTCATGCTTCTCCTCACGAAAACATAAGGGAAGCCATGACTCCTCAATAACCGGGCATTGGAAAGTGCCACCTGCCAATAATACCTGGAGGGAAATACACTTTCACCAAGCGGGGTCGCGAGGGATTTGGCTTCCCCATGCGGAACAGCTCCACTGGGCGACAGTCCACTTTTAACACGTCAAGCACCTCACCAACAGCGCTATCAAGTTGAGAGCACCGTTCATGAAAGTGCAGACTACTGTCCGCCTCAGGGATACTGCTCAGAACTATACTACGAGCACGCTTTTCAGCTTCATAGTCATCCGAAGCGATCTTCGATATTTTCTCGCTCAAAGCAGACAATACTCTATCTTTGATTGGATCATTGGTCCTTTCCCTAATAGTGCTGATTAGGTCCTAGACGGTCAAGCCCGAAAAATCCTGCTCGCAGGTTTGACTGCCCGCATCTACATTCCTCAGGCTTGGCTGAGTGCCCACAGCTCTTCTAGCGCGCTCACTCTTTGGTGCCATGGTTATCGATTTGATCTACCTTATCAATAGAGTTATAGCCGACAAAGGCGCAGAAAAATCAACGAATGCCAAATCAATATGCGCAAACGGAAAACAGCAAGTCGATAAAAACGGTACTCACAGCAGCAAAGGAGTGCGCAAGGAAAGAGGAGTGAAACAATCAAGAAAGAGAGGATAAAATGAAAAAAAATCCTGGCAATGAGAGAGAAAAATCGGAGCCGACCGCTCAGGGAGACGCCACGCGATGGAATAAGGTTTGCAGATTTTCCTAGATCAGCCGCCTATTAACATCAACAAGGTTGTTCTTCTATGAATAGACGGGGACAGGGGTTTTTCACATATAAAGAACAGCTTGAGCAGCTGATATTGTGCTACAACAGAGTTTGATCTTTTGCTAAGCGCGAATGACGAGTTCTGAAGCATTTTTGGTGGGTACCAAATGATTAGGGGTAGACGAGTTTGTGGAATGTAGATTTATCCGCACTGGCATAGTTTTGTCGAGAAGAGATCGAGGTGCCCCGGTGTGGACCGGGAAGCAATCTCTAATACAATCGGAGGCTCCTTTTATAGCAAAGAAAGGCGGAGCAAAATCGAGTACAAGGTACAATGCATACGAGTTGATGCTTGAAAGGAGATGCCGCCGATTGGCTACATTCCTGGCAGGGCTCGGCACGAGCTGGCACCAGGGAATTTTCAAAACGAAGTCCCCCTTGATTTCCGCTAAGTTTTACGAAGTCCCCCTTGATCCCAAACCCTAAACCTAAAAAAACCCAAAAAACGAAACGTCGACTAAAAAAAGGTAGCAATTTGTTGGCAAAAACGATATTCCCTCTGCTTTTTGTCCCAAAAACGATATCCAGCTTGCCCACTGCGCCAGCTGGTGCCAGGCCTTGATTCCTGTTGCATAGGTATCACTCCCTCTTGACTGATTAGATATTCGAGAGTGAGTGATTCACAATTTAGCCTACGCAGATTCCGCAGGCGATGTAGAATATAGAGTTCATCAATGGTTGGTGATGCAGGAATCATCAACAGCATTCAACTTTTATGCAGTTCGGAACCGATATCAAAGTTTATATACCACGATCAAAATCAAGTCTCTTAAAACTTTTATAGCGAATAACTTTCAAGGCATATTACTGGGAAGCTTGGTGCAAGTATACTCTAATTTATAATTCTTCTACTTTCCCCAAGAAAATGCTTCTTTCAAGCAAGAAGGAGTTCTCTGATTTTAGCTTTTTCAAAAGATACCTTGCACTCATACGGATGTGTAAAAGCTTCAAACATTTAGACTTGAATAAAATTATATTTGGTAAATCGATGGAAATTAGCCTCTTGAGAAAAGCTGTATTTCTTGTTCATAGTGGGCTTACGTCGGAAACTAAAGCTATGCGAAGCGATGGAAAGCTTGACGAGACGAAAAAGACTCATTACAAGCCCTTAACTGATTTTCCACCAGGAAGTGAAAGAGAATTATAACTTACTTCTTCTAAGCAAAAAAAGGATTGCAAAACACAACTCGTACAAGGGATGCGATGTCAAACAAGCTTCTATAATTCTAAAAGAGAAAAAATAAAGAAGGCTGACGAGAGCGCACGACGGAAAACATGGATAAAGAGGCGTAGCCTTAGCCCTCCGAAAGGAATTTTTGGGAGCTTTCGAATTTTTCGCGCTTATTACCACTTTAACCAAAAAAAATTGAGAGGTTAGCCACGTCTGAAGGGTACTTTGTTGTTTATAAAATAATTATTTTTGCTTATATTTACTTGATTCGTGCACAAATTGAACAAGCCGTATTTCGCAATTCATCCATGCCATTCTAAAAGACTACTTGGAAGACCTTCAAGGGGAGGAGTACACTTTCCTACAACTTCCGACCGTATCTCCTTTTCGGTTCCTCGCGGAACGTTTCCAAAAATTGGCAGGGAAGCGCATTTGACCAAAGCACCTGGCTCCACGGTCAAAATACTTGTCTCTTGTAACTTGTATTTTGACTTGTTGGTTGCTTGGCACCCCTCGCCGCTCCCTGGAAATGCGAAGCGCCGAACGTATCAACGAGCACCGCACCCTTTTGTACTACTTCGTACAGCTCGCTAGACGCAAAATTGTGTTCAGCATTAGGAAAGTCTGAAATTGGCCATAAATTAATGAAACTGTTATCTATAGTCTGCGATTAGAATAAATAGAATTATAAAATATTTGGAAGGAAGTGCTTCACTCTACAAAATCAAAAAAAGCTAATATGGAAAATGTACCAATGCAAATGGAATATAAGTCTATATGAAAAAAGAGATAATATTAGGTTGTCTCATAATTAATGCACGTTTTTATTTGCTTGCTTTAACAAAGCAACCAGACTCAACCCAACAAAGGGTAAGAGGTACTATTCGATAGAGCAAAGCAAGCTCTACAAGATGGCACTCATGTCTTTGCGCCATGCTCGATCCACGGAGAGTTCGAACTCAAAATCTAAAGATTTCCAAATGCCCAAATCGAAAAAAATCAGATCTTCGTCCAGATAATTTCTACAGACTTCCCACTCACTCACATCAATACTGTCGATATCTGATATCCATATGTGCGATTGCCGTATTTTTTCCTTGACTAGAAACTGAGAAAACGAAAATTTTCTGTTTTTCTAAAAGCAATGCTGAGCCGTTTTTGCATATGTAGTTCTATACTATAAGCCTAGGTAAGCATAACTGTAGGTTTTCAGCCTATTTCGAGCGGTACTTTTCGAGAAATGTCGATTTCAGCACTGAAACTGAAACGAAAAAATCCGAATTCGTTATTTTTCGAAAACTACCGCTTGGAATGGGCTGAAAACCTACAGTTATACTTACCTAGGCTTGTAGTATAGAACTACATATGCAAAAACGGCTCAGCATTGCTTTTAGAAAAACACGAAAATTTTCGTTTTCTCAGTTTCTAGTCAAGGAAAAAATACGACAATCGCATATATGGATATCAGATATCGATAGTATTGATGTGAGAGAGTGGGAGGTCAGTAGAAATTATTTGGACGAAGATCTGATTTTTTTCGATTTGGGCATTTGGAAATCTTTAGATTTTGAGTTCGAACTCTCCGTGGATCGAGCATGGCGCAAAGTCATGAGCGCCATCTTGTAGAGCTTGCTTTGCTCTATCGAACAGTACCTCTTACCCTATGTTGGGTTAAGCCTGGTTGCTTTGTTAAAGCAAGCAAATAAGAACGTGCATTAATTATGAGACAACCTAATATTATCTCTTTTTTCATATAGACTTATATTCCATTTGCATTGGTACATTTTCCATATTAGCTTTTTTTGATTTTGTAGAGTGAAGCACTTTCTTCCAAATATTTTATAATTCTATTTATTCTAATCGCAGACTATAGATAACAGTTTCATTAATTTATGGCCAATTTCAGACTTTCCTAATGCTGAACACAATTTTGCGTCTAGCGAGCTGTACGAAGTAGTACAAAGGGTGCGGTGCTCGTTGATACGTTCGGCGCTTCGCATTTCCAGGGAGCGGCGAGGGGTGCCAAGCAACCAACAGGTCAAAATACAAGTTACAAGAGACAAGTATTTTGACCGTGGAGCCAGGTGCTTTGGTCAAATGCGCTTCCCTGCCAATTTTTGGAAACGTTCCGCGAGGAACCGAAAAGGAGATACGGTCGGAAGTTGTAGGAAAGTGTACTCCTCCCCTTGAAGGTCTTCCAAGTAGTCTTTTAGAATGGCATGGATGAATTGCGAAATACGGCTTGTTCAATTTGTGCACGAATCAAGTAAATATAAGCAAAAATAATTCCGAAAATTTTATAAACAACAAAGTACCCTTCAGACGTGGCTAACCTCTCAATTTTTTTGGTTAAAGTGGTAATAAGCGCGAAAAATTCGAAAGCTCCCAAAAATTCCTTTCGGAGGGCTAAGGCTACGCCTCTTTATCCATGTTTTCCGTCGTGCGCTCTCGTCGGCCTTCTTTATTTTTTCTCTTTTAGAATTATAGAAGCTTGTTTGACATCGCATCCCTTGTACGAGTTGTGTTTTGCAATCCTTTTTTTGCTTAGAAGAAGTAAGTTATAATTCTCTTTCACTTCCTGGTGGAAAATCAGTTAAGGGCTTGTAATTAGTCTTTTTCGTCTCGTCAAGCTTTCCATCGTTTCGCATAGCTTTAGTTTCCGACGTAAGCCCACTATGAACAAGAAATGCAGCTTTTCTCAAGAAGCTAATTTCCATCGATTTACCAAATATAATTTTATTCAAGTCCAAATGTTTGAAGCTTTTACACATCCCTGTGAGTGCAGGGTATCTTTTGAAAAAGCTAAGATCAGAGAACTCCTTCTTGCTTGGAAGAAGCATTTTCTTGGGGAGAAGAATTATAAATTAGAGTATACTTGCACCAAGCTTCCCAGTAATATGCCTTGAAAGTTATTCGCTATAAAAGTTTTAAGAGACTTGATTTTGATCGTGGTATATAAACTTTGATATCGGTTCCGAACTGCATAGAAGTTGAATGCTGTTGACGATTCCTGCATCACCAACCATTGATGAACTCTATATTCTACATCGCCTGCGGAAGCTGCGTAGGCTAAATTGTGAATCACTCACTCTCGAATATCTAATCACTCAAGAGGGAGTGATACCTATGCACCAGGAATGTAGCCAATCGGCGGCATCTCCTTTCAAGCATCAACTCGTATGCATTGTACCTTGTACTCGATTTTGCTCCGCCTTTCTTTGCTATAAAAGGAGCCTCCGATTGTATTAGAGATTGCTTCCCGGTCCACACCGGGGCACCTCGATCTCTTCTCGACAAAACTATGCCAGTGCGGATAAATCTACATTCCACAAACTCGTCTACCCCTAATCATTTGGTACCCACCAAAAATGCTTCAGAACTCGTCATTCGCGCTTAGCAAAAGATCAAACTCTGTTGTAGCAATATCAGCTGCTCAAGCTGTTCTTTATATGTGAAAAACCCCTGTCCCCGTCTATTCATAGAAGAACAACCTTGTTGATGTTAATAGGCGGCTGATCTAGGAAAATCTGCAAACCTTAATCCATCGCGTGGCGTCTCCCTGAGCGGTCGGCTCCGATTTTTCTCTCTCATTGCCAGGATTTTTTTCATTTTATCCTCTCTTTCTTGATTGTTTCACTCTTCTTTCCTTGCGCACTCCTTTGCTGCTGTGAGTACCGTTTTTATCGACTTGCTGTTTTCCGTTTGCGCATATTGATTTGGCATTCGTTGATTTTTCTGCGCCTTTGTCGGCTATAACTCTATTGATAAGGTAGATCAAATCGATAACCATGGCACCAAAGAGTGAGCGCGCTAGGAGAAATGCTGTGGGCACTCAGCCAAGCCTGAGGAATGTAGATGCGGGCAGTCAAACCTGCGAGCAGGATTTTTCGGGCTTGACCGTCTAGGACCTAATCAGCACTATTAGGGAAAGGACCAATGATCCAATCAAAGATAGAGTATTGTCTGCTTTGAGCGAGAAAATATCGAAGATCGCTTCGGTTGACTATGAAGCTGAAAAGCGTGCTCGTAGTATAGTTCTGAGCGGTATCCCTGAGGCGGACAGTAGTCTGCACTTTCATGAACGGTGCTCTCAACTTGATAGCGCTGTTGGTGAGGTGCTTGACGTGTTAAAAGTGGACTGTCGCCCAGTGGAGCTGTTCCGCATGGGGAAGCCAAATCCCTCGCGACCCCGCTTGGTGAAAGTGTATTTCCCTCCAGGTATTATTGGCAGGTGGCACTTTCCAATGCCCGGTTATTGAGGAGTCATGGCTTCCCTTATGTTTTCGTGAGGAGAAGCATGACAGCAGAGGAAAGAAGCCGCGACTATGAGCTGTGGAAGCTCGCTCGGGAGCGGAATAAAGGGAAGGATGTGAAAGAGTGGGTTATTTACCGTGACGAGTTGGTTCATACTTCCCAACTTCCTCGTAGGAGTTCGGGAAACGTATGAATGCGCACGGTAATACTGACTCAGTAAAGATTTATTTACTCAATGCCCGAAGTCTTGTTAATAAATTAGAGATTTTTCAACTGTTTGTTTCTGAATGCAAGCCAGACCTGATTTTTGTGACTGAAACGTGGTTTAATGCCAGAATCCTCGACTCTGAAGTAGTTGGTGGACTACCATATGTAGTTTATAGAAGTGATAGATGTAGACACAGAGGCGGTGGGGTGTGTTGTCTTGTAAAAGGAAACATAGTTGCTAATCGTATCGAGTGCAACTATACGATGTTATCAGATGTGCTTATAGTGGACGTTATTCATCCTTCCAAACCTAATCGAATGCGTTTTTTGGCCATTTACCGCCCACCAAGCTCTAGCAAAACAGATGATGAGTGCCTTTCAGATATGATGAGTCATTTTGCTTTGGGTTGTAATCACAGTGAATCTATTATACTTGGAGACTTTAACTTACAAGTAGACTGGATGGATCTTAAACCTTTGAACAGTGCGTCTACATCATTTCTAACCTATTTTGTTGAAAATCAATGTAAACAATTTGTGTCTTCGCTCACTCATGGCAATCACATCCTTGATCTTGTTCTTTCCTCTGCTGTTGAGCTTCTCCATGTGAATGTTCATCCCCGCTTGGGTCTTCGGACCATGAGATAGTTAGTTTTGAGGTGCGTGATGTTAATCGGCGGCATCCCTTCCTTTTCCAATGCCCGATTTTCATAATGTCGACTACAAAGCTTTGAACGGATACCTTTCTGGAATCGATTGGCTTTCTCATTTTAATGGATATGAATCTTGCTCTGATGTATATAGGAGGTTTTGCAAAAACTTTATGAAGCTTTTGCTCTATTTGTTCCTTTCAAAGCTCGTGGTCTTGTCATAGCCAAAGTACCTGCACATATACAATCCCTGAAATTGCAGAAATGTCGTCTTTTTGATGACCTGCCTGATCCTTTGCACAACGATCTTTACAGAAAAGTTTGTTCCGAAATTGAGTTTCATATGCGAAAGTTTTTGTCTAATCGTGAGCGTCGGCTTGCATAGAAATCAGCGCGAAGCCTGTTCCTTTACATCAGAGCTAAGATGAAGCCAAATTCTAACCTCCCCACCCTCGAAAATGACCTTGGTGCCCGATTTTTCCGTGATGAAGAGAAGGCGAAAGTTCTTGGAGCCTATTTTGCTAGCGTCTTCACTTCTACGGACTGTAGCGCACCTGCTCTTGGCAATATTCATGATGTGCAAGGGGAACTGTTCTCAATCTTTTTTGAATCGCATGAAGTCTGCCGAATTTTGAAGCACCTCAAAAACTCCGCTACTGAAACATATGACGGCATACCTCAGATTGTATACAAGATGTGTTCCTCATCTCTGGGCACACCACTAGCACATATTTTCAACATATCCATGTTATTAGGAGAGGTACCCGCACTTTGGAAGCACGCCCTTGTAACACCTATCCCTAAGGTCCAGGGCGCTAGGCGGGTGAGGGATTTTCGCCCTATTAGTCTGCTATCTACACCTGCAAAAGTCATGGAAAAGAGTATAAGAGATAAGCTTGTGTCCTGACTTGATAAAGCTGGCATGGTCCCTGCTGAGCAGCATGGTTTCATCAATGATGCCTCGACGACAACAAATTTGGTTGACAGTATTTATGACTGGACTCTTGCCTTGAATAGTAAAAAATGTGTGGATGTTCTTTATATTGATTTATGTAAAGCATTTGATAGGGTCTGTCATGATATGCTAGTGAAGAAACTCAAAATGATAGGCGTTGATGACCCGCTGCTCGCATGGTATGATTCGTATCTGCACAACCGCTATATGACTGCAAGAGTTCATGACCGATTTTCGGATACCTATTCTTGTGCAAGTGGTGTTCCTCAAGGAGGAGTTTTATCGCCTATATTATTCCTCATTTATACTATGGAGTTGCCTAACTTACTCCATACTTCTCAAAAGATTAAAGTGCAAATGTATGCAGATGATATAAAGATATACGGAATGTACGATGCAGAAGATCGAATTGAGGTTCAATCAGCTTTACAATTGTCTCTTTCCAATCTGGTTGAATGGGCAACGACTGAATTTAACACTCAACTAGTGAACCAGTAATTAAAGGCGCTAGATTGCATCCGCGCGCTGGGACAGCCACGCGGTTTCCCGCTATTTGCACATTTTTAAATTGCGCTTACGATTCTTTATATATTAGATCTTGACAAGAGTTGCGTACTGCATGTAGGAAATGGTTGTGCAAGTACTTATGTGGTTGAGGATCTTGCGTTGAGGTCATGCGGCTCAGCTAGGGACCTGGGAGTGCTTGTTGATGCTAAACTACTGCTAAACTCCGTTCCACTCGGTATTGTGCAAATGTGAGAATTTGCTAGTAAACTTGTTAGTTTGCACGAAACACTTCGGCTTGTAGGAGGTTGATCGATGAGCACTTTGGCCTCTTAATCAAATTTGTGTTAAAATTCCAAGCAACAGACAATGCACAGTTAACAACACAGAAAGGCTGGATGTGTCCGATGACATGTGTAAGGTCTGTGTCCATGCCACAGACATGTTAATTTTTCCATGTTCATTCACCTCACATGTGTCCCATGTCCCATGTAAGGTGTATGACGGTATCACGGTGTTGGATGTGGAAGCATTCAGAGGAAGTAAAAAGCCGGGCATACTTCACGCGATTTCAGTCGCGTCGCGATTTGGCAATTCGCCAGAAGTCTTCAGATCCAACGCTAGCAAATTGCACATGCATGGTGTGTATAACTTACGTGGATTGATGAAATGCCCTATCTTCTACACATTTAAAATACGCTTACAGTGAGTTATGGACAGTTGGAATATTGCCAAATCGCGCCGCGACTGAAATCGCGTGAAGTATGCCCGGCCCTTAAGACGTGAAAAAGGCGTTAGGGTATGAAGAAAAGATGGGAGGGGGGGGGGGGATTATAAGAGTGTGACTGTCATTGGATTGATATGATTGGTAGGGGGGGAGCTGTAGTCGAGGTGGTGCTGGTAATATTGATGGCATGGTATTCCTTGACAGTATGACTGCATCCTCCCCCCTCCCCCCCCTCCCCCTCCCCCATTGCGCAGAATTCAAGCACACCGAGATACTGTACCATTGTACACCTGTCGGCATATAAAGAGGCCCTGCCAAGCATAATGAATACCATTCTCGTAAATATCATGTCAAACAATTCCTGTTGACCAAAATTCAGGGCAATTTTCCAAATGTAGACCCATTTAAGTGAAGGGCCAATTTCAACCAAAATCAACTTTTCGGAAATATAATGTGTATGTGTGTACAGTGTTGAAATTAAAAACAAAAATTGTTGTGAACATCTTGATGTCTTTGTTGATTTATAAGCTAAACACTCACATTTTTCAATAAGTTGGTCACTTTTTGCATTGGCATTTTCTCTGCCTTGGTCCACCGGGAAAGTGGCGGCAGCCACAAAAAATTTCAAGAACAATGCGGTTATGTACAAGTACAAACAAGTCATCTATATAACTCATGTAAGTAACTTTCAAGAGAGGGCCACCCTGCCCAGGTCCCCCTCCCCCTCGGTCCGCCACTGATAGGCGACTGTTTGACACATATATCGTCCCTTAAAAATTTTGTGGCAAAATCTATGGATTACGGCACAATCCCAAAAAAAGGTGTGGCTGTCACACGTGTTTCGGGCTTGTGCTACATTCCTTAATGTCACGCAAAACTCAGAACGAACCAAGTATCACGAACTAATCTTGTAGTTTTCATAAAATTGGTTTAATGCTGTTCCATCCTTCATTTCTCTGAATAACATTTGCCGAATTGGAGCCACTGTCGAAAAATGCGACCTACGATATTTTGACCGGCTTCTATTTCATTGTTTGACGGCCATCTGCAGTGGGTTTAGTGCATACCAAGCAGGGGTAACTTGGTCCGGATTCGTTCATCCTGAGCGAAATACGACTGAACGAAAAGTTAGGCGATAAGGCGAGTTCGGCGAAAATGCGTTGCTATCGTATAGATAATTATTATTTGCTTCAAAAAGTGCACTACTGTATATAGTACTTCACATTTAGTCAACACGACACCTATTTCGTTTTGTACAAGATTAAGTAGAAGTAGGAACAAATTACGAAGCATTCTGAATTTTATGTGAATGAAAGACATGCGCATCTTGATTGGGTAAAATTTGGGGATCTCTAACTCTGCCCGGTGACAATGTCAAAAATTCTAACATCAATCTAGTCTGCGTCACACTTGCACACTATGGCGGCGGGCAGTGGCGTACCGAGGGGGGGGCGCCCCCCCCCCCGAGAATGGGTCGCGAAATTTTCAAAAGTTACTTATATGGGTTATAAAAATGTGCAAGTAACTCGTTTGTAATTGTAAATAATTAAAATAATTCTTAAAAATTTTTAAAAATTTAGTTCAGCTTTGTAAAAAAAATTTTTTCGGGGGCGTGGCTAACGCCACGCCCCCTTCTTCCAGATTTTAGGGATTGGGGACCCGCAAAAATTTTGAGAAGCACCCCTAAAATTTTTTCGGAGTGCGTGGCTAACGCCACGCACCTTCATTCGAAAAAATTTTTGTCGCCCCCTCCCCCGAACGGAAATCCTGGGTCCGCCACTGGCGGAGGAGTATCCCTCATTCTAGTATGCTGACCAACTCGGAATAATTCCAGGTCTGGTATTCCTAAAAGGAAAATAGTCCATACCAAAAAGTAGATCTTGGAAGACTTGGGGGCGTCATCGGGATACCATTCGAAAGGAATTCAGGTAAAGATTAGGTAGTAAGACCATGTAATTTGCTTTGAGAACAGAAACGTATATGCAAAAATATTATTGTAGAGAACACCTCGTGTATCTCATTGAATTTTTAGAGGTTTCGATAGCTCATTCAGATTTACTTTTGCGCAGAAAATGACTTCTGTATCCTATTAAATTGACTAAAGTTTACGAACAAGGAACTACAGATGTTGTTATTAGTTGTGGTTATGTTCTAAACTACTCTTTTGCGTGGTTGTATAGATAATCATTTGTGATTTCGTTTCATGTGAAACTCCACTCATACGTTGCTATGCATCATTTGAAGTTTATTCTGCGAGTTTCTAATTTAAACGACGCATAGACCTTCAGAGCATCCTCCTGGGCATTTCGAACATGGTGCACCTGTTTCGTAGATTTTGGCATTAAGCATGTTTCCTCTAAAATTGAAGTCTTGTTGGTGGCTTATTGAAGCGACTCTACTTACGCTTTTTTATAATTGCAGACTGCTAAGGTCATCCTGGGGCAGCTTTGAACAGCGCAACCAATGACTTTTGTAGACTGCCAGACCATCTAAATCTATGTATTTAAGAAACCATGGTATTGTCTGAGATCATTTCTGCTACTAACAACAAGTAGGCAAAGACTCTTTAACGTAATTGAGAAGCTTTCAAGATGGCGCAAAGCAAGGCATTATGTGGGAAGGGCATAGTTCATCTGCGTTGGCGCAAATCTAGTGCTGCGGCTGCTTCTTGGGTGCGGGGTGGTGGTGGCTTTGTAGGAAGAACTAGGATATTGTATTCTCGATGATGGGAATGCAGTACTGTTTTCACCTGTGTGTAATGTCCAACTTTATTGTTGAAGAGTTTCATGCTGAACGTGAGGTCTTTGCCAACTCCGCGTTGTGCAAGCTCCCCAAACCATGATCTTGAAGCCTGTAATGATAGAAACGAGTTGCTTTCTTTAAGCGACAAGCAAAATGGCATTTTTCACATCTTCGGCAGCTTTTACTGGGTCGTACGCTGAGCCGCGCATGTAGATGTTTTCTCCAAGATCTTCAGTATTTGAGTGCTGGAAGACACATTTAGCAGCGTGTTTCACAGCGTATTTCTCCACATCGCAATCGTACTTCTGGAATATCTCGCTACCACTTGCTGCCTATCATCAATGTTGTCAGAGAAAATACCAATTTGTTCATGGCAGCAGCTTTAGGAGCATAACCTCCATAACCGTCTTTAGCTTTTCCATTAGCCACCAGCGATCTGCATGCATCAGATGTGAACTCGTAGAAAGCAAAAAATTCTTCTCATTAGATCTCTTACCTTAGCTCGTTGTGAACGTCCAAGAACTTTTGACGGATCTGATCGTTCATGCCGCCATTTGCGGGGCAAATACCTGGTAAAAAAGGCCTAACATTTTTGGCAATAAGCAGCACGAAGAGCTACTATACCTGCATAAGCAGTCGCGATTAGGCAGACCTGAAATGTTTATCAAATTGCTTAGTCAAAATTGAGAAAGTAGCGACTTACCAATAGAACGGAACGCATTTTGTGTGTGATGCTAGTTCTATGTGGCTGCTTTTATGCAGGTTGTGAGCTTTCACCCTTCTGACGTTGGCCATAAGGTGTGTCATCTCTCCATTATGAATTTGCTGGGGGATGTGTAAGGATTGTCACCTTAGCTGTACCTCGCACATCAGGTGAATTCTGATTTCAAATAGAACATTGATTGCAAAAAGTGCGAACGAAATCATTGACGTTGATGAGATCGATGAAAAAGTCTAGGCTGTCATCGAAGCAAGAAGCAATGTTTTTATTTATTTATTTATTTAATACACTCTGGGTGTGCCGTTAGCAAAAATCAAACACTAATAGTAAACTCAAACGATAGCCAATTAGTCCCAATGAAAAGCAATAAAACATAATATCCGATGAAAGACTCAAGTTTAACTCACTAAATCGTAGCACTAACCAATTGTAAACGAGAGAATCGCATTGGTAGTGTGTTGAATATCTTACTGTCTTTCAGAGATAAATTTCCCATTGTTTTGAGGACCAGCGAGCCTACGGGCGGAGGCTAGCTGATTAAATCCCCATAAAAAAACACAGGCTCTCTGAAAGGACAACAAGATAGACAAAGATGAGAAAAGATGAGTCATAACAGCGAAAGACACCAGAAAGACATTTAGTCAACCGATGTAACTATATTGTGATTCAAATACTAATTATATCAGGAAAACAAATTTTGAGATCGACTTCCCAGTAGGCTAAGCTGGCTAGTCGTGAGCTATCAATATGCAATCAAACAAGAAAACAATAATGAACAATAACTTTTTGTAATACTGTGTGCGAGTGTAGTGGCCAGATCGACCTTCAGCTGTAGCTAGTTTGACAAGAAGTATCTTCAGTCGTAAGGCAACGCAATAAGACAAGAATGTCTAACTGAAAGAAGGCTTTCAATGAACTGAATTCAACCACAAAAGTCAGCAAAATCCTGCAAATCAACTTTCCTCAGTTTTGACTTGAAGGAGGCACTGCTAGACGATCGTAGAATATCGGAAGGCAGATGTTGCAACCACCGTGCTCCGCGATAAAACAGGTTGTTGTAAGCCAGCAAATATCTTCTTCGTTTTATTGGGAAATAGTGCAGATTAAAAGAGTAGGAGCGTACACTAGCAGGAATGAAGGTCCAATACTTGCTCGCTGAGAGATTAATCTCTTTACGTAAAACTCGAAAACAAAAGATGAGGTCAGACAACTTTCTGCGGTGCTCCAAGCTCCTCATACCATACAGTTTGAGACGATCATTGTAACAAGGAATATCTTTCAGGGTTTTGTTTTTGGAGCATCTGAGATAAAGCAACCGCGTGAAAGTTTGTTGTACTTTTTCTATCCTTTTAATATCTTTCTTCCGATATGGCCATATTTGGGAGCAGTATTCGAGGTGTGGTAAGACATATGTTCTGTACAAGCATTTGAGGATCTTCGGATTCTGGTAGTGTACGCTTCTAAGAATTGCATAAAGGACATTGTATGCCTTCTTGACCACAAAGTCTATATGCGTTGAAAAACTGAGGCAGGGATCAAGAGTAACACCCAAATCTTTAGCTGAAATAGACTGTTTGAGTGTGACTCCGTTGATTTCGTATGTTGTTACCCTACTCCGCCCGATATGCATGACCGAACATTTGTCGGGGTTAAGGGGAAGGTCCCACTGCCTAGACCAACTAAGCATATTCTCAATTGATTTAGTGAGCGCCATGTGTACTTCATCATAATTGGATGAGTCGTAAATCCCGTAAATCTTGATATCGTCGGCGTACATTTGCACCTTAATCGATAATGATGTTCGTAGAACATCTGGTAAATCCATGGTGTAAACTAGAAATAAAAGAGGAGAAAGCGCCCCTCCTTGAGGTACACCACTCGGACACGAATGCCTTTGAGAATAATCGTAGCCAACTTTCACGGTCATATGCCTGTTCCGTAGATATGACTCAAACCAACAGAGTAGATTCCCTCTAATACCACAATACTCTAATTTCTCGATGAGCTTATGGTGGCAAACTCTATCAAAAGCTTTGGACAAATCAACAAAGATGATGTCCACAGACTGCCCTTTATTTACTGCCATAGTCCAGTCGAAAAGGCTATCGGCTAGGTTAGTTGTTGTACTTACACCTTCAACAAAACCATGCTGTTCTTTGGGGATTGTTCCCGATTTCTTCAACAAAGAGGTGAGTTTATTACGCAGAATCTTCTCCATAACCTTGACTGAGGAAGGGGTCATACTAATCGGGCGGAAGTCTGAGACTAATTCAGCACCAGAGATTTTTGGAATCGGGGTGACTAGTGCTTCTTTCCATATCTCAGGTACAGCCCCTAGGGACATGGAAAGATTGAAGATGTGTGCCAAAGGTTTGCAAAGGGAGTCGGCGCATTCCCTGTAGACGATTTGGGGTATTCCATCAAAAGGTTCTGAAATTGATGGTTTCAAACTTTTTAGAATCCTCCTAATATCAGATGGAATGAAATGAACGTAATTCAAGGAATGTCTCAGCGAGGCACAGCACAGTTGACCATGTGAGATTGTAGATTCTTCAATGGAAAAAACACTGACAAAATAATTTGCAAGAGCATTAGCTTTATCAACATTTACGCTGTGACTAGCACCAGACAGATCTTTGACGACCGGCAGTCCAGAGTTCTTCCTCAACTTTCTGTTGATATATTGAAAGAAATATTTCGAACTCGCTTTAGATGCTAAATTCAGCTCTCGATTTGCAAGGTACTTTAGTTACTTTTGTTTCATTAGCTTCATAGGCTTTGGATGCATTCGAAGCTAGAACGGCGCTTTTACCTGTATTTGGGATAAGGCTAGAGGTGGTTGGATCGCCAAGAAACACTTTTTTCTGAACATTTCACTCTATGCGGATTTCTTTCAAGCAATAGCTGCTTTGATGATCAAGTGTGGCGTGCATTGCTGTATTGCTTTTCATAGTCAGCGTGTCGGTTTGTAGTACCCAAATTTGAGGCTCTGTTGAGTAGATCCCTATCTAGACTGTTATTGGAGCTTAGTCTAATAGAAATGTAATCAACCCAAGAAAAACTATCACATATTTCTTTGTGTGCACTAGGCTAACATCTCTACCAATATACTCAGATTGGTGGGGCTAACCGAGTCATTGCAGTATATCAGAGTTTTGTCTACGACAGGGTAGATTCATAACAATCGGCAACGTCGATGGCGTTGGTATTTTTTGCTTTGCTTTTTTCGCTCAGTGTTCTATTTGACATCAGAATTCACTTATGAGACAGCTATGATAACAGATCCCAACAGAAGATCTTCAAAATTGATGACACAAAGATGACACACCTTATGGCCAACGTCAGAAGGGTGAAAGCTCACAACCTGCATAAAAGCAGCCACATAGGACTAGCATCACACACAAAATGCGTTCCGTTCTATTGGTAAGTCGCTACTTTCTCAATTTTGACTAAGCAATTTGATAAACATTTCAGGTCTGCCTAATCGCGACTGCTTATGCAGGTATAGTAGCTCTTCGTGCTGCTTATTGCCAAAAATGTTAGGCCTTTTTTACCAGGTATTTGCCCCGCAAATGGCGGCATGAACGATCAGATCCGTCAAAAGTTCTTGGACGTTCACAACGAGCTAAGGTAAGAGATCTAATGAGAAGGATTTTTTGCTTTCTACGAGTTCACATCTGATGCATGCAGATCGCTGGTGGCTAATGGAAAAGCTAAAGACGGTAATGGAGGTTATGCTCCTAAAGCTGCTGCCATGAACAAATTGGTATTTTCTCTGACAACATTGATGATAGGCAGCAAGTGGTAGCGAGATATTCCAGAAGTACGATTGCGATGTGGAGAAATACGCTGTGAAACACGCTGCTAAATGTGTCTTCCAGCACTCAAATACTGAAGATCTTGGAGAAAACATCTACATGAGCGGCTCAGCGTACGACCCAGTAAAAGCTGCCGAAGATGTGAAAAATGCCATTTTGCTTGTCGCTCAAAGAAAGCAACTCGTTTCTATCATTACAGGCTTCAAGATCATGGTTTGGGGAGCTTGCACAACGCGGAGTTGGCAAAGACCTCACGTTCAGCATGAAACTCTTCAACAATAAAGTTGGACATTACACACAGGTGAAAACAGTACTGCATTCCCATCATCGAGAATACAATATCCTAGTTCTTCCTACAAAGCCACCACCACCCCGCACCCAAGAAGCAGTCGCAGCACTAGATTTGCGCCAACGCAGATGAACTATGCCCTTCCCACATAATGCCTTGCTTTGCGCCATCTTGAAAGCTTCTCAATTACGTTAAAGAGACTTTGCCTACTTGTTGTTAGTAGCAGAAATGATCTCAGACAATATCATGGTTTCTTAAATACATAGATTTAGATGGTCTGGCAGTCTACAAAAGTCATTGGTTGCGCCGTTCAAAGCTGCCCCAGGATGACCTTAGCAGTCTGCAATTATAAAAAAGCGTAAGTAGAGTCGCTTCAATAAGCCACCAACAAGACTTCAATTTTAGAGGAAACATGCTTAATGCCAAAATCTACGAAACAGGTGCACCATGTTCGAAATGCCCAGGAGGATGCTCTGAAGGTCTATGCGTCGTTTAAATTAGAAACTCGCAGAATAAACTTCAAATGATGCATAGCAACGTATGAGTGGAGTTTCACATGAAACGAAATCACAAATGATTATCTACACAACCACGCAAAAGAGTAGTTTAGAACATAACCACAACTGATAACAACATCTGTAGTTCCTTGTTCGTAAACTTTAGTCAATTAAATAAGATATAGAAGTCATTTTCTGCGCAAAAGTCAATCTGAATGAGCTATCGAAACCTCTAAAAATTCAATGAGATACACGAGTTGTTCTCTACAATGATATTTTTGCATATACGTTTCTGTTCTTAAAGCAAATTACATGGTCCTACTACCGTAATCTTTATCTGAATTCCTTTCGAATGGTATCCCGATGACGCTCTCAAGAGTCTTCCAAAAAAATGCTTATGTACCTACCAAGTTTCATGCCGTATGGTCATCTGTGCTCTGCAAACGAGCCATTTGAATTCACTTCTTCATTTACCAGTTTTGCAATATTTTTGGAAAAAATGCTTATTACACCTCCCACTCACATACATTTTTCATAATATTACAAACTTTGTTTCTACTAGCCTCTATTCGTGCGCTTACGGCATTACAATTTATATATACTTTAGATAAGCCCTGCTACTGCTGTGCGGAATCTGGTGTTATCTTATAAACTGCGGATTTTCTTATGATTTTATGTATGGTAGCAAAAAATGAGAAAAGGGGGGTCGTATTTGCGCCTGATCCAAATTTCTTCGGAGCTATTGAAGCTTGTTAGCTGCAAACTTGCTGTAATACGAAGCCATCCTTCCAGTTTTTATCATAAGAATATCAGGCTGTTTTATAAATTCTCTGGTAAGTCACAAAATTTTGAGCTCAAAAATTCCAGTTTTTGCTTATTAGGATCGCATCTAAATTTGCGAGAGCCTGATTTGAATTTTTTCGAGCTCACTGCTCCTCAAGGGCTGAAACTATTTCTGTGAATAGGCACTATGCTACAGAACCTGTTCTTTGCAGCCTCTCAGTCTTTTCCTGGCCTTAGATTTCGATTTTCCCTTCCGAAAACAAAAACGATATCCAGCTTGTCATTTGCCCATCGTGCCGGGCCCTGTTCAGGACTTCGAAACTTTATTTTTGGTCCTTCTGGACGAGCTAATCCAAAACTACCGTATGTCCACAAATTACATTGCTAAATTGAAATTTCTCAAAAGAAAAAAAAATTCGGTTGCAATTTTCAAGAAATAAGGATTCTTCTTCCTTTAGCCTATATTTTCCATCCATTTAACTTATCAGTTCCAAGATAGCCGAAAAGGAAGAAGGTGTCATTTAACTTCGCTAGGAAGGAAAGTGGTAACTCTAGATAGCTATTGAGCTAATCTTTATAAAAGGCCTGCACGCGTTCACCTGCCTCTTCGAATACGAGGTAAAGGAAATTCATCGACGACTGCCCCGGCTCGTGCAACTACACCACCTTGTGCGTGCTTTTTCGGAGCCTTTCCAGCTTGACAGTACGCTGCGGCGCGCAGGGACTTAGTAGCTCGCAGCATCCCTGTCCTTTAACCTCTTTCGTTTGCTGAGCTTTTCACATCGTTTTTTCTTCTTTCAGTCATTCTTTCTAATGTCTATGTGAGCCGGGTGAGTGTCTTTTATGAGGAATTCCGAGATGCGAGGTGTGAAGTCTCGCACCTCCGCGTCTTGCATACTGTAGAAGGAGGGGGAAGGGGACTTTTCATACGACTGCTCCCACATTATTCTGACCTTTTGGCAGGATCCAATATTGACACTATTAGGCTTGGGCCAGCTGGCTCCCAGAAAAATGGCTATTTCAAAAAGTTTTGCATTACTGCGAAATCAGGAAGGAGAATTCGGAAGCAGTATAAAGTTGAAAATTTTCTTTTCGCTGTGAAAATTCATTTTTCATTTGAATCATCCGTAGTTTTTTTTTGTGAAAAAACACTCTTCATGAAAGAATGGCTACGTTACGGTTAGGCCTCGGTCAGAGTTCATGCGATTTCCGCGATTCCTCAACAAGACAAACAGTTGGGGCTTCATTGCATTCCGACCATCTTGCATTTCGGTTGTGATAGTTAGTCACGATTGGAAAGCTATCACAACCATAGCAAGATGATCTAATGCAATAGACTCAAAACTGTTTGTTTTGTTGGAAGAATCGCGGCGGTGAAATTGCGTGAACTCTGCACGAGCCCTTTGACCATACTGGATTCATTGTAAAATTTGCTTCTGATATAACTCTCGTACATCTCCTAGTTCAGGAAATTATCCTTGCCTTTGTTTCAACTTTATCATCACAGAAAAAGCTAGCTCAAACTGAGAACAAATTCGTAGCAGAAGTTGAATTTTGACCAAAATTCTCTTTACGGAATTTTCACCAATTTATTGAATCGGGATACTTCGTTTTTGCAAATCCTTAATTTGTGAAATATCAAATAGGGTCTTTGCGACCTTTGAGCATGACCTGGAAGAAAAAAGAAGTAAAGGTGTTTCGAATTTGCTTCTGAACATTGAAAAATATGATTGCATCAATTATATGCCTTACAGACATTTATCTAACACACTTTTCAATCAGGGCCCGGCACGAGGTCGGCAAATGACAAGCTGGAAATCGTTTTGGGGCCAAAAAGCAAAGGGGAAATCGTTTTTGCGGGGTCCGGGGCGGAGCCCCGGAAAAAAATTGGTAGTTCATGCTCGCTACTTATCTTGACATGTTATGTGCCTCAACAGGCGAACACTGGAGTTCGCGCGCGTCAAAACGCACCGTCGCTAATTGCCGCACGCGCGACGTCGCCCAAGCGATGCTATTTGTAACAGCATGCATGACTAGTTCTCAATGTATGTGTAACGATATGGCACCAAATTTTGTATGCGAACGGAGAGAGGCTAGTGGAAACATAGTATGAAAATTTATGAAAAACTTATGTGAACGGAACGAGTAATTAGCATTTTTTCCGAGAATTTCGCAAAACTGGTAAATGAAGATGTGAATTCAAACGGCTCGTTTGGAACGCGCAGATGAACGATATGGCATGAAACTTGGTAAGTACATGCGCACGGACTTGCAGGGCTTAACTGAGGAGTTTCATTGAAAAATTATGTGACTGAAGGTTGTGGCAAACTTTTTTCTGAAAATTTTGCGCTACCAAAGAAATGGAAAAATGGCTCGTTTGCAACGCAGAGGTAACGAAATCGCGCGGGATTCGGTGTGTGTATGCGCAGTAGGACTAAGTAACTAAGTATGAAATATTATGAAAAACTTATGTGAATGAAAAGTTTCCTTAACTAAGTTCCAAATTAGGTCGGCATTTGCCGACCTAATTCCCACCTGAGGTCGGCAAAACTCTCAGTTCACATAATTTTTTCAAAATTTTTACATAAATCTGTTGTACACCTAAAGTTTACTACATGGTGAAATTTTGGTTCCGAAACTCCTCCTCTTGACCTTGTTAGAGCCCAAAATCGCATCAGCAGCCTAGCTTTCTAAGATGGAAAGCGCGCTCCAGTCAATCGATACGCGCGGGAGCGGCGTCTCTCATTCCTATGACTCGTTTCTTTGATATTTTCTCATTCCTTAATCATTTTCTTGCTTATTTTTCTTCCTGTTTTCTATCTTGATCCAGCTGAGGAGTAATTTGAGGAATTTGAGTAATATGGGCGCTTTTGAGCGCTTTTAGGCGAAGTGTGGCCGGTAATCTCGTCGCACAAGCACAAAACGTCATTTTTGGGCTCAAGGGGGTATTCGTAAAATTTATTGGGATCAAAGGGGAATTCGTTTTGGAAAACCCCGTTTGCCCACCTCGTGCCGGGCCCTGTTTTCAATAAAGATTTTCCTATCGTTGTAATCGATAACTGGGTAATATAAGCATTCTGGCATGTCTTCAAAAGGTCAAGTGATCAGAAATTCTTCGCATAAAAAGTCCCCTCCCCGCCCTTTCCCAGCCGTAGTGGAGAATCTCTGACTCACTGCATGGGTCGAGAAGGCGAAGTAGGTGTGGGGTACGAGCGAACTGGGTGCGAAGTCCCCGATCTTATGAAAAGCCCCCTCCGATGTGAGCCCATCGCCGAAGGCAAATTTGAGAGAGCGAATGAGCTTTCTTTGGAGTTCCAGTGGGGGAATCATGGCTATGATTGAAATTGCATGTTTTCGTCAATGTTTTATAAAAATTGGCATTTTTCTTAGGACAGATCACTGAAGGGGTTACTTCAGCATTCCTACATCGTTGACACCATGAATGCTGTAATAAATAAATGAGCGATCTCATCTACGATGAATGCATGATAGCCACCACTGCTTTTGAATAAAGCACACTCTTTCACCTAATTTTGCCCGGGGTGTTGATTCAAGATCTTGAAAATGAGTTTTTGGTAGGTAGAAAGGGTGAGGAATCCAGTAAATGTACCTGAATTGATTTTTTGCTTACCTCTCAGTAATCATCAAAGGAGGAGGTAGGATCTCTTAGGTCCTCTCGATTTGTTCATCGAGAGGACATAAGAGAAAAGAAGAACAAATGGCTGCCTAAGTTGCAAAAACTAAGAAGAAAAACTGTGCAAAATGCTTAAATTGACAAAAGAGGTTAAAGGACAGTGCTGCTACGAGCTACCAAGTCCCCGCGCGCTGCACGTACTGTCAAGCTGGAAAGGCTTCAAAAAGGCACGCCCACAGTGGTGTAATTGCACGAGTCGAAGCAGTCGTCGACGAATATCCTTTAGGAATCGGTCATACTATTCCAATAATTCCTGCTATTTTTGCTATTCCTGTTATTTCTGTGATTCCCGCGCAGTTTAGGCGCCGCTTAAATGAGCACGTGTTGCGTGATGTGTTGTTTTACGCAAAAACGCGCTCATTTAAACGGCGCTAAACTGTGCGGGAATACAGGAATTGCAGGAATCGCAGGAATAGCAGGAATCACTGAAATAGTATGGCCGATCCATAAACGTGTGGAGCATATTACCAACTACTTCCCAGATTTTGAAAACAATTATTCGCTTGCTGAGGTTGACTTGAAAAATTGTCTTACGACAGAAAACTGAATGTGGAATCTCTGTGATTCTATATTGAATACCACAAGGTTTTTGAATGTTGATGCATCATAGGAATCTACAGCAGGTTAAACTTACGATTAGTGTTCATGATATCATACATTTTTGAGAGTATGAAAAAGAAACGAGTGCAAGTAAGTAGGCAATCCCCTGAATGGAAAAAGCTTCTCAAAGAGGTCTCAGTTACGGTATTTATGACCTGCATGTTGCTACAGTTTACTATTATAATTCTTTTGAATCAAGCAACTAGCAAGCATCATTTTTCACATACATACAAAGAAGATAGGTAATTATTTTTGGCAGTGGATTTTTTTGTTGCATTCTCTTTACCCTCGTTTTAGAAAAGCTGGATTAATTTCACCAAGCTTGGATTTTCTACATGCTGAACACAGCTTCGCAGCCACTGTACTGTTCGGCGTATCATTTGAAGTGCATCACTAACAACAGTAGCTGCCGCTTGTCATCTCCAGGGAAAGGCGAGGGTTGCCAAGCGTTTTCGTACTTACTCGGCAAGGTAATTCGCAAACGCAACCAGCTGGCGGGCTCATCGGTGACGATGCGCAGCCTGCGGTGCCTCCCCGCCAATTTTTGTACAGGCTCCACATGGGGCCGGAGTAGGGGATAGCGCTATGAAAGCTTGTGCAGAACTTTGCATTAGTTCACAATCGCAAATGAATTCCGGGGAAAATCGAACCTCTTAGTGGACGCTCCTATTGGGCCGTGTGGGTGGGCTTGCCCTACCTGGCCCCGCGCTGCGTGGCAGCTCCAATAGGAGTGTCCCCACGGAAATTTTGAAACTTCAGTTTTCCCCGGAAGTCGTTTGCGATTGTCTGAGAGATTGTTGTTGAAGATTAAGAAAGTGTATACAAGATTCTCAAATTCAGAAAATCTTCGCTTTTCTATGGTTACGATTTGTTTATTGAGGTTGAATCACTTTACAAAAAGTAAAAGATATTGTAAACAAGGAATACAATCATGTTTATTGAGGAAACTTAGACAGAGCTGCACTGTGAAAAGCTACTGAGGCTATAAGCAAAATTGCAGTAAATTTTATAGAGCCAATAACTGCGCTTGAGAATCTAAACAATACTCTATCTTTTCGTCATTTTTCAGGAAAATCGCAATTTTTCGGAATCCTTCAATCAGCACAAAATTCGCCTACAATTATTTACAAACATCTCAAAATTAGAATACCGATCGCTCCGAAAGTTCCAAATTTTTGGCGATACACACGGAAATCCAAATTTGAGTTTTCCACTACTGTTTCCTAATGTATGCGTAGTAAACAGCTGCTTAGGCGTCGTTACAGAAATCGTGATTATTTCCTCCTTCGGTTTCGAAAGATCGGGCAAATCCTTTGAAAAAGCCGAAAAATTAAATTTGTCAAATCGGTGCGGCAGAGCTTTCGACTTGACCTAAGGGTTGAAGATTACGTGATTGAAAGTATCAAAATGATAATTCCATCTTTTCATAATATTTCATCGGTTTTGATTTATGTTTACATTATAAAACCAAATTTATACATTTTTATACATATGAATTGGTTTTTATGTCTGTGAATGATAATCGAAGAAATTTGACATGCAATCATTACAGAGGAAAAACAATGATATTGACGTTTCTTTGATATTAATCTTGAAAAATTACGATAATCATGAAATAGCTCAGTGTGCGCACTGGAAGTTCAGCGATATCGAAACAAAAGAGCACCTTTTGAGGCGCAAATAAGAAAACGGAAAAGGAAAGCGCAAAAATGCATCAAAAGGGAAGACTTTACGAATTTGACAGCTGGCCCATTTTTTTATGAATCTTGGAATCTGAATGCTCTTCAGCAATCATTAAAATCATGCTGGAAGCTAGAACAAAGTTTAAGATCTCAATGACTGTAATCCACAAAATACTTATTTTATTTCCTTTCGCTTGCTTGATCGTCAATTGTTGCAACGAGGTTGAAATTTTATTTATTTTTATAGAGATTTTCCACAGATATTTTAGAGAATTTCACTTTTGAGTTGAGATGTGAATTTCCCCATGCTGAACATAATTTCGCATCCCGCGCGTTGTTCGGAATAGCACAAAGGGCGCAGTGTTCAGCAAAGTACGTGGTGCTTGTCACTTCCAGGAAGTGACGAGGGGTGCCAAGCACTTTTTGCGATCAACCAAAATTCAAATAGAAGACAAGTAACGGACCCATCCGGAATGGTCCACCCTTGCCTCCCTGTCGATTTTTAAAACCGTCCCGCGCGGAACTTCACTGAGAGATTCTTGTAAAAGAAAATAGTTTTCAAAAAGCAAAGAAGCATACGAGTTGGCCGAGCATCCTATGGTTGCAAGTGCTTTTTTATATCGATACAGCTTCTGAGAAAATAAATGCTGTGATTTGATCGTATAAAGTTTATTTCAATGAGAGAGGCCCAGCGAATAAATTAAAAGTTAATGCAAAAATCTCAACTTTTCATACTAGTGTTTAACACAATTTATTTCCTCTGCAAAGTCTCTAAAAAAATTTTGAAGTTCTTGCACTGTAGAACAGATTCGTAAAAAGCTCTACCAAATTAATGTATTAATGTTCAATCCCACGTAAGTTTCAGCTTAAAAATGTTTTGAACCTCGCGAAAAAGTATAAAGTTATGACAAAGGTCGTGCAAGTTTCGGCCATCACTGAATTCTTCGTTGATGACGTGCTATCGCAGAAATCTCAGGAGTGAGAAGTCCGAAACTCATTACCTTTTAGAGTAGCTTTTAAGTCTAAATTTAGTCAATGCAATAGTGTCGGGAAATGCATGCATTGCCCATTTTTGATATAGTTTGAGCTCATAATCAAAGGCGGTCTGGGCACGCTAAACGTAAATTAAGTGAAGATGAGGCTGCGAGGTTGTGCCTGATTTTACTGGCTTTGTCTTCAATTCAGATTTTTCAACTAACTTTTATATCATTCATCAGCTTCATAGTCTGCGATGGGTGTTTGAGCTTACATCGACTCCTCTGGGCTTTGTGATGGTCTACGGATGAAAGCACAGAAGGTGAAAACGCGATGGCGGGTGACGACGGTTTTTTTTACTAATTTTTCGTAACAGCGACGGAAGCGAAAATCTAGCATGGATTAAGGAGCAGGGCTAGAAACAGTGGCTGTAAGCAAGCTGAATACCGTTTTTGGGACAAAGAGCAGAGAGGTATCGCTTTTGAGGCCGAGAAGACAAAATCGGGAATTTTTCAGTCGACATTCCGTTTTTAAGGGGTTTTTACGGTTAGGGTTTAGGATCAAAGCGAAGTTCGTAAAAATTCGCAAAAGTCAAGGGGGACTTCGTTTTTTGCAATTTCCAAATGCTACCTCGGGCGAGCCCTATTAAGGAGGATTCATGCTTCTGAGTTTTTAGTAAATACGGAAGAATGAAGCACTGTTTTATAGAGCCCATAAGGTCTATAATGCTAGTGAGCCAAATTGTCTATTCTACTTATAATGCATGTTATCTTTGCTTTTTGATTGATCCAATCAACGCTTAACAAAGAAGCTTCCAACAGCTACACGAGGCTCAAAGCATGTTTTCGGCTCGAAGTATGGCCGCATTATGAGACATCCCTTTTTTTCTAATCCGTGCCGGAGTTAAAACGATCTCTGCTCTCAAATCGGCCATTTTTAAAAATGGCAAACTGATTGGATGAAGGAACGTCATAGGTCAATTGAAACAGGAAGAAAGGTCTTTTAGATATCGAGGCTTTTATGACACTCCTTTTATCCGATAATAAAATTTGGCATTGAAACTTGTCAAATTGATTTCTGGACACATGATAGTGAAAAACACAGTTTTATTTGTCTTTGCGTTGTGATAATAAGTTTACGAGAAAAGCAGCGATTTTCTAATAAGCTTGAGCGCGCATATCTGACAATCTTCTTGGAAAACTGCAGGGGATGAAGAGAATTCTGTTCCCAAATTGGCCATTTCATAACCACTGATTCGATCGGATAGGGATAACATAGGTCAAATCAAAATGAAGAAAGGTCTTTTTATATGATAAAGCTTTATGAAACTCTTTTTATCCGGTTACAAAATCAGGCATTGACTTCGTCGACCTAAATCATGGATACGTGTTAGTGAAAACGCAATTTTGCCCTGTGTACTTAGTTCATGAGGAAAGTTGCAATCTTTTCGCAAGCTTGAGCGCGCATATTTGACGATCTTCTTGGAAAATTGTTTTCTCACAAAACTGTAAACTAACAGACTAAAAGCCAACTATTCCTTTTCTTCCCTATCTTTTTGAGGCGCATGCTCAAATTTCACTTGTTCTTCTCCTCAATCTTCCACGTTCATCATTTTGTCTCTCAGTCTGTTATCTGATGAAAAATCCCCCGTGATTTTTCTCTGGGGAGAGCCACGGGTGGTCTACGGCTTTGGAAATCCCATAGATCATAAGGGCTCATAAATATAAATAATATGACGGATAGTTGGTGAAAATTGTAATTTCTTGCCGACATTTTTTTCAGGGAGTTACGAATAAGTCTATATGCTTATTTCTTGAAAAATTACTTTTTTGATTTTATAATCTTACTGTCGTTCTGTCTAGAAAGAAACGATTATGTTCTTGATTGTATACACACTAGCCTTGTCTGCAATTTGCGTTTCTGTAATCGAAAATGTAGAATTTCCTGGCATTCGCGACAAGTCAATTTTCGGGAACCAAGTCGCTTGACTTTGACCATCCACAAAGGCTGGAAACCGAAATTAAATGTGTGTATCACTTGTCCTTCTACAATGGACCGTAGTTTTTTGACATGATTTTGGAATTTGGTGAAGACCCGGCTTCCACGCTTTTCTGCGCCTCTAGTACCTAATAAAAAAATTTTCTTCGAGCACGATTTAGTATCTAACTCTCATTGAATTATTCTTCTTTTTTTCCCAGTGATGCCATACATCCATACCGAAATACTGTTTGTGAGGTTTCTACAAATTTTTTCAAATAACGGCTAAAATCACTTTCTAGCCAGCTTAATTCCAATACTTCAATTTTTCATCGGAAAACTCGGAGGACCTTTGCACTTGTTTGAAGAGTTCTATATTTATAACACAATGTGCTTAACTATTTTGTCTCTTTTTCGATTCCTTTCAGATTCCTCGATTCTCTTTTCGTATTTAGAAGAATACCCAAGCTCCTTTGCTGCTGTAGTCTGTTGTTCTATACAAATGAACAGTGCCCTTCTTCTTCTTGCTTGTTTATTCACACAGTGACATAAGGGCACTGATGCCAAGGTCCGATAACGCTACACAGTCTCTTTGTTTCTAGAAGAATAACATGAGTTATTGTCATTAGTTTTTATGAAAAAAGCGTATCTCCCACACGTTCAACACAGATTCTTTATTTGCTGGTCAAATAAGGAATGAAGCGAAATAATCTTCTCAGTAAAAATGGACTGATGTGAGAGGAAGAGGAGTAGAGGTATTATGACTGAGGTTTTATCACCAATAAAAATTGGACCCTAAGTTTCTTTTAGAAGTGTGATTGACGCACCAAAAATATTTAAGTACTAATAAGTTCAATAGTGAAACTTACATATTTTTGAGACTATGAAGAACAAATAAGTGCATTTAATAACTTGTCAGTTTATGAACAAACAATTCTTGTGGGAAAAGATGATGCCCTCTATGGATTATATGTCCCCATCTGGAAGATCACCAGCATTTCTTTAGACGAATTAGAAGAGAAGCCTTGTCCTAGTATAACGTGACGAAGGATATTAACAATTTCTCACTTTTCGGAAGCCAATTATCCTAATAGCGGCATTTTCTCCGACTGAAAAATTTGCAGGATTTTCGTTAAGCTTGGATTTTCCAATGCTGAACGCAGCTTCGCAGCCAGTGTACTGTTCGGCGTAACATTTAAAGTGCATCACTAACAACAGAAGCTGCCGCTTGTCATCTCCAGGGAAAGGCGAGGGTTGCCAAGCGTTTTCGTACTTACTCGGCAAGGTAATCCGCAAACGCAACCAGCTGGCGGGCTCATCGGTGACGATGCGCAGCCTGCGGTGCCTCCCCGCCAATTTTTGCGAGGGTCCCAGACATGGGGCTGAAACAGGGGATGTGCAAAGAAAATTTTATAGTAGATAGTTTCTGAGCCAAGAAAAGCGATATTTACATCCGCAAAAAAGCAGTTCTATGATTTTCCAAGTTTTTTTTATTGAGGTTAATCTAATTCACGAATTAGCAGAAAAAAATTTGGACAGTGTGGGAAGCTAATGAGACTATAAGAAAATTACAGATAAACTATACAGAGCCTATAATTGTGCTTGAACATCTAAACAAAATTCCTTCTGTCATTTCCCTCAAAAATCGCGATTTTTCATGGAATCCTTCAATCAGCATGAATTTCGTTTTTCTACAAAGATCAAAATAGAATACCGATGCTCCGAAAATGCAAGTTCCAAATATTTGGCGTTACACAGAAAAATCGAATTTTGAGTTTTCTTCTACCGTTTCTTCTTCAATTTATGCGTAGTAAATGGCTGCTTAGGCGCGATTATAAAAACGTCATTTCTTCTCCCAATTTCAAGATCTGCCAAATCCTTGAGAAAGCCAAAGATTATAAATTTGTCAAATCGCTGCGGCAGAGATTTCGATTTGATCTAAGGGTTGAAGAATCTTCAATGAAGATTATGTGGAAAATCATCAAAATGATGAGTCTAGCTTTTCATAATCTTCCTTCAGTCTTGATATCATAGCAAAAACCAAATTTATACATTTATATTAGGTTGGTCCGAAAGTTCTGTCCCATCATTTTCAAAAAGTCGTAACTTCTTCCTAACTCAATGTTTTTGCAAGTGTAGAACCAAATTAAAAAGAGCAACTCATGTACTTTCTAAAACTGAGTTGGCTGTTATTCATTAAGCTCTGATTGCAGAGATAAAATTAGAGAAAGGAATTCATTCAATTTCGGAATTTTTAAGCAGTTAAAAAATCCAAAAGTGTGCCATAAAATCCAAAACAGCCAGTATCCTAGGTTTTTTGATCCTCTCTTTCCAGCTGAGCAAAATTTGTGCTGATCGAGCTCTTTTGAGAGAAGTTATGATTTTCAAGAAAAAATGCCGAAAAATCAGTTTCTTAAGAAAATTGATTTTTTGACATTTTTTTCAAAAAATCATAACTTTCCGAAGAACAGCTCGATCAAAGCGAACTTTGCTTATCTGGAAAGAGGGGATGAAATAGCCTAGGATACTGGCTGTATTGGATTTTATGGCACACTTTTGGATTTTTCAACGGGTTTGCTTAAAAATTCCGAAATTGAAATGAAATCCTTTCTCTTGTTTTATCTATGCATTCAGAGTTTAAAGTATAGCAGCCAACTCAGTTTTAGAAAGCACATGAATTGCTCTTTCTAATATGGTTTTATTTTTGCAAAAACATTGTGCTAGGAAGAAGTTACGATTTTTTCAAATGGATGGGACAGAACTTTTGAACCAACCTAATATATTAGGTTGTAACAAAATTAATGCAGGTTTTGAATTCCAACCGCAATAAGTCATACACTCCTTATTTCTAAGTAGGTTGCAAGGTACCCTTCGATAAAGCAAAGCAATCTCTACAAGGTGGCAATCTTGCTTTAGCAACCACTCTGATCCACCATGAGTTTCGAGCCAAAAACTAAAAAGATTAGTGGTCCGAAAAATTGAGAAAAATCGTAACTCAGTTATAAAAAATCTGCAAAAATTCTAACTTGCTCACGTAAACACTATTCGCATAAGACATCTATACAAGCCTTTGCCATATTTTTTTCTCTGTTAAAAATCAAGAAAACGGAGATATTCGTGCGCTTGCCAAAGTGATGCTGAGCCGTTCCCACATAAGTAGTTGTATACTACAAGCCTGTAGAAGTATAAACGTAAATTTCCAGCTCTCTACAAGCTTCAGTTCTCGGAAAATATCGAATACAGTTTTCGCCAGTCATGTGGTCCAAGCTAAAGTTCAAATTTCTCGAGAACTAAAGCTTAAAGAGAGCTGAAAATTTACGTGTGTACTTCTACAGATTTGTAGTATACAACTACTTATGTGGGAACGGTACAGCAACACTTTGGCAAATGCACGAAAATTTGCGTTTACTTGATTTCTAACAGATGTCTTATGTGAATAGTGTTTACGTGAGCAAGTTAGGATTTTTGTAGGTTTTTTATGAACTGAGTTACGATTTTTCTCAATTTTTCGGACAGTTGAATCTTTTTAGTTTTTGGCTCGAATCTCCTGGTGGATCAGAGTTGTTGCTAAAGCAAGATTGCCGCCTTGTAGAGATTGCTTTGCTCTATCGAAGGGTACCTTGCAACCTACTTAGAAATGAGAAGTGTATGACTTATTGCGGTTGGAATTCAAAACCTGCATTAATTTTGTTACAACCTAATATATTAGGTTGAACCGAAAGTTCGTTCGCACCATGTTCAAAAAATCATAACTTCTTTCCGTCACGACGATTTTGCGCACTTTAAGCTTTATCAGAAATCGCAAAGCATGTAGTTTCCAATAGTCCCCTGGCGACTTTCCGGCATGTTCAGATTGCAGAGATAAAAATGAAAGAACGAAAACATCCGAAATTCGGAATTTTTGAGAAACAATTCCAAAAATCTAAAAACTGCGCGATAAAATCCAGAAAAGCCATTATCCTAATTTTTCTTATATTTGATTACTAACTGAGTTGAGTTTGTGCTGATAGAGCTTTCCTTTCAAAAGTTATGATTTTTTGAAAAAAAAATTTCGAAAAATCACTTTCCTAAGAATTCCTAAGAAATTGATTTTTCGGCATTTTTTTTCAAAAAATCATAACTTTTGAAAGAAGAGCTCGATCAGCACAAACTTAACTCAGTTAGTTATCAAATATAAGAGAAATTAGAAAAATGGCTTTTCTGGATTTTATCGCGCAGTTTCTAGATTTTTGGAGTTGTTTCTCAAAAATTCCGAATTTCGGATGTTTTCGTTCTTTCATTTTTATCTCTGCAATCTGAACATGCCGGAAAGTCGCCAGGAAACCATTGGAAACTACATGCCTTATGCTTTCTAACAATGCTTAAATTGCGCAAAATCGTCGTGAAGGAAAGAAGTTATGATTTTTTGAAAATGGTGCGAACGAACTTTCGGTTCAACCTAATATACAGGGTGTCCCAAAAGTATGTATCGAACGTTTGATCGTTAATATCTCTCTTCCCAAGAAGTCTTTTGCCTTGCTTCAAGTACCATTTTGTAGAGCTGGCTTCAACTTAGATTTGAATTAAAGAACGAATCACCCATCTCTCTTCATTACTGTAGGATTACGGTAGAAACTTGAAACATATGGTGTCAATGTGGAAAAAGCTGCAGTTCCAAAATTCTTCAAAAAATTGTGAAAACTTGTGTAATAGGGTTTTTATGGATGCTGAGTTCAATACTCAACTATTCACAAGATTACAAAGCTTTCTAAACGGTGTAATCGCACTTTTTAGGAACATTGAAAAAATGGCCGCTACCTCTTACTGGCATAACTCCTCAATGAAGCATCATAATAAGTTGGGAACTTTACAGTTATAATCAGCAACTCTAATTAGCCTAGTGTGAAAACTTTCAGGCTTCAGTTAGTCTTCTTTGCCGTACAGGTTTTTAACAATGATACACTTTATTGCCTGACGTTTCGGTTACACATCGTCTTCAGAGGCCTGAAAAGGTGTCATTCACTTTGATACCACTCTACTTGCTGCCAAGCCCTTCTCCCATCTGCGTACTCGATTCATCTAGGATGAAGATCGAGAGCTGGGCGTAGAAATCGACCCACTGAGTGTATCACTGGTAGCAGTGTTTATCTGCTTCAGAACTTGCTCGATGGACTGCAGTGACGAAATGAGCAGTCGGAACAATGTGAGGCTGTTTAAGTATAGATCAGCTATCTCACAGTTCGCATAACGAAAGATACGGTAGTAGATCACTTGTGATAGACAGCTTTTCATTCTTGCCGTTCATCTTCGGATCCCGGGCAAGTATATAGGACGCCTCTAAAGCCTTTCGGGAAGAGATTTGATCTTCGTAGGCTAATATTTTGCACTTGATTTCAAAATCATCACCGCTATGTTCTACTTTCCTATGTTTACCTAGTGGGCTTATTATGCTCTGACGTTTCTTACTAGCTAGGTTTTCATTTATCCTTACGCTTAGTGGCCGACCGGTTTCACCGATATAAATGGAGGAGCAGCTCATGCATTCGATTTGGTAAACGACGCCAGTTTTTGCGCAGTCACCGGGTTTTCCGTAAGGGCACACTACGCAATCTCGTGTAGTACAAGTTCTGTCGTAAAGCCTATTGCGCACCAGCTGTTTCTTGAGGTTATCTCGTGGAATATTCACCAAGAGAACGTCCTTTTGCAGCTGTGCTTGTACTAGACATTGCTTGATTTCTGCAGTGACCCTTTCGGAGATGAAAGGCAAGCACAGAGCTATCTTGTTGGTAGTCTGCTCACTTGTCTTTGTCGTGACTCTTTTTGGGCGTTTAAAGTGCGTCGTATAACCATTTGAATTCATTACTTTAGCTGCAATTTCCAGTGAATCTTCTCTTTCAGTTTTGCCACTACAGATATTCTTTGCCGTTTCAAACATGTTGTGTATGACAGCTCGTTTGACGGCTATCGGATGCGCGGATTTGGCGTGCAGAATGATGTTCTTGTTACTCTCTTTGCGGTACCACTTGATGCGCACCGAACCGCTAGCCACCATCAATTGTGTGTTCAAGAACGGAAGCCAACCGTCTCGTGGTCTTTCTCTTGTTAGGCTTATGTATTGCGATTGTTGATTGAGTAGTCTAAAACACTCGTCCATTTCGGACTGTGTTGAAGTAACGATACAACAATCGTCGATATATCTGCAATACATAAGCGGGCTCCTGGCTAGCACCGGTTGTTCTATTTTGCTCATGAAGCAAATTGCCAATACGGGTGCTAGCCTTTGGCCCATTGCCAGCCCTCTGATTTGCCTAAAATATCTACCGGACCACTTGAAGATGTTGCAGCTCAGGCATTCCTTGATGAGCGTTATGATGCGCGTCTTGCTGAGACCATACATCAACATGGTTTTGGCATGTGAGTCTAGCATCTCAGATAGTGCTTGCAAGGCGCTCTCAATGGATACATTAGTATACAAAGAGGTGACATCAAACGACTCATACGCGCAGTTCTGGTCAAAGTTCGTCTGCCGCAAAAGATCAAGGAAATGACTGGTACTGCTCAAATGGGCCGGGATCTTATTCAAGAGCTGACTGGCAATTTTATTGAGGAACCATGATATTCGATCCGTTGGCCCATTGGTACAACTGATGATGGGCCGTATTTTATACGACTTGGCGGACATGGATTGCATATCGTGCAAAGAGAGTTTGTGCGTTTTAACTAGTCCGTAGAAAACAGGGCATGTTGGCGTTTCCAGTTTGAGCCTACTAAGGAATTTCTCGTGGAGGCCTGCTTCTCTACCTATCAACGTCCATACATGATTCAGTCTCTCCTATCAACGTCCATACGGCTAAAACATATCGCAGCGTATTGGGATCACTGCAAAGATTTAGAGACCAGCTACGAGTTAAATTGAGGCGTGACGATCAAATGCAGACACCTGATGCTCTTAGTAGGAGGACCTTACCATCAATACCATTTCCGTCTTCCTTTTACAAAGAACCCGAACCTTATGCTGTTGCAGACACCAAGTTCCGTATACTTTCGTTGGGTGTACTGAATATTCTCAATAACAACAAAAGCATAAGAAGATCTAACTTGACACGCATGCAAGAGCAGGGTTTCGAAGAAATAAGGGAACTGACTAATAATGGCACTATTCGCCTTTCAGTCAGCGACAAAGGTGGAGAATTTGTAGTCATGCCACAGGATCTTGACCGCGCAATAACTGAAGAACATTTGTCAGATCAAACTATCTATCAACCAACAAGTGAGAAGGAGTTCCTTGCACAAAGCAAGAGACTGAATCATGTATGGACGTTGATAGGTAGAGAAGCAGGCCTCCACGAGAAATTGGCAATTTGCTTCATGAGCAAAATAGAACAACCGGTGCTAGCCAGGAGCCCGCTTATGTATTGCAGATATATCGACGATTGTTGTATCGTTACTTCAACACAGTCCGAAATGGACGAGTGTTTTAGACTACTCAATCAACAATCGCAATACATAAGCCTAACAAGAAAAAGACCACGAGACGGTTGGCTTCCGTTCTTGAACACACAATTGATGGTAGCTAGCGGTTCGGTGCGCATCAAGTGGTACCGCAAAGAAAGTAACAAGAACATCATTCTGCACGCCAAATCCGCGCATCCGATAGCCGTCAAACGAGCTGTCATACACAACATGTTTGAAACGGCAAAGAATATCTGTAGTGGCAAAACTGAAAGAGAAGAGTCACTGGAAATTGCAGCTAAAGTAATGATTCAAATGGTTATACGACGCACTTTAAACGCCCAAAAAGAGTCACGACAAAGACAAGTGAGCAGACTACCAACAAGATAGCTCTGTGCTTGCCTTTCATCTCCGAAATGGTCACTGCAGAAATCAAGCAATGTCTAGTACAAGCACAGCTGCAAAAGGACGTTCTCTTGGTGAATATTCCACGAGATAACCTCAAGAAACAGCTGGTGCGCAATAGGCTTTACGACAGAACTTGCACTACACGAGATTGCGTAGTGTGCCCTTACGGAAAACCCGGTGACTGCGCAAAAACTGGCGTCGTTTACCAAATCGAATGCATGAGCTGCTCCTCCATTTATATCGGTGAAACCGGTCGGCCACTAAGCGTAAGGATAAATGAAAACCTAGCTAGTAAGAAACGTCAGAGCATAATAAGCCCACTAGGTAAACATAGGAAAGTAGAACATAGCGGTGATGATTTTGAAATCAAGTGCAAAATATTAGCCTACGAAGATCAAATCTCTTCCCGAAAGGCTTTAGAGGCGTCCTATATACTTGCCCGGGATCCGAAGATGAACGGCAAGAATGAAAAGCTGTCTATCACAAGTGATCTACTACCGTATCTTTCGTTATGCGAACTGTGAGATAGCTGATCTATACTTAAACAGCCTCACATTGTTCCGACTGCTCATTTCGTCACTGCAGTCCATCGAGCAAGTTCTGAAGCAGATAAACACTGCTACCAGTGATACACTCGGTGGGTCGATTTCTCGCCCAGCTCTCGATCTTCATCCTAGATGAATCGAGTACGCAGATGGGAGAAGGGCTTGGCAGCAAGTAGAGTGGTAT
Source organism: Cylicocyclus nassatus (assembly GCA_958299035.1). Taxonomy (NCBI): domain Eukaryota; kingdom Metazoa; phylum Nematoda; class Chromadorea; order Rhabditida; family Strongylidae; genus Cylicocyclus; species Cylicocyclus nassatus. The sequence goes on along the minus strand of CATQJL010000223.1, from coordinate 67,461,168 downwards.
CAAAGTGAATGACACCTTTCCAGGCCTCTGAAGACGGTGTGTAACCGAAACGTCAGGCAATAAAGTGTATCATTGTTAAAAACCTGTACGGCAAAGAAGACTAACTGAAGTTATACTAGAATGCCCAGGTTACAAGAATGGAGGACTTTCAACATAACTTTCAGGCTGTTTTATTTCCTTTCTAAGGCAAAATATGGCCTTTCATTGCTTAAAACCCTCTTTGAAGTTTCTACCGTAATCCTACAGTAATGAAGAGGAATGAGTGATTCGTTCTATAATGCAAATCTAAGTTGAAGATAGCTCTACAAAATGGTACTTGAAGCAAGGCAAAAGACTTCTTGGGAAGAGAGATATTAACGATCAGACGTTCGATACATACTTTTGGGACACCCTGTATATATTAGGTTGTCCCGAAAGTTTTGTAGGTTTTTTCAAACCACTGTAAAACCACGCACAATAAAGACCTGAGTGAGTTTCAAAATGCATTCGATGCAGCTTTTCAGTCTCATTCTTATTAATGCATACTCAAACCATAATCTTGTACGCTTTTTCCGATAATTGCCAAATTTCTCCACTTGTCAATTTTAGATGCTCAAAGTTAAGCTAATTTTCAAAAATTTCATTACAAAGTTTCAAAAAGGATTAAGTACGCATCGAATAGAGCAACTCTTGGCCTATAAATTAGTATTTTTAAATTCTCCTAATCTGCTGATTTTAGCTTCAAAAAATTATTTCTCCGGAGGTCTCGATTTTTGGCAAAGTCATGAAACAGGCAAATGCATAAAAGACACGAAAGCTTTTGAAGTTTCTGCGTATTGAAGCATAGTTCTTACTAAACATCATTTATGCAGCATAACTGAGTTTGATTCGCTTCGAAAAAGAGTTTTTTGGAATTTTTGGTACTTTTACGTGTTGAAAGTAATCAAAAAGCCGCGGTTTTCAATAAATAAATAATTATAACGGACTTATTAAACGAGGTTCATGTAATCTAAAATGAATACAATGTAGCCAAAGGTTTGCTCTACATAACAATTACCAGCGCTCTTTGAAAACATCAGAATAAAAAATTCTAAAATTCAGGAAAGATTTGGCGTCATTGCTGAGCTGCTCAAAAAGCCATTGCGGTAACATTGCAAAAACAGGGTAGATCAGAAAGCAAGTATAACTGCAGAAAAGAAGATAAAAATTTAAATTAATGGTATATAAGTCGTCCATGGATTGGCGTTCAGCAAGTTTTAGTGAGCGATGAAAGAAACCGACAAAACTTTCGGGACAACCTAATATATATATTAGGTGGGTCCAAAAGTTCGTTCGCCGGATTTATAAAAAATCATAACTTCCTTCCGAATGGCACGATTTTTGCTCAGCTAGAAAGGGAGGTCACAAAACCCATGTTTATGACTTTTTCGCCTTTTCTGTGACGTTTTCAAGCTTTTTTGAGCATGCTCAAAAATTGCAAAAGTGAAGAAATTCTCTTAATTTGCTTCTAACTCTCGATCCAGTTCGTTTTAATTCATGAAAAAGGTACCACTGTAATATACAAAATTTTCTCTATCAAATAAAAATACTTTCAAAATTTTTCGTGATCCAGCTTGAAAAATGTCCATCTTGACTAATTTTATTCAATTGCTTCTAACTCTCGAACTTTCTCACGTTATTTTGTGACAAAGATACTCCTGTAAAGAGAAAGGTTTCCTCTTCCGAATGAAGATTAAGTCAAGAATTTCCACCAAGAAGGAAGGAAGTTATGATTGTTTGAAAATCCGGCGAACGAACTTTTGGACCCACCTAATATATATATTAGGTTGAACCGAAATTTCTGTCGCACCATTTTCAAAAAATCATAACTTCTTTCGGTCACGAAGATTTTGCGCAACCCAAATTTTATCTGAAAGCGTAAAGCATGTAGTTTTCAAAAGCTCCCTAGGAATTTTCCGACATGCTCAGGTGGCAGAGATAAAAAAGAAAGAACGAGATCATCCGAAATTCGGAATTTTTAAGCAAGAATTCTAGAAATTCAGAAACAGTGCGATAAAATCCAGAAAGGCCATTATCCTAATTTTTCTTACATTTGATTACTATCTGAGTCAAGTTTGTACTGATCGAGCTCTTCTTTTAAAAGTTATGATTTTTTGAAAAATAATGCCGAAAAATCAATTTCCTAAGAATTCTTAAGAAATGGATTTTTTGGCATTTTTTTTCAAAAATTCATAACTTCACCTCGATCAGCACAAACTTGACTCAGTTAGTGTTAAAATATAAGAAAACTTAGGATCATGGCAGTTCTTGGTATTATCGCACACTTTCTGAATTTTTAGAATTCTTGCTTAAAAATTCCGAATTTCAGATGATCTCGTTCTTTCATTTTTGTCTCTGCAATCTGAGCATATTGGAAAGTCTCCAGAGAACTATTGGAAACAACATGCTTTACGCTTTCAGATAAAATTTGATTTGCGCAAAATCGTTGTGAGAGAAAGAAGTTATGATTTTTTGAAAATGGTGCGACAGAACTTTCGGTTCAACCTAATATATAACTTGATTTTTTTAATGTCTATGTAAATGAAGAAATCTGATTCAATAGTCACAAAGAGGAAAAGTAATGATATTGATGGAGTCTTTGATATTATTCTCAAAAAATTACGGTAATCATGAAACAGCTTATTGTGCACACAGGAAGTACAGCGATTTCGAAACAGAATATCAGTTTCTGAGAAACGAGTACGAAAATGGAAAGAGAAAAGACACAAAATGCATCAAAAGAGGAGAGTCTGCGAATTTGAATAGCTGGTCCATTTTTGTATCTGGTCGAAGTGCCATAGAATCTTGAGATCCAAGTGCTCTTTAGCAATTGTTAAAATCATGCTGGAAGTTAGAACAAAGTCTAAGAAATTTCTTAATGACCTTGTAATCCACAAAATATATTATTTTATCTCCTTTTGCTTGCTTGATGTCAATTGCATTGAGGCTAAAATTTTATTTAGTTTTCAGTTTTTCACGGATATTTTCGATAATTTCACTTTTGCGTTGAGCTTTGAATTTCCCCATGCTGAACATCATTTCGCATCCCGCGCGTTGTTCGGAATAGCACAAAAGGCGCAATGTTCAGCAAAGTACGTGATGCTTGCCATTTCCAGGGATCGGCGAGGGGTGCTAAGCAAGTTTTTGCGCTCAAACAAAATTCAAGACAAGTAATGGACCCATCCGGAATGGTTCACCCTTGCCTCCCTGTCAATTTTTGAAACCGTCCCGCGCGGGACCTCATAGTTTTCTTGGAAAGATGGAATTTTTCAAAATCACGTGAAATAACAGTTTGATTATACGATGGTTAGAGATTCTCCAGTAATAGTACAGTTTTATCAAATTATCTGCAGTAATTTCTGGCGTACGCTGCAACTTTGATAGTTCAGTAGAAACGTCTTAGCTTAGAAATTGACAGGAGGGACAATATCTCAATTTTTACACTAGTACTTGACCTGAGCTTCCTTTGGCTGACGTTAAGAATCTGTAGAAACAAATCTGAAACAAAAAAAATCTGCTGGAAAATTTTCACTACAAGAGTTCATCTACATTGAGTTCAAGCTCGCTTCTCAGATTTTGCTAGAAAGTTTGAAGTTATGCCAAACTAACATTAAATTAGAAATTTTTTAAATTATTTTCCTATTCTTTCCCAAAGAAATGTTTTGCTTTTTGCGCCAAATCTCGAATTTACTTCTTGCTATACCTATTCGCGGGTGAGTGACTTTTCATACGATGAGCAATTCCGAGGTGCGAGGTGTGAACACCTACGGCTAAGTGTCAAGTCTCACACCTCCGCTCTAGTATACTGTAGAGAGGGGGGGGGGGACTTTTCATACGAATGCCTCCACATCATCTTTTGGCAAAGATCCAGTAAAAACTGGCACCATGCCAGGTTTGGGCCTGCTGGCTCCATTCCAAAAAAACATCTAGATTAGCTTTTGCAGTACTGCGAACTTGGATAAATTTGGAAAACTTGAATACTGTATGGATTTAAAAAGTGTTTTGCTGTGAAAAATACACTAGATAAGTTTGACGACTTTTGCTAGAAAAGTAACAGAAATATTTAAGAAATTGCTGTTAACTGCATTTTTGTGTGTTTTTGACCTTTAACAATTTTGTTTGAAATCGATTTCAAAAAGATGAGATTGAACAATCCCTAAAATTTTCAAGTAATTCTAGAACTTCATAAAACACTAAATATGTGCTATATGCTGCCCTGGCAATAGGAATCGCGCCTCTTGACATAGCTACACCCATTGGAGGGCATGGGACTCGATAAAGTGAACTATTCATTACCACAATTGTGCCAGTTGTTTGCGAAAATGAATTCGCTGTGGCCTGACGATCTACTATGATACGCTATTTCAACCCGATAAGCTTTATACAACAGATCTTTAGTTTACGCATTTTTGATAATAAACGTTTCATTTTAGTCCATTGTAATCGATAACTGGACGTATTACCAGCACCCTAGCATACGCTAGAAGGTCAAAGTGGTCGGGGAGCGTTCGTATGAAAAGTCCCCCACCCCCCCCCCCCCCTCACCTAGGCGAAGTGGATAACTTACTCATTACGTGGATGGAGAGGTGCGATGTAGGTGTGAGGAAGGTGCGAAGGCTAGGTGCGAAGTCTCCGATCGTATGAAAAGTCCCCCTCCCCCTATTCGCAACCAGCGAGTCATACGGAGTAACCTTCAAAGCGCAGCCTTTGTACGAAAACGTGGCGTTTGACATCTCCAGGGACCGGTAAGGGGTGCCAAGCGATTTTTGCAATCAAGTCAAAATCCAAGTTCAGCATCAAGTTATAGACCCATCCATCAGGGTGGCTTGGTCTATCCCGCCTCCTTGCCAATTCTTGATCATGTCCCATATGGGACCATAGATCAAAGGTGCCCACTGGAAGAGATTGAGAGATGCATAACCGTAATGCTTTTTGAGAGAGCAAAATGGCAAAGGAGTTGACTTCTACTTTTACAGTTGTACAGTTTTCCACACAAATGATCTATGTTTGTCTTTGACACTGACAAATACAGGTTCTGGCGTCTAACATCAACCCCCCTGCTTCCCCATCCCCCCCCCCCTCTAGAAAGGGTCACGAAATTTATAAAGTAGGTTATGCGAGTCACAAAAGTGGGCACTGAGTAGTCTTTATTTGTAAATTATTTGAAGTTTGATTGAAATTCAGATTAGCTCTGAGAAAAATTTCTTCTGCGGCATGGCGATCAGGCGGTATTGAAATATGTAAAATAATGCCCCTGAAAAGGCTAGGTTTCAGTTGAAAATTCCGACAGAATCCGGGTTTTCTAGCCTGTTCTTGATTTTAGCTTCATTCTACAACATTTGCTCTTATTGGCGTATACAGAGACTGTTATTACCAAGCATTCTTTTAGCGCAGATGCCTTTTCAATGTAAATTTGTGGAATGCAAATTGTAATGTAAATTTTTAGATGATAATGATTAATTCGCAGTCCCGCGCGGGACCATACGGGAATACTCTGCAGAAAACAGATTTTGGAGAAATTCGGGAATTTGTGTTTTTGAATCAGATTATCTGAATTTCCAGTGATGATAGTGATGATTTCTTCATTCTAACCGTAAACGAAAGCTTAATAAAATGTAAATTTCTGACAACTAGTAACAAAATTCTTACTTGTTTCTCCTTTCTGTACGAAATGAATTATACCCTAATTATTCCAGAAATTTGTTACAATTATTTTTTGTCTTGCTCAGTTAGAACTAAATTTCATAATAGCTTTTTACTAATCTTGCCATGTCTTTTGGGATTTAGAGCTGCAGCACATTGACAGGGAATCTCCTCATGATACTGCGGGAAGAGAGACACCATATATAAGTGTAGGTAGATTTCTGAGAGTGTATCCAAAAATAAAACGTGGTAAAATCCATCTGTGTAGTATAACTTCATTTCGATGTCTGGAGCGTTGACGTAAATTTAGAACGTAAATATCTGATTCGTTGTTCAGAAAAGGAAAGTTTAAAAATATTAGAAGTGAAGTTGAGTAGAAGATTCAGGGCTTGAGTGATTTTTTTGTACAGGACGAAAGAAGTCACTTAAGTTGTCTACCGAAGGAGATGTTGAGGGCCTAATGGGAGGCGTACAATATTCCTTTTTTTTTCTCAGAATTTTGGTTTGTGAGTAATATTTTTCGCTTTGAAAAGCCATAAAATAGATTTAAATTGTTTATCGAGTTAATCTTTCAAAAGAAAAACGACAAAAACAGAAAGGTACACCAAAAAAATCGAGCTTTGACCCCAATTGGCAACTAATTTTTGTTTTCTAACCATTAAAAGAATTTTTGAAATAATGTTAGTGCAATTAGTGATAGAGTTTCAAAATGCTTTTCTTGAAAAATTCGTTTCACACCGGAGCCTTAATTACAAATTATCTTCACAGCATCTCCAATCGTATAGGTTATTTTTTGCCTTCGAGAAACTCGGCTTTTTTTAGAGTTTGTCAAAAATTTCCCAGCTTTCTGCGAGATAAAGATTGCACAGATTTTGCACAAATTCGAATTTCCTTGCGTTGATTAAGATTTCGCGTCCAGCGAGATGTTAGCAGTAACATATGAAGCGTAGCATTCACAGAATGGCATAGTGCTCGACACGCCAAGGAGCGGGGTGGGGGACATTAGGTCGCCGAAAAAGGTCGGTCCCCACGGTCATTTGCGACAAATACGCACCCTTGTACATGCGCAGACATGCGTTCCTGCAGGGAATTCGCGCGGGACTCCTCCAAAATCGGCGACCCAATGTCCTCCACCCCAAGGAGCGGCATGGGTGTCAGGCGTGCGCCGTGCGCGAAGTCCACGGACTTCAACCAGGGTGGAGCCCATCCAACAGGGTGCGTTGGCCTACCCGCGCCTCCCCGCCAATCTCCGGGAATGTCCCACCAGGGACCACACGGGATTTCCATACACAAAGAGTCTATTTGAAAACCTAAGTCCAGAAAGTCCGCAGAATGCCCCTTTTGCAAGGAATTGACGGCGGGTTAGGACCATCTTCCTTCAATCTACTGCGGCCGGTTTAGTTACCCATTTTGTGCACCATCCCTTCAAGAAGATTCCCAAACTTATACCAATTTAGGAAGTCCTACATAATACTCCTTCAACATTGACACAGCTCCCATTCGTCCTCCAAAGATCAAATGAAACGAAATATACAGGGTGTTCCAAAAGTACCATTTGATTCAAATGGCTTGGCTTCTGCAAAGGCGAGGCTTCGTAACCTAATTAAGGCTAGGTAACGATCAGAGAGCACTCGCGCGAGAGAGACGCAGGTGCGTCGCGGGCGCGAACGGCCTCATAGATCACAAAGCCCCGCCCTAACGGAGTTAAGCCAGGTGAATCAAAGGTTAAGTAAGCACTTTTCAATCTCAATATCTCTCTTCCCATTACGTCTTTTTCCGCCATTCAAATATATTTTGTAGAGCGAGGTTCAACTTAGATTTATAGTATGAAGCAAACCACCGATCTCTCTTCATTACTGTAGTATTACTGTAGGAACTTCGACAACGTTTTAGGCCAATGGAAGCCATATTCTGCCTCGAAACAAAATCAAACAAGCCAAAAACTCTTATGCTATGGTAAGGGAAGCCGCTAATTTCGAATATGAAATTCACACTTTACTGTGATGCTTCTTTCCAAAGTTATCCCGGTAAACCGTAATAACCGAAATCCCAGTATTTGTTAGAAATGTGATTACACCGTCAAAGAAGCTGAAAACACTCGTAGGAAATTGTGTATTGGAATCAGCGTGCGCAAAAATCTTAGTACCGATTTCTCAGGTTTTTTGAGAAAAATTTTCAGATGGCATATTTCACAATGGTTCTTCATGGTGGAAGTTCTTACCGTAATCCTACAGTAACGAAGAGCGATCGGTGATCCGATTGATACCGCAAAGTTAAGCTGAAACCTCCTCTACAGAATGGTACCCGACTGCCAAAAAAATACCCATTGGGAAGAGAGATATTGACGATTGAAAAGTGTGTACTTACTTTTAAGACACACTGTGTTTCTCTACTATGTTGATGATTTACGGATCATTTTAACATTTTCATGTCATTCTCATTTTTCAGCTCTTTTCGTGATTTCTTCGAGAATCTTGACGTAGTCCTCCTTACCAATTAGCATCACTCCAAAGCCTTAGCTTTGTTTACCTTTACTCTTTTTTTTTACCTTTTTTACCGCCTGTTTTGGGTGGGAAATTCAAACTGTCGCCTTCTGCAGAATGAGGTGCGTTTTAGACGTGTGTCGGTCGGAAGCAGTGCGTTTCTGCAGTCGTCATCATACATTCGACGGTCTAGATATGGGGCCACTAAATCCAAGGTTGTTCGGATCTCCATCCCCATAAAAGTAAATGTTGTCTAAGTAAAATCATAGAGAAAAGATGCAAACCAAATTAAAAAAAGAGTAAGCTGTCGAAAACTGAGTGAAAATGCAGTGTTTTGAAATCGTTCATTTAGCGGAATTTTGAATCAAAAGTTTTCGCCTGAGGATCCGGCGGTCCACAGGAAAGACGGTCTGAAGGAGTACTTTCTTCAGAGATTACCAACAAGTCCGGCACACGTTGGTCTGGAGCATTTTTGGGAATAAAGTCCCCATGACGTCGAAAACTGTTACGAAGTCCCTCTTGACTCAAAATCAGTAGTGAAACCCTTATTCAACCAACATAACAATGATGCATTCTTCGCCTTATCGTTCAAAGGACGCTGCATGTGATTGGAGCACAATATCTATTGATGCATAGGTTTACACTGTTTCTGGCTCAAAAAAGGAGAGTCAATGGTTTGATCCGCTGTTTTCACTATGTGTTAGAAGTTTTGAGCTTCTAATCGTGCGAATCAAAAAGTTCAAAACTTTTGTGTTCTCCGACATTTATGCTCCGAATCAACCCAGTTGGTTTGTTGCGGTTTAGAAACCAACAAATTCGAGCACGGGTATTGAGACACAACGTTTTTGAAACTTTTTACACAATAGTTTGGAGTGTTATTGTATGCACGTAGTCCAAATCCGGTGTCATGTGATGATTGTTTGTGCGCTGTAAACGAGCCATTTGTTTGTTTGAGTCTTGCCTTTGAAACCCTCGCGCTTGCGAAAGGACACGTTCAACCGTAAAACCTGACCTTTGTCGATTTTTTTCGGGGCTCTCAGGACCCTATGAAGACGATAAAAATGAAGTCTAGTTTGACACCATCTGTGCCCGGGTCACAAATTCAATGGCCCAATTTATAGCTATGCAAATCTTTCAAAAAAACCAAACAGACTGCTTTAGCTCGATAAATATTATGTCCCATGAGTTTTTCATTTTTGAGTTTTCGCTGTGATAAGTCGTGCACTTCTCATTCTGAATAGACATCAGGATACCATTTGATAGAGCAAAGCAAACGCTATAAGATGATCTATGCTTTTGCACAAGCTTCGATCCACCTCAAGTTTAGAATCAAAATCTAAAAAATTGCGGATGCCCAAGAAATTGAAAATTTTCGTTATATCTTCGTTCAAAAAAGTCTTTTAGATCTCTCACTCGCTCACGCATATATACTTCACATCAGGCACTCATATGTGCTACTGCTGTATTTTTTCATTGGCTAGAAATCAAGAGAAGCAAAATTTCCATGTTCTTACCAAAGTGATGCTGTGCTGTTCTTACACTAACGATTATACAGGGTGTCCCAAAAAAATGTATCGAACGTTTGATCGTTAAAATCTCTCTTCCCAAGAAGTCTTTTGCCTTGCTTCAAGTACCAATCTGTAGAGCTGGCTAACTTAGATTTGCATTATATTAGGTTGTCCCAAAAGTTCTTGCGCCGAATATTCAAAAAATCATAACTTCCTTGCCACTCAATGGATTTTCTTAAAATTAATTTTGTTTCAAAGAGGAAACCTTTCTCTTTACAATAGTACCTTTGACATGAATTAGTATTGAAAAGTTCGAGAGCTGTGGGCAATTGAAGGAAATCAGTCAAGATCGGCATTTTTCAAGCTGGGTCACGAGAAATTCTGCAAGTATTTTTATTTGATAGAGAAAATTTTGCACATTACAGTGGTACTTTTTTCATGAATTAAAACGAAGCAGATCGAGAGTTAGAATCAAATAAAGAGAATTTCTTCAGTTTTGCAATTTTTGAGCATGATCAAAAAAGCTTAAAAACATCACAGAATAGGCGAAAAAATCATAAACATGGGTTTTATGACCATCCCTTTCTAGCTGAGCGAAAATCGTGCCAATCGGGAGCAATTTTGATTTTCGTGATTTATTCGGATTTTCGGGTCTGCGTTTTTCACGAAAATGAAAATTGCTCCCGATTGGCACGATTTTCGCTCAGCTAGAAAGGGATGGTCACAAAACCCATGTTTATGATTTTTTCGCCTATTCTGTGATGTTTTCAAGCTTTTTTGATCATGCTCAAAAATTGCAAAACTGAAGAAATTCTCTTTATTTGATTCTAACTCTCGATCTACTTCGTTTTAATTCATGAAAAAAGTACCACTGTAATGTGCAAAATTTTCTCTATCAAATAAAAATACTTGTAGAATTTTTCGTGTTCCAGCTTGAAAAATGTCGATCTTGACTAATTTCCTTCAATTGCTTTTAACTCTCGAACTTACCAATGCTAATTCATGGCAAAGGCAGAGCGATAAAGAAAAAGGTTTCCCCTTTCATACAAAAATAATTTTGAGAGAAATCGTTGAGAAGAAAGGAAGTTATGATTTTTTGAAAATCCGACGCAAGAACTTTTGGGACAACCTAATAGAACGAAACACTCGTTTATCTTCATTACTGTAGGATTACGGTAGAAACTTCAAAGAGGATTTAAAGCAATGAAAGACCAATTTTTGCCTCAGAAAAGAAACAAAACAGCCTAAAAGCTTTTACACTAGGCTAATTAGAGTTGCTGATTATAACTGTAAAGTTCCCAACTTATTATGATGCTTCATTGAAGAGTTACACCGGGTAAGAGGTAGCGGCCATTTTTCAATGTTCCTAAAAAGTGCGGTTACACCGTTTAGAAAGCTTCCTAATCTTGTGAATAGTTGAGTATTGAACTCATCGTCCATAAAAACCCTATTATACAAGTTTTCACATTTTTTAAAAAATTTTTGAAACGGCAGTTTTTTCCACATTGACACCATATGTTCAAGTTTCTACCGTAATCCTACAGTAATGAAGAGAGATGGGTGATTTTTTTATAATGCAAATCTAAGTTGAAGCCAGCTCTACAAAACGGTACCTGAAGCAAAGCAAAAGACTTCTTGGAAAAAGAGATATTAACGATCAAACGTTCGATACATTTCTTTGGGACACCCTGTATATTACAAGCCCTTAAAAGTACAACCGTATATTTTTAGCTCTCTATGAGCTCTATTTACCGAGAAATGCTAGGTTAAGCATAAAAAGCTTGAGTGAGAGAAGCTAAATTCGATAAATCTCGCGAACTAGAGCTCATAGAGAGCTAATTTACGTTGTACCTCTAAGGGCTTGTAGTATACAACTGTTGGTGTCAAAACAGCACAGCATCGCTTTGGTAAAAACATGGAAATTTTCGTTTTCTTGATTTCTAACCAATGAAAAAATACAGCAACAGCACATATGAGTGTCTGAGGTGAAGTGTATATGCGTGAGCGAGTGAGAGAATTGTAGGACTTTTTTTAACAAAGATACAAAATATTTTCAGTTTTTGGGCATCCGAAACTTTTTAGATTTTGGTTTTAAACTTGGGGTGGATCAGAGCTTGTGCAAAGGCATGCATGCCATCTTGTAGAGCTTGTTTTGCTCTATCGAATGGTATCCTGATGTCTATTCAGCATCAGAAGTGCACGACTTATCATAGCGAAAACTCAAAAATGAAAAGACTTATGGAACAACCTAATAAAAGAGGATAAGGGGTTCGTAGTCTTCAGTACCCTCTGCGGGCTTGCTCCGAACGCATTCTAAGGGATCGCCCATACTATTTCAGTAATTCCTGCTATTCCTGCGATTCCTGCAATTCCTGTATTCCCGCACAGTTTAGGCGCCGTTTAAATGAGCGCGTTTTGCGAACAACACGTCACGCAAGACGTGCTCATTTAAGCGGCGCCTAAACTGTGCGGGAATCACAGAAATCACAGGAATCGCAGAAATAGCAGGAATCACTGGAATAGTATGACCGATCCCTAAAGGATATTCGTCGACGACTGCTTCGACTCGTGCAATTACACCACTGTGGGCGTGCCTTTTTGAAGCCTTTCCAGCTTGACAGTACGTGCAGCGCGCGGAGACTTGGTAGCTCGTAGCAGCACTGTCCTTTAACCTCTTTTGTCAATTTAAGCATTTTGCACAGTTTTTCTTCTTAGTTTTTACAACTTAGGCAGCCATTTGTTCTTCTTTTCTCTTAAGTCCTCTCGATGAACAAATCGAGAAGACCTAAGAGATCCTACCTCCTCCTTTGATGATTACTGAGAGGTAAGCAAAAAATCAATTCAGGTACATTTACGGGATTCCTCACCCTTTCTACCTACCAAAAACTCATTTTCAAGATCTTGAATCAACACCCCGGGCAAAATTAGGTGAAAGAGTGTGCTTTATTCAAAAGCAGTGGTGGCTATCATGCATTCATCGTAGATGAGATCGCTCATTTATTTATTACAGCATTCATGGTGTCAACGATGTAGGAATGCTGAAGTAACCCCTTCAGTGATCTATCCTAAGAAAAATGCCATCTTATATATAAAGCTGAATGTCTGTTTGTATGTATGTATGTATGTCTGTATGTATGTATGTATGTATGTGTGTACGTATGTTCCGAATAGAAAATTCCATTTCTGAACCGATCCGGACCAAACTTGGCACACATACACTACGGGCCCCGGCGGGTGTCATAGACTACTTTTCGTCATCGATCGATATCGATTTTATCGATTTTATCGATTTTTTTGCAAAGTTTGAGCTACGGGGCTGGGAGTTGGCACAGGGGGGTAATCGAGCATGGGGATTCCGAATACAATATTGGTTTTCAGGATTATCGATTACTTTTATCGATTTTATCGATTTTTTGCAAAGTTTGAGCTACGAGGCTGGGAGTTCGCACAGGGGGGTAATCGAGCATGGGGATTCCGAATACAATATTGGTTTTCGGGATTATCGATTACTTTTATCGATTTTATCGATTTTTTGCAAAGTTGGAGCTAGGGGGCTGGGAGTTGGCACAGGGGGGTATTCGAGCATGCTAATCATCCCCAAGGGGGGTGATCAGCATGCTCGATTACACCCCTGTGCCAAATTCCAGCCCCCTAGCTCAAATTTTCAAAAAAGCGATAAAATCGATAAAAGTAATGGACGATCTTGAAAACTAATATTGTATTCGTAATCTGCATGCTCGATTACCCCCTGTGCAAACTCCCAGCCCCGCAGGTCAAACTTTACAAAAAAATCGATAAAATCGATAAAAGTAATGGACGATCCTGAAAACTAATATTGTGTTCGTAATCAGCATGCTCGATTACCCCCCTGTGCAAAATCTCAGCCTCGCATGTCAAAATTTACAAAAAATCGAGAAAATCAATAAAAGTAAACGATAATTCTGAAAAACTAATATTGTATTCGGAATTCCCATGCTCACTTCCCCCCTGTGCCAACTCCTAGCCCTGTAGGTGAACTCTGCGAAAAAATCGATAAAAATCGGTAAAATCGACATCGATCGATAACGAAAAGTGGACTGTGACACCCGCCGGGGCCCGAAGTGTATGTGTACCAAGTTTGGTCCGGATACGGCGGAGCCGGGTAAGCCAGCTAGTTTTTTATAAAGCATTGACGAAAACATGCAATTTCAATCATAGCCATGATTCCCCCACTGGAACTCCGAAGAAAGCTCATTCGCTCTCTCAAATTTGCCTTCGGCGATGAGCTCACATGGGAGGGGGCTTTTCATAAGATCGGGGACTTCGCACCCAGTTTGCACGTACCCCACACCTACTTCGCCTTCTCGACCCATGCAGTGAGTCAGAGATTCTCCACTACGGCTGAGAAAGGGCGGGGAGGGGACTTTTATGCGAAGACTTTCTGATCACTTGACCTTTTGGAGACATGCCAGAATGCTTATATTACCCACCAGTCATCGATTACAACGATAGGAAAATCTTTATTGAAAAATGTGTTAGATAAATGTATGTAAGGCATATAATTGATGCAATCATATTTTTCAATGTTCAGAAGCAAATTCTAAACACCTTTACTTCTTTTTTCTTCCAAGTCATGCTCAAAGGTCGCAAAGACCCTATTTGATATTTCACAAATTAAGGATTTGCAAAAACGAAGTATCCCGATTCAATAAATTGGTGAAAATTCCGTAAAGAGAATTTTGGTCAAAATTCAACTTCTGCTACGAATTTGTTCTCAGTTTGAGCTAGCTTTTTCTGTGATGATAAAGTTGAAACAAAGGCAAGGATAATTTCCTGAACTAGGAGATGTACGAGAGTTATATCAGAAGCAAATTTTACAATGAATCCAGTATGATCAAAGGGCTCGTGCAGAGTTCACGCAATTTCACCGCCGCGATACTTCCAACAAAAACAAACAGTCATGAGTCTATTGCATTAGATCATCTTGCAATAGTTGTGATAGCTCTCCAATCGTGACTAATTATCACAGCCGAAATGCAAGATGGTCGGAATGCAATGAAGTCCTAACTGTTTGTCTTGTTGAGGAACCGCGGAAATCGCATGAGCTCTGACCGAGGCCTAACCGTAACGTAGCCATTCTTTCATGAAGAGTGTTTTTTCACAAAAAAAAAACTACGGATGATTCAAATGAAAAATGAATTTTCACAGCGAAAAGAAAATTTTCAATTTCATACTGCCTCCAAATTCTCCTTCCTGATTTCGCAGTAATGCAAAACTTTTGAAATAGCCATTTTTCTGGGAGCCAGCTGGCCCAAGCCTAATAGTGTTAATATTGGATCCTGCCAAAAGGTCAGAATAATGTGGGAGCAGTCGTATGGAAAGTCCCCTTCCCCCTCCTTCTACAGTATGCAAGACGCGGAGGTGCGAGACTTCACACCTCGCATCTCTGATTTCCTCATGAAAGACACTCACCCGGCTCACATAGACATTAGAAAGAATGACTGAAGGAAGAAAAAACGATGTGAAAAGCTCAGCAAACGAAAGAGGTCAAAGGACAGGGATGCTGCGATCTATTAAGTCCCTGCGCGCCGCAGCGTACTGTCAAGCTGGAAAGGCTCCGAAAAAGCACGCACAAGGTGATGTAGTTGCACGAGCCGGGGCAGTCGTCGATGAATTTCCTTTACCTCGTATTCGAAGAGGCAGGTGAACGCGTGCAGGCCTCTTATAAAGATTAGCTCAATAGCTATCTGGAGTTACCACTTTCCTCCCTAGCGAAGTTAAATGATACCTTCTTCCTTTTCGGCTATCTTGGAACTGATAAGTTAATTGGATGGAAAATATAGGCTAAAGGAAGAAGAATCCTTATTTCTTGAAAATTGCAACCGAAAATTTTTTTCTTTTGAGAAATTTCAATTTAGCAATGTAATTTGTGGACATACGGTAGTTTTGGATTAGCTCGTCCAGAAGGATCAAAAATAAACTTTCGAAGTCCTGAACAGGGCCCGGCACGATGGGCAAATTACAAGCTGGATATCGTTTTTGGTAGAAAAAGCAAGAGGAAATCGTTTTCGGAAGGGAAAATCGAAATCTAAGGCCAGGAAAAGACTGAGAGGCTGCAAAGAACAGGTTCTGTAGCATAGTGCTTATTCATAGAAATAGTTTCAGCCCTTGAGGAGCAGTGAGCTCGAAAAAATTTGAATCAGGCTCTCGCAAATTTAGATGCGATCCTAATAAGCAAAAACTGGAATTTTTGAGCTCAAAATTTTATAACTTACCAGAGAATTTATAAAACAGCCTGATATTCTTATGATAAAAACTGGAAGGATGGCCTCGTATTACAGCAAGTTTGCAGCTAACAAGCTTCAATAGCTCCGAAGAAAGTTAGATCAGGCGCAAGTACGACCCTCCTTTTCTCATTTTTTACTACCATACATAAAATCATAAGAAAATCCGCAGTTTATAAGATAACACCAGATTCCGCACAGCAGTAGCAGGGCTTATCTAAAGTATATATAAATTGTAATGGCCGCTTATTACCTTATACATCTAGTTCACTGGGAAATGGTTTCCTTAAGCCTCAACGCACAGCAGAGTTCGCGCGCGCTACGCCGCGGCCGCCAATTGCCGCGTGCGCGACGTCGCATAAGCGGTGCCGTTCAACAGCATGATTACATGATCAGTTCTCAATGCAGGCGTAACGATATAGCATCAACTTACGTAAGCGCACGAAAAGAGGCTAGTAGAAACAAAGTTTGTAATATTATGAAAATTGTACGTGAGTGGGAGGTGTAATAAGCATTTTTTCCAAAAATATTGCGAAACTGGTAAATGAAGAAGTGAATTCAAATGGCTCGTTTGCAGAGCACAGATGACCATACGGCATGAAACTTGGTAGGTACATAAGCATTTTTTTGGAAGACTCTTGAGAGCGTCATCGGGATACCATTCGAAAGGAATTCAGATAAAGATTACGGTAGTAAGACCATGTAATTTGCTTTAAGAACAGAAACGTATATGCAAAAATATCATTGTAGAGAACACCTCGTGTATCTCATTGAATTTTTAGAGGTTTCGATAGCTCATTCAGATTGACTTTTGCGCAGAAAATGACTTCTATAACTTATTAAATTGACCAAAGTTTACGAACAAGGAACTACAGATGTTGTTATTAGTTGTGGTTATGTTCTAAACTAATCTTTTGCGTGGTTGTGTAGATAATCATTTGTGATTTCGTTTCATGTGAAACTCCACTCATACGTTGCTATGCATCATTTGAAGTTTATTCTGCGAGTTTCTAATTTAAACGACGCATAGACCTTCAGAGCATCCTCCTGGGCATTTCGAACATGGTGCACCTGTTTCGTAGATTTTGGCATTAAGCATGTTTCCTCTAAAATTAAAGTCTTGTTGGTGGCTTATTGAAGCGACTCTACTTACGCTTTTTTATAATTGCAGACTGCTAAGGTCATCCTGGGGCAGCTTTGAACAGCGCAACCAATGACTTTTGTAGACTGCCAGACCATCTAAATCTATGTATTTAAGAAACCATGATTTTGTCTGAGATCATTTCTGCTACTAACAACAAGTAGGCAAAGACTCTTTAACGTAATTGAGAAGCTTTCAAGATGGTGCAAAGCAAGGCATTATGTGGGAAGGGCATAGTTCATCTGCATTGGCGCAAATCTAGTACTGCGACTGCTTCTTGGGTGCGGGGTGGTGGTGGCTTTGTAGGAAGTACTAGGGTATTGTATTCTCGATGATGGGAATGCAGTACTGTTTTCAC
The DNA here is from genome assembly GCA_958299035.1 of Cylicocyclus nassatus. Lineage (NCBI taxonomy): Eukaryota > Metazoa > Nematoda > Chromadorea > Rhabditida > Strongylidae > Cylicocyclus > Cylicocyclus nassatus. The sequence goes on along the minus strand of CATQJL010000223.1, from coordinate 67,443,754 downwards.
CTGTGTGTAATGTCCAACTTTATTTTTGAAGAGTTTCATGCTGAACGTGAGGTCTTTGCCAACTCCGCGTTGTGCAAGCTCCCCAAACCATGATCTTGAAGCCTGTAATGATAGAAACGAGTTGCTTTCTTTGAGCGACAAGCAAAATGGCATTTTTCACATCTTCGGCAGCTTTTACTGGGTCGTACGCTGAGCCGCGCATGTAGATGTTTTCTCCAAGAACTTCAGTATTTGAGTGCTGGAAGACACATTTAGCAGCGTGTTTCACAGCGTATTTCTCCACATCGCAATCGTACTTCTGGAATATCTCGCTACCACTTGCTGCCTATCATCAATGTTGTCAGAGAAAATACCAATTTGTTCATGGCAGCAGCTTTAGGAGCATAACCTCCATAACCGTCTTTAGCTTTTCCATTAGCCAACAGCGATCTGCATGCATCAGATGTGAAGTCGTAGAAAGCAAAAAATCCTTCTCATTAGATCTCTTACCTTAGCTCGTTGTGAACGTCCACGAACTTTTGACGGATCTGATCGTTCATGCCGCCATTTGCGGGGCAAATACCTGGTAAGAAAGGCCTAACATTTTTGGCAATGAGCAGCACGAAGTGCTACTATACCTGCATAAGCAGTCGCGATTAGGCAGACCTGAAATGTTTATCAAAATGCTTAGTCAAAATTGAGAAAGTAGCGACTTACCAATAGAACGGAACGCATTTTGTGTGTGATGCTAGTTTTATGTGGCTGCTTTTATGCAGGTTGTGAGCTTTCACCCTTCTGACGTTGGCCATAAGGTGTGTCATCTTTGTGTCATCAATTTTGAAGATCTTCTGTTGGGATCTGTTATCATAGCTGTCTCATAAGTGAATTCTGATGTCAAATAGAACACTGAGCGAAAAAAGCAAAGCAAAAAATACCAACACCATCGACGTTGCCGATTGTTATAAATCTACCCTGTCGTAGACAAAACTTTGATATACTGCAATGACTCGGTTAGCCCCACCAATCTGAGTATATTGGTAGAGATGTTAGCCTAGTGCACACAAAGAAATATGTGATAGTTTTTCTTGGGTTGATTACATTTTAGACTAAGCTCCAATAACAGTCTAGATAGGGATCTACTCAACAGAGCCTCAAAATTGGGTACTACAAACCGACACGCTGACTATGAAAAGCAATACAGCAATGCACGCCACACTTGATCATCAAAGCAGCTATTGCTTGAAAGAAATCCGCATAGAGTGAAATGTTCAAAAAAAAGTGTTTCTTGGCGATCCAACCACCTCTAGCCTTATCCCAAATACAGGTAAAAGCGCCGTTCTAGCTTCGAATGCATCCAAAGCCTATGAAGCTAATGAAACATTGCTTCTTGCTTCGATGACAGCCTAGACTTTTTCATCGATCTCATCAACGTCAATGATTTCGTTCGTACTTTTTGCAATCAATGTTCTATTTGAAATCAGAATTCACCTGATGTGCGAGGTACAGCTATGGTGACATTCCTTACACATCCCCCAGCAAATTCATAATGGAGAGATGACACACCTTATGGCCAACGTCAGAAGGGTGAAAGCTCACAATCTGCATAAAAGCAGCCACATAGGACTAACATCACACACAAAATGCGTTCCGTTCTATTGGTAAGTCGCTACTTTCTCAATTTTGACTAAGCAATTTGATAAACATTTCAGGTCTGCCTATTCGCGACTGCTTATGCAGGTATAGTTGCTCTTCGTGCTGCTTATTGCCAAAAGTGTTAGGCCTTTTTTACCAGGTATTTGCCCCGCAAATGGCGGCATGAACGATCAGATCCGTCAAAAGTTCTTGGACGTTCACAACAAGCTAAGGTAAGAGATCTAATGAGAAGGATTTTTTGCTTTCTACGAGTTCACATCTGATGCATGCAGATCGCTGGTGGCTAATGGAAAAGCTAAAGACGGTTATGGAGGTTATGCTCCTAAAGCTGCTGCCATGAACAAATTGGTATTTTCTCTGACAACATTGATGATAGGCAGCAAGTGGTAGCGAGATATTCCAGAAGTACGATTGCGATGTGGAGAAATACGCTGTGAAACACGCTGCTAAATGTGTCTTCCAGCACTCAAATACTGAAGATCTTGGAGAAAACATCTACATGCGCGGCTCAGCGTACGACCCAGTAAAAGCTGCCGAAGATGTGAAAAATGCCATTTTGCTTGTCGCTCAAAGAAAGCAACTCGTTTCTATCATTACAGGCTTCAAGATCATGGTTTGGGAGCTTGCACAACGCGGAGTTGGCAAAGACCTCACGTTCAGCATGAAACTCTTCAACAATAAAGTTGGACATTACACACAGGTGAAAACAGTACTGCATTCCCATCATCGAGAATACAATACCCTAGTACTTCCTACAAAGCCACCACCACCCCGCACCCAAGAAGCAGGCAGCACTAGATTTGCGCCAACGCAGATGAACTATGCCCTTCCCACATAATGCCTTGCTTTGCACCATCTTGAAAGCTTCTCAATTACGTTAAAGAGTCTTTGCCTACTTGTTTTTAGTAGCAGAAATAAGACAGACAAATCATGGTTTCTTAAATACATAGATTTAGATGGTCTGGCAGTCTACAAAAGTCATTGGTTGCGCTGTTCAAAGCTGCCCCAGGATGACCTTAGCAGTCTGCAATTATAAAAAAGCGTAAGTAGAGTCGCTTCAATAAGCCACCAACAAGACTTTAATTTTAGAGGAAACATGCTTAATGCCAAAATCTACGAAACAGGTGCACCATGTTCGAAATGCCCAGGAGGATGCTCTGAAGGTCTATGCGTCGTTTAAATTAGAAACTCGCAGAATAAACTTCAAATGATGCATAGCAACGTATGGGTGGAGTTTCACATGAAACGAAATCACAAATGATTATCTACACAACCACGCAAAAGAGTAGTTTAAAACATAACCACAACTAATAACAACATCTGTAGTTCCTTGTTCGTAAACTTTAGTCAAACTAATAGGATATAGAAGTCATTTTCTGCGCAAAAGTAAATCTGAATGAGCTATCGAAACCTCTAAAAATTCAATGAGATACACGAGGTGTTCTCTACAATAATATTTTTGCATATACGTTTCTGTTCTCAAAGCAAATTACATGGTCTTACTACCTAATCTTTACCTGAATTCCTTTCGAATGGTATCCCGATGACGCCCCCAAGTCTTCCAAGATCTACTTTTTGGTGTGGACTATTTTCCTTTTAAGAATACCAGACCTGGAATTATTCCGAGTTGGTCAGCACACTAGAATGAGGGATACTCCTCCGCCAGTGGCGGACCCAGGATTTCCGTTCGGGGGGGGGGGCGACAAAAATTTTTTCGAATGAAGGTGCGTGGCGTTAGCCACGCACTCCGAAAAAATTTTAGGGGTGCTTCTCAAAATTTTTGCGGGTCCCCAATCCCTAAAATCTGGAAGAAGGGGGCGTGGCGTCAGCCACGCCTCCGAAAAAAATTTTTTTTACAAAGCTGAACTGAATTTTTAAAAATTTTTAAGAATTATTTTAATTATTTACAATTATAAACGAGTTACTTGCACATTTTTATAAACCATATAAGTAACTTTTGAAAATTTCGCGACCCATTCTCGGGGGGGGGGGGAAGGGGCCGCCCCCCCCCCCTCGGTACGCCACTGCCCGCCGCCATAGTGTGTAAGTGTGACGCAGACTAGATTGATGTTAGAATTTTTGACATTGTCACCAGGCAGAGTTAGAGATCCCCAAATTTTACCCAATCAAGATGCGCATGTCTTTCATTCACATAAAATTCAGAATGTTTGGTAATTTGTTCCTACTTCTACTTAATCTTGTACAAAACGAAATAGGTGTCGTGTTGACTGAATGTGAAGTACTATATACAGTAGTGCACTTTTTGAAGCAAATAATAATTATCTATACGATAGCAACGCATTTTCGCCGAACTCGCCTTATTGCCTAACTTTTCGTTCAGTCGTATTTCGCTCAGGATGAACGAATCCGGACCAAGTTACCCCTGCTTGGTATGCACTAAACCCTCTGCAGATGGCCGTCAAACAATGAAATAGAAGCCGGTCAAAATATCGTAGGTCGCATTTTTCGACAGTGGCTCCAATTCGGCAAATGTTATTCAGAGAAATGAAGGATGGAACAGGATTAAACCAATTTTATGAAAACTACAAGATTAGTTCGTGATACTTGGTTCGTTCTGAGTTTTGCGTGACATTAAGGAATGTAGCACAAGCCCGAAACACGTGTGACAGCCACACCTTTTTTTGGGATTGTGCCGTAATCCATAGATTTTGCCACAAAATTTTTAAGGGACGATATATGTTTCAAACAGTCGCCTACCAGTGGCGGACCGAGGGGGAGGGGACCTGGGCAGGGTGGCCCTCTCTTGAAAGTTACTTACATGAGTTATATAGATGACTTGTTTGTACTTGTACATAACCGCATTGTTCTTGAAATTTTTTGTGGCTGCCGCCACTTCCCGGTGGACCAAGGCAGAGAAAATGCCAATGCAAAAAGTGACCAACTTATTGAAAAATGTGAGTGTTTAGCTTATAAATCAACAAAGACATCAAGATGTTCACAACAATTTTTGTTTTTAATTTCAACACTATGCACACATACACATTATATTTCCGAAAAGTTGATTTTGGTTGAAATTGGCCCTTCACTTAAATGGGTCTACATTTAGAAAATTGCCCTGAATTTTGGTCAACAGGAATTGTTTGACATGATATTTACGAGAATGGTATTCATTATGCTTGGCAGGGCCTCTTTATATGCCGACAGGTGTACAATGATACAGTATCTCGGTGTGCTTGAATTCTGCGCAATGGGGGAGGGGGAGGGGGGGGGGAGGTACAGTCATACTGTCAAGGAATACCATGCCATCAATATTACCAGCACCACCTCGACTACAGCTCCCCCCCCCCCCCAATCATATCAGTCCAATCTCAGATAATAGCCGGGGGCAAGCGGCCATGCGAATTTTGAGCAAGCGGGCACCGGAAAAATAGTTCGCTGATTTTTTGTGGTCCGCTTGCAGAAATTTGGAATAATTTTGGCCAATTTTTAGACGAACGCTCGAAGATCTATCGCGATTTTTCTATACATAAGTTGCGGCACAGTGGCCGCATTCTCGCGGATTATCCGCGAGAACATGCAAAATTATTGAGAGCCGCACGGTCCTTTTTGAAGGACCGCACAGCCCTCAGGTACTTTCCGCTGAAAGAAAGTACCCCAAACTTGGGTAATAAAACCATCGATGGCACCTCTGCCACATAGAGTTTCATCTTTTCTCGGCGTACGCCCGAAACTGCGTAAAAAGAGTCTGAGCGCCTGCTGAAAGTTTGGCCAGCGCTCGCTGAAAAAAATTGTTTGACAAGCGCTTGCAGAAAATTTTGTATTGATGCCCGCTTGCAGAAAACGCAAATACCGCCCGCTGAAGATTTGGCCACGCCCCGAAATCCTGCTGACCGCCTGCAGAAAAGCGCGAGTTTGCGGACCGCCTGCCCCCGACGATTAATCTTTTCTTCATACCCTGACGCCTTTTTCACGTCATAAAGGCCGGGCATACTTCACGCGATTTCAGTCGCGGCGCGATTTGGCAATATTCCAACTGTCCATAACTCGCTGTAAGCGTATTTTAAATGTGTAGAAGATAGGGCATTTCATCAATCCACGTAAGTTATACACACCATGCATGTGCAATTTGCTGGCGTTGGATCTGAAGACTTCTGGCGAATTGCCAAATCGCGACGCGACTGAAATCGCGTGAAGTATGCCCGCTTTTTACTTCCTCTGAATGCTTCCACATCCAACACCGTGATACCGTCATACACCTTACATGGGACATGGGACACGAGTGAGGTGAATGAACATGGAAAAATTAACATGTCTGTGGCATGGACACAGACCTTACACATGTCATCGGACACATCCAGCCTTTCTGTGTTGTTAACTGTGCATTGTCTGTTGCTTGGAATTTTAACACAAATTTGATTGAGAGGCCAAAGTGCTCATCGATCAACCTCCTACATTGGTTTAGAGCCGAAGTGTTTCGTGCAAACTAACAAGTTTACTAGCAAATTCTCACATTTGCACAATACCGAGTGGAACGGAAGACAGGGAGGCTAAGCTGCCGATACCAGCCGAACCTGCCGCGTAGCAGACAGAGAGCAACTGGTAACATACATAACAGCGCCGCTTTCGCAAATTATGGTCTTCAACGACATCCAACAACACCGCGAAGGGACCAGTGGTCCGAAATCGGCTTGAAGTGGCAGAGTTCGTTTCCCTACCACTTTCAGTAAAGGAGGTTTCAAGCCTTGTTTCGACGACTGTGACCTACGGTAAGGTAACCGCTGCTAGTGAAGGGACGGTTTGAGGTTAGAGAAGGTTTTCCTTGAATATTATATAGAACTTCAACTGACGCAGCGTAACGTCTTACGGTACTGAAGTGTACGTGATAACACAATGTGTTAACTCACGCCTAGTTTATTTGCGATGTTCCATCTTGATTTGTTTGAACTGTTTTAATTATGTTACTGTTACTGTTACTTGTATTAGGCGGGTCCGAAAGTTCTGTCGTTTTATTTTCAAAAATTTGTAACTTTGCGCTGTGTTAACGGATTTGCTTGCCTGTAACTTCATCAGAAAGAATAAGTCTTTCGCTTTCAAACGCTGTTTTGCGGCTTCTGTTTTACATTGGATGCGGAGATAAAAATGGAAAACTAAGACCATATAAGCTTTGACCATTTTAAGTTAGGTCGCCAAAAATTGGGAACGCTGCAGAAAAATCTGAAATCGTCAGTACATATGTTTTTTGACCTACCTTCGCAACTGTGAAAAGTTTGTGCTGTTTGGACGTCTCTGTAAAAAGTTATAATTTTCGAGTTTACTATGGAAAACGCCAAAATTGATTGATTTGCCAATTTTCTCAATAATTATAACTTCTCACAAAGACGTCCAAACAGCACAGACTTTTCACAGATGCAAAGGGTAGGCAAAAAAACATATGTACTAACGATTTCAGATTTTTCTGCAGCGTTCCCGATTTTTGGCGACCTAACTTAAAATGGTCAAAGCTTATATGGTCTTAGTTTTCCATTTTTATCTTCGCACCCAATGTAAAACAGAAGCTACGCAAAACAGCGTTTGGAAGTGAAAGACTTATTCTTTCTGACAAAATTACAAGCAAGCAAATCTGTTGATACAGCGCAAAGTTACAAATTTTTGAAAACAAAACGACAGAACTTTCGGACCCACCTAATAAAATCAGGGGCATCTCTGAAGCACGTAGTAGACAAAATAGTTTCTACCTGTTGATTGGTGCTTTTCAATGAGTTGAGTTCAAGTATAGTTGAAATGTCACGAGTGATCGAACATTCTCGATTTCAACAAATAATATTACTAACGCTTAGCATTGCTTTTGAAATGGGAAGTCCAACAGATCGCTCCAGCTCAGAAAAACCGGATTCATAGCAATATTGTGCTAGCTAATTCCAAGCTCAAATACCATACTAAAAAAATAGTAGACCATTTGAAAAATACTTTTGCTTCGGTGTGAATGAGAACGTTTCCAGTTGCATAAAGTCTCTCACTTATTCGGGTTTTTCGGTATAGTTGTCTTACCTCAGGTTTGCAGATTTTCCTAGATCAGCCGCCTATCAACATCAACAAGGTTGATCTTCTATGAATAGACGGGGACAGGGGTTTTTCACATATAAAGAACAGCTTAAGCAGTTGATATTGTGCTACTACAGAGTTTGATCTTTTGCTAAGCGCGAATGACGAGTTCTGAAGCATTTTTGGTGGGTACCAAATGATTAGGGGTAGACGAGTTTGTGGAATGTAGATTTATTCGCACTGGCGCAGTTTTGTCGAGAAGAGATCGAGGTGCCCCGGTGTGGACCGGGAAGCAATCTCTAATACAATCGGAGGCTCCTTTTATAGCAAAGAAAGGCGGAGCAAAATCGAGTGCAAGGTACAATGCATACGAGTTGATGCTTGAAAGGAGATGCCGCCGATTGGCTACATTCCTGGTGCATAGGTATCACTCCCTCTTGAGTGATTAGATATTCGAGAGTGAGTGATTCACAATTTAGCCTACGCAGCTTCCGCAGGCGATGTAGAATATAGAGTTCATCAATGGTTGGTGATGCAGGAATCGTCAACAGCATTCAACTTCTATGCAGTTCGGAACCGATATCAAAGTTTATATACCACGATCAAAATCAAGTCTCTTAAAACTTTTATAGCGAATAACTTTCAAGGCATATTACTGGGAAGCTTGGTGCAAGTATACTCTAATTTATAATTCTTCTCCCCAAGAAAATGCTTCTTCCAAGCAAGAAGGAGTTCTCTGATCTTAGCTTTTTCAAAAGATACCCTGCACTCACAGGATGTGTAAAAGCTTCAAACATTTAGACTTGAATAAAATTATATTTGGTAAATCGATGGAAATTAGCTTCTTGAAAATAGCTGCATTTCTTGTTCATAGTGGGCTTACGTCGGAAACTAAAGCTATGCGAAACGATGGAAAGCTTGACGAGACGAAAAAGACTAATTACAAGCCCTTAACTGATTTTCCACCAGGAAGTGAAAGAGAATTATAACTTACTTCTTCTAAGCAAAAAAAGGATTGCAAAACACAACTCGTACAAGGGATGCGATGTCAAACAAGCTTCTATAATTCTAAAAGAGAAAAAATAAAGAAGGCCGACGAGAGCGCACGACGGAAAACATGGATAAAGGGGCGTAGCCTTAGCCCTCCGAAAGGAATTTTTGGGAGCTTTCGAATTTTTCGCGCTTATTACCACTTTAACCAGAAAAATTGAGAGGTTAGCCACGTCTAAAGGGTATTTTGTTGTTTATAAAATTTTCGGAATTATTTTTGCTTATATTTACTTGGTTCGTGCACAAATTGAACAAGCCGTATTTCGCAATTCATCCATGCCATTTTAAAAGACTACTTGGAAGACCTTCAAGGGGAGGAGTACACTTTCCTACAACTTCCAACCGTATCTCCTTTTCGGTTCCTCGCGGAATCTTTCCAAAAATTGGCAGGGAAGCGCATTTGACCAAAGCACGTGGCTCCACGGTCAAAATACTTGTCTCTTGTAACTTGTATTTTGACTTGTTGGTTGCTTGGCACCCCTCGCCGCTCCCTGGAAATGCGAAGCGCCGAACGTATCAACGAGCACCGCACCCTTTGTACTACTTCGTACAGCTCGCTAGACGCAAAATTGTGTTCAGTATTAGGAAAGTCTGAAATTGGCCATAAATTGGTGAAACTGTTATCTATAGTCTGCGATTAGAATAAATAGAATTATAAAATATTTGGAAGAAAGTGCTTCACTCTACAAAATCAAAAAAAGCTAATATGGAAAATGTACCAATGCAAATGGAATATAAGTCTATATGGAAAAAGAGATAATATATTAGGTTGTCCGAAAATTAATGCAGGTTTTGAATTCCAACCGCAATAAGTCATAAACTTCTCATTTCGATATGGGTTGCAAAACATCATTCGATAGAACAAAGCAAGCTCTACAAGAAGGGCGCCTTGCTTTAGCAACAGCTTTGATTCACCATGAGTTTCGGCCAAAAACAAAGAAGATTCAACTGCTCGAAAAATTTCAAAAAATTGTAACTGAGTTCATAAAAATCCTACAAAAATCCTAACTCGCTCACGTAAACACTATCCAGTACTCTGCGTTGATACCACTGCT
>CATQJL010000223.1:67319044-67433514 GCA_958299035.1 Cylicocyclus nassatus | reverse complement strand
AATACTAAGCCAATTCCTTAATGTATAAAGGCAAAAGTTCATTGTGGTTTGAAACGATATGCTCAAATCTGTAATTACCATCTGCTGAACGCTTGCTAAAATACCATTTTTTTCACGGTCAAGCAGCTTTGTGGATGTCTAATAGAAAATACGAATTACAGCGGAGGTACGGTTTATTAACTGCGACTTTCATATGTGCATAGGAAGTTACAGGTATCCTGTTGCGGGCACTTCTTCTCGCAAAGTAGTACGATCGTAGTAGTATTATAGTCTTCTGATAGTCTTGCTGTTTGAAATCGCAATTTTACCTGAATGACAAGAAGAAAGAAGGCTAGGCACTTCATCGTCATGTAAGCTGTGCAAAATGCCTCCCAAATGCTCCACCTCTCGGCCAAGGGGCCTTACAATTAGATACCAGAAACAATGACAGTAACCTGTTATTTAGGAGACCTATTTGACACCGAAATTTCGAAAGGTGTCTCAAAAGCAATATCTCATACCCTTATGGTCGAGTCTAATTTCGTGATTGATGCAAGGTTTTATTGTATGTTTTTTCAGCAGTGTTGCTAAAGCAAAAATTTCACTTTAAACACAACACCCTTCTTCAGTTTCTCTTCGCTCTCATTTTCTTAATCGAAACATTTAGTATGATGTCCGTGCAAACGATGCATTATACGCCGATTTTCCAAATTGCTCAATTGCTCTACCAATTTCTGCAAAAGACATTTGTCTAAAAGCCGATAGCCCCTTTCCAAAGTTTGTTCACAATTTTGAACCATATTTTTAGCATGAAGAAAGCTTTACTGTAACGAAGTGGCAATGAATAACTACGCATCCAAAACTATCCCTTTATTCAATGTTGTTTGATTCTACTACAAACATCTTTTCATATGAAAACGATTTCAGAAAACATAAATGTTTCGGAGTTCAACATGTAGTCTGTATTATAATATTTCAATCTGAAACAAAAATTATTCGATCATGGACTCAAAATATTTTACTCAATCTAAGATCAAGAACAAAACGAACTAGTATCTTTCAACCGAAGACCAAAAAATTATTCTTACTTCTTTATTGAGCACTTATCTATAGGCTTTTACCTTGGCAGCGAGCTATTTGGCTGACATCTTGATGTTTTCCTCCAAATGGCAAAAACAGTGTTATTTGCAAAAAATAAAAGTTTTCCGGCTCTCATTGTTTGATCTCCTAACGTAACTGAGCGAAGAAAATACCGTTTTGCTAAATGCTAAAAACGAGCGCAAAAAAATTATTCATTGGAAAGAATGAGTGAGATTCAGCTTTATTTGACTACAAAGAAGACCCACTCAAAATTTCACAACTTCTAGTTGTGGTGGGATTACTGGTTTGTATTTGCAAATCCTCCAATCACTTCCTAATGCAAATTATAATGTCCTGAGATGACGATAGTAAGTGACTATGGCTCTGATAGTCATGTCTGTATGACTACTGGCCAAATTTATGTTTCTGGGATAAGTGCGACTCTTGGCAGGATTACGGTAGTGACCACGGCTCATACGTGCGTACTTTGCGTGCCAATATCATAATTTTCATAAAAGGGTATTAATCTTGCAACAAATGACGATTGTAATCCTCAGTTGTCCATTGTTTTGATTGTGTGAACAATTAGGACTGAGCAGGCAAAATCAAGAAGGTTCTGTCAACAGTTGAACACTATTTTGCTAGACATTCATATTCTGCTCGCTTTTTCAGATAGGAAACTTTGCGCCCTGAATAGACAAGACGTTGTTTTTTTTTGTAAAATTTGGACTTTGAGCGTAGAAAGATCTTGTTCGTTACCAAATCAGTTTGGACAGTTATCTTGAGCAAAGCGTATGTCAAGAATTTAGAAAACATTATCGGAAAACCACACGCCTAGCTGTGGCTAAAGGATCAAAATAAGACAGGAAACATGGTTTGCGGCAAGTTCGTGATTTTAAGCAAAAGGTGGAAAATGCTAGACTTCGATGATGAACCACAGGAGTCAGAGCGTAGATGATGCTCTAAAGTTTGAAAAAAAAAATATCCCTCGTTGAAAACTTGGAGCGATGATGTCATTTAGAAACTCCATCATAGGGGTTGACGAGCAATGCTTGGGTGAGTATGCACAACTGTAATATTCAAAATATTCTTCCTAGCATGCAAGCTTCATTTCCACTCGAAAAAGAGAGCTTCCAGAATTTACAATTCTGTCGAAAGAGATTGCTTCTCTACATTTCGAAAGAGTTCCCAAGTGCAGACATGAAATGGTGATCACGAAAGAAAAGAACATGATTTTTGCTATTTATTGCGCAACATACACAGACGAGGTGTACTTCGCAAGAGGATTTTGTATGGCAAAATTTCGATGTTACTCTCATGGAAGTAAAAAGGAAACAAGCATAGTAATGATTTTGAAAAACCATGATCATTTATTTTAGATCATTTGTTCTTTCTTATTTGACTGGAAAGTTCAACAAAAGAAGGTATTCGTTTCACAGCTGCACGGTACGATAAAACTTCATAAATAGACATAACATACTCTGATCATCCCTTAAATCCTGAACACTAATTCTCAAAGGAATTCAGCGATCGCAGCACAGAACCTCTCCGTTGTGAAATATTTCTTCAACAAAGTGCCGTCTTTCGAAATCGTCTAAACCACACAGTATACGTTGCAGCGCCCGTGAAGCACTGATGAGCAGTAGGGCAACCAGTGTTTGGTTTTCGAGGGAATGGCGAGAATTACCAAACATTCACCCAGAGACGCGCTAAGTAAGGGGACTTCATGTCCCCTACACGTCCTTCAGCCCTGGGACGTGAATCGGTCGCGCGCTCTCGCGACTGCAGCTGCTATTTCCGCAGCTTCCATGGAGTAGGGCTCGCCTCCCTCCCAATTTTTGGAAAGAGCCTCATGTGGGCTCGCCAAGCAGAGGAAAGAACGGTGCATAGGGTGCCGTCAGATTCCCATTCCCAGTCATAAAATGAATCTAAGCTCTTTCGAAAAATTTTGTAATGTAACTCCAGTGCCCAGCTGGTTTAGCATAGTGGCTTCGTTCACTACTTCTCGCCTTTTTAGTCTCGTAATTCATTTCAACTTCAGAGTTATTGAGAGGAAAATTCCCAAACAAATGATTTTGGTGGCCTTCATCTGTCAAAAATCTTTAGGGATGGCAATAATGCGTGCAATACTTTCCACTTTTTTCGAATATTTTTGAAAGGTAAGCAACAATGCAGCCATACCCGGTGCGGTCAAAACTGAAGATTTATGCTATTCAACCCCTTACTACGAGAGGCTGTGTCTAAAAAGAGTTATGGTAAATAACAAATGTAGAATATTTTCCAAATTCAACACATTTAGGCCTCTCTTGAATGAACAGATATATTCCATGCACAAGTCTCCCAATTCCATAAAATCTGAGGATTTCGGTGAGTGTGTGGCAGAAAAGTTTTGTTTAAGGTCACGATAAATCGTCGTGGATGCCACCAGGCAGCCGATGTGTCACACTTACTATTTAGTAGGATTAACAGAAGCGAAAATGCACCTCACATCTATTTTACCAGAACAATGGATAATTTCACCGGCCTCGGGCAGAGTTCACGCGATTCATCGTCGCTATTCATCGCTACAAGACAAGTGCTACGAGTTCATTACGTGCCAATCTTCTTGTATTCCGGTTGTGATAGTTAGTCACGATTGGTCGTATTGGGAAACTATCACAACCGAAATGCAAGAAGATTGGCATGCAATGATATTGTTACAGCTGTCTTATCGCGATCAATCACGATGATGAAATCGCGTGAACTCTGCCCGAGGCCCAGCAGTCACATCTACAACAGTCGCATGTCCATTGAGATGATTAGATGTTTGGGCACGAACAAAGAGTAGGAGCCTCAAAGAAGAAATTTACTTTGTACCTAGTGAAAGCGAGTCACGTCAACTCCACAGGCGATATTTTGGCGGAGAGACGGTGTATGGTAATCTGAGACATTATTTCTGTTATTCACAATCCAAGAGTGAACTGCATACTTAAATTCAGGAAAAACCATTGATTTTAACGAATTGTACAATTGTAACTCAATTGTGGTTACCCTCATGTTGATTTTCTTCCACTCTTCGCACGTTACATAACACGAAATGCAATATATTCCCTGTGATTTACAATTTTTGAATTTTTGGCTGTAAACTGCCTCGTCAGCTATTTCAAAATAATTATCATAGCAAAGCTCTTACTCACTGGTCCACACAACGATCAATTTTTCAAAGCTAACACTTGTATTAATATATTATATTAGGTTGATTCATAAATAATGCACGTTTTCTATACTTCAACTTTCAACCGAGATAATTCTTTTTTGAAAAGACATTTCTGGGCGCAATAAAAACTACTGTAACCAACAAATTGAAGGCTATAAAACAGATACTTTTGCGTGACCGTATCAATCACAAGGAAGATTTTCTGGCCTGAAGATTGCCAACAACTTTTTTCAGAAGCATCCACTTTGAGAAAGCATAACTTATGTTGAAATGAAGTAGGATAAAGCAGACTTCGCTCTTCGTGTAGCCAAGGGTCTCTTGAGCAGCAAGGCCAAGTTTGGATTTAACGAAAAGTTTTTGAAAGAAAATATCGCGAAAAAGTCGGAAGTACTCACTTTTTTCTGACATCTCGGCGGGTTCAAAAATCGGTCATTTTTGAAATTATTTCATTTTTCTCCGCTGGAAAGTGAGAAAACCTTAGCGCGTTTCTACCATCAAATGAACTAGGTCTGCCCTTGCTGAATAATGCAAAAGACCTGCAGTCGCCTTTTGCTTCAAAGTTTTATATGGCACGGAAGGGCCGCGACGATCATTCAAGTTCGCAACTGAATTTCTCGGCTCAGAATTCATGGATAATTTTGTTCAAATAGTGTCTTGTAGCACAAAGTTTTCTAATTCTTATGCATATTTTTTATAATTAATCCTGCTATTCCTCCTGGATTTAGGGCAAAAAGATTGAAAAGCAAAAATCTTCGGATTTAGTCTCTTTTATTTGAAGGCTCAAGACTTTGGAATGAACGGAGATTTACGAAAGCGAAGGGCCGCATAAGAAACTAGAAGAAACGTTCTTTTAGATAGTAAAAGGTTTTTGAGGAAATTTATTACACGTCAAATACCAGCTCCTGGAAGAAGAGGTGAGAAAAACGTGCATTAATTATGAATCAACCTAATAGAACATGTAGAGTAACTCTTGTGATGGAAAAAAAGGAAATATAAAATCCCATAAGTTTGTACTTGCTGTTTGATCGTTAACATCTCTTTTCCCAAAAGTCTTTTACTTTTCTCAAATACCATTTCGTAGAGCCGGCTTCAACTTAGATTACATTATGAGAGCACCGACCACTCTTATTATTTTAGGACTACGTTAGGGAATTCCAGCATACCGCTTCACTGAGAAAACTGCCGTTTTCATTAATTTGAAAAAGCCTGAAGACGTGTGATAGGGTTTACATAGACAATGATTTTGAAACTTAACTTCGTAAAGATTAGCTTTCTCAGCAGTGCAACCAAATTGTTGAACACATCAAAGAAACGGCTACTACTGCTTCGAGCATAATATTTAGCATTGATATTTACGTAATGATAAGATGCAACTTCAAAATCGAAATCAAGAACTCTAATTAGCCTAATGCTGATCACCCCCACGGGGGTGATCAGCATGCTCGATTACCCCCTGTGCCAAATCCCAGCCCCGTAGCTCAAACTTTGCAAAAAAATCGATGTAAATCGATAAAAGTAAGGCACGATTTCAACTAATATTGTATTCGGAATCCCCATGCTCACTTACCCCCCTGTGCCAACTCCCAGCCCCGTAGCTCAAATTTTGCAAAAATCGATAAAATCGATATCGATCGATACGAAAACTAGCCTCTGACACCCGCCGGGGCCCGAAGCGTATGTGTGCCAAGTTTGGTCCCGATCGGTTCAGAAATGGAATTTTCTATTCGGAACATACGTACACACATACAGACAGACAGACAGACAGACATACAGACAGACAGACAAACAGACATTCAGCTTTATTTCTCAACCTTCGTTCAGCTTTCCTTTTATAAAAATGTCAGGACAGAAGATGGGCGTACCGATAGACAACCGCTATATATGGTATTACGCACCGAAAATGATGGTCGTGGTGGAATAATAAACTATACCATAAATGACAATCCAATGTGATCTATAGACCGCATAACGATATGAACAGTACAGCGTTCGTTGTGGAAACTGATCTCCCTCTTCAAAGTTTTAGATGAAGCACTACATATTCTAGTGCGTACTTTTTTTTCCAGTAAAGGTCGGGCATTCTAGAAGAGTTACACTAGTAATAGGATCCAATGTCTTCTTTTTATTGCAAAATTAGCTGGCTTACTCGGGTCCGCCCGGCCCTGTCAGAACACATTGACAAAAATCCCATTTCTATCCCTGTACAACCTTCTTCTGTGCCCACTTCTATGTGCCAATTCCCTATTCCCGTTGTGCTCAA
The DNA here is from genome assembly GCA_958299035.1 of Cylicocyclus nassatus. Classification (NCBI taxonomy): domain Eukaryota; kingdom Metazoa; phylum Nematoda; class Chromadorea; order Rhabditida; family Strongylidae; genus Cylicocyclus; species Cylicocyclus nassatus. The sequence goes on along the minus strand of CATQJL010000223.1, from coordinate 67,426,999 downwards.
AATTTGCGAAAAAAATTGATGGAAATCGATAAAATCGATGTCGATCGGTGACGAAAGGTAGCCTACGACGGCCCGCTCCGAAGTGGTGTACGCAAAGTTTTATCCATAGGTTCAGAAATAAAATTTTTTATTCGGAACATACATACACACAGACATACATACAGATAGACAAATAGACATTCAGCTATACATAAGATTGGGAGAGTTTGAGCTAAATGAATCAATGATATTATTAATGCTTATGACAGTCGGACTGCCGGATTTTAGAATAAGATTTTAGAATAATTGTAGTTTGATTACAGAATTTCTGCGGGCTTTCATGCTCTCTCTGCTGCGGCCTCATTCATTCGCCACGAGCGAAACAAGCCTGCACATTACACGGTGCAGCGGCTATGAGGCTGCTGGCAGTCATCGGCGACATCGGTGCTCTTCGCTTCCAGGGAGCGGCGAGGGGTGCTGAGCGCTGTGTTCGTTCAGCAGAACGCCGGCAAAATACAACCACGAGAAATGAAAAATGAAACTTGCAACCTAGATCAGTGGTTGTAGGTTTGCCTCCCTGCCAATTTTTGGAAAGAGTCTCTCGAAGACTCAATGTGAAATCAACGTCGGGGTGTGCCTAAGCTCTTGTGAAGAAAGGCATGTCCCAGCAGATTTCCCTTATCCACTTCTTTGCATGCCTTAGGCCTTCACGCAGAACCCGAATTTGAGCTTTGAATCGGGTAAAAAGACTGTTTTTAGCGCTTTTAGCCAATTTCCGAGAAGAATTTTGTTTTGGATAGCATGCACCGGGGTTCGTGGGGTCCCGCGCCGAACAGGCAAACGAAGCCGTCTGAGCGCGCGCCGATTTGAGTTGCGCGCCCGTTCGACGAATATTATCTCGGAGCAGGGGTTAACATCAACCAGCCGGATTGGGGACCAGTTGACCAGAAGAACCTCATCACAGCTGTATCACACAGGGCGCGATTCTGCCGGTACACTGCCTTTAAGTGGATATTGCTTCATTGCACAAATACTGGATTGTATGAGCCTTGCACTAAAAATTCCACAAAATTCTTGAAAAAAGAACTTGCATTGCTCTCATTTCGGAGAAAGAAGAGCATTTTCAAGACTTTGAAAAAACCGACTTTTGAAGAGCACAAACAAGGATGATTGTATACGCTAGTACAATCAAACGAAGAACGGATAATATGAATGACTTTTTCAATAACATCCCATGAATGGTGTAAGAATATAAGTTGGATTAGATGTTTGAATCTGTACTAAAGCATCTGCAGTGATATCAAAAATTCCAATACAGTGAGGACATCGTGCTTTTTTAATTTCCATTCAGTGGCTATGGGGCTCTGCAGGATCGCGAGAGTCGGTGAGTTTGCGGCCATTGCGCACGCAGGATGCTTCAAGGCCTCAAACCACTCAAACAATCCTGTACTTTTCGGAATCGAATCAAATAATTGTAAGTTTACATCTGATAGCAGAAAAACGACCAAAAGGAAGAAGAAAACCGATAAAGCTCAATGCGCGAGCAATGGCCGCAACCTCACTGACACTCGCGATCCTGCAGGCCCCTATATCAATTTGACTCTCAAACGAAGAACAAAACTGATGCGTTACAGTAAAGCCAAATACTGGCAAACTTCTAAATATACTTTATCTTCACTAATTCAGCTTTAGCACTCTTTCTTTATTTTTGGGTATACGCTTTCACTATGTTCTGATTAGGTTTACTCTTGAATTATTACTGGAATGGCAAGTAAAGTCATAGCAGTTCCATGGCGCTCCCGATTATCGATGCGTTTCGAGTCTGCGCAGACTCTTTTCCAAAAATTGGCAGGGAGGCGAACGAACCCTCACTCAGCCAAGAATGGCTGGGAAATGTGGGGTGCTAGAGAGAAAATATTGTCAAGTTTTTAGGGCTTGCGAGGGATTTTTTCATTGCGTTCTGATGAACGAAGAAAGCGCTCGACACCCCTTGCTCCCGAAGAGCCGCCGTTACCCGGGAGTGAAGAGCACTGATGAAAGCGGAGATTACCACCGGCCTTATAACCGTTGCAACGTATAATTCACAGGCTTGCTTTGCTTGTGAATGGATTAAATTAAAGATGCTGGGATATGCAAAATCTGATTTAGCTGATATTGCTGATTTCAGAATTGCGCTACAAGTCTAATGTGGAGGACCTTATGTCGCCGAAGGGGGAAGCCCCCCCTCGGATCACTGCTACAAATGCACCTACATGCAAGCGTGTTTGTTGCAGATTCGGCTTCATCATGTTCAATAGTAAGGGTGAGTGATACTGGTTTCTAGGCCAAGGGAGAATTCATGCTCTACTTATTTGGAAAAATTCTGAAGAGAAAAAAGACACGCTTCGCCCCTCTTCTGCAATATATTTTTTACAAACTTACTGTGGTAGGGCCACAAGATAACTTTCCATGATGCAAATTAACAAAGAGTTAGCTTTGAAAATGGCATTAATCTCTAAATGTTGATAAATTTTTTGACTTGCTATAATAATTATTAGGCTGATGCAAAAACATAGGCCATTTTGCGAACTATCACTTGACGTGCTATGACTTCTTGAAGATTTTACATTTTTGATTGCAAAAATCATCGATAGCAGCAAACCTTCTGCAATACAGCCCGTCTAAAACTCTCAGTTTCTCAACATTTTCGGTAATTCAAAACAATCTAACTCTTGAGCACAGCATCACGAGATTATTGGTTCTGAATTCAGTATTCTTCTGACGAAATTATCGCGTTTCCTATAGTGCCTTGTTCATTACATCAGAATCAGCCAGCGCAATATACGATGCAGCTGCGAAGATGCTGATGCTAACAACGGAGTTGTCAGTGTCTCAGTGCTAATTGCGCCCAGGGAGCGGTTGGTGCTCTTAGCACTACGTTCAAGAGAACGTGGACACACGAGTCCCTGTTGTCTTTTGAGACTATGCTGTTTCGAGAGACAACTCGGTATCACAGCAATTTACTCCCTGCCAATTTTTGGAAAGAGTCCTAAATGGACTCGACGATTTTCTCAGTGGTACAAATCGGCCTGGAGCTGTCGATCCTCGATCCCCCCTTAGAATTCTATGATAACAATCATAGAATTCTAAGCGTGGGGGGGGGGTTAAGGACGTAAGAATTTGAGTAAAGGTGCATGCTATTCGAGAAATTTTTTGTACCTTTCCATGATGTTAAGACTAATGCAGGAGGTTGATCGTTGATGGTTGATAGGTACAATTATTAGGTGATGCAAAAAATGGCCGTTTCGCGAATTCTCACTTGACGTGCTATAACTTTTTGAAAAATCTACATTTCTGAATACGATAAAAATCATTAGAAGCAGCAAACCTTCTGCAATACAGCGCATTCAAGACTGCCAGTTTCTCAACATTTTTTCGGTATGCCTTAAAGTCCCGAATAATGATTTTTGGTCTCCCGCTACTGAATAGCTGAATGTTTTTCCAAAGTCTGTCAGCAGGATGCCCCAGACTTACGCTTACAACAATGAGCAGCATTAGCGATTACCTTCTTCAGAAAAAATTTATGGGAAATAGAATGACCGCAACGGCTACCCATGGGTGTGGTGCCGATATCTCAATTAAGATAATTTGGAAGCAAATAGTTGAGTATGCCTAACGCAGACAATTTCTCTTATAAACAGTAGATATTTTTCGAAGGATTACTAATTTTTCGTGCTTGACTTCTGACCAAAAAATTGATTGTAGTGAAATTCTAACTTTGGATGCGATTATCTAGAGCTCTATAGCTTTCTAACAGAAGAGGCCTGAAGCCCGCTTCAACCATCATTGACTGAAGCATGAATAATTTTCTTCGATATTATGCTGTATCTTTCTCAAAAAGAATTTTGATGCAAAAAGTGTTCTGAAAAAGAGACTTGGAAAAAGTTCAATATTTTTGCATCACTCTAATATACTGATATGACTGACTGGGAGATTATACCTGAGGTAGAAGATTCACAAAAATTATGTTGGGCATCGTGCCTTGGAGAAGTGCAAACACTTTAGCAGTTGTACTCAAACTGGGTTGCCTGAGTGGGTTAGAGTAGTAAGCTACAGCTGCGAAATTGGCAAATACAGCTTTTTTCTAAAGTTGAGAATGTAGAATCTTTTTGTGAGTGACAAAGGTGATGCCTTGTACTGTGAACTTAAGGACAGGGCTCAGCACAAGACGGCACTTGGGAATTCTAGAAACGAAGTCTCCTTTGACGCTTAAAATTTACAAATAACCTTTCGTGGATGTGTGAAAGTACGGCTTAGAATCTTCAGCGAACGATGAGTGAATAAATGAGGAAAAACCAGAAAATTAGGGGTAAAACAACAGACGGCGAAATAGGAGAGGGTTTTCTATATCGTTAAGTGCCGTAGCAAAGCAGAGGAGACGAAATTTGGGCTAAAGTGAGTGCTCATAGACAAAGCTTAGACTGAAGAACCGTCTTATGTAGTGAAGAAAGGGGTAAATTATGACTTTTTTTCGGTCACGCAACTCAGGGTGCTGCCGGGTTGCGTGGGGGGGGGACCTAAAATATAAGAACCCTCAGAACTTCCTTCATTCGAATAATTTTCTCAAAAATTTCCTACCTACCTTTTTCTCATCACTCCAAAACTATACACCAAACTTGATGGCTCAGTATTGCTTAGCCTGTAAACAAATTGTTTGTTTGTCTTTTCATGCAAAGATTATGTTTTAACACCTTGGAAATTGCGTGAATACAAGTTGGTGCACTGATCGTGTTTGTAACATGGTAATTGACCTGCTAGTGTTTGAATGACGTTAGTGCTTCAAATTCGGGTTTACCACTTGTAAGAATTGCGTTTGCTATCTTCAGATCCGGAAATCCCCTTGAGATCTTCATGATTTCCCCTTTGTTTTTGCCCCAGGAAACGATATCCAGCGTTACCTCTGCTGAGCCCTGCTTACGAACTCATAAACAATCACGAGTAGTATAGCTCCAATCGTTTAACCGAATACAAAAGGGTATTTTTTTGATACTTTTCAATCCTTGTTAGGATGGTATACTTATTCGTATCGGCCTAACGTTTTGCCGTCCTCAGAGGCCTAAAAACAATACGAGGTATCAACTCCAATATCAGAGGGAAGGAGTGCGATGGGGGGAGCCGATCCCACCAAAAGTGGAGGTGGTCCCAGGCACCACTGGCCGGCCAACAGTGAAGGTGGTAGTGCCGGACACTCACCGCCCAAAAACGTCGACCGGGGGGGGGCACAGTTCGACGTCTAATTTCGCATTTTTTTCCAAAAGTTTCATAAGCTTCTTCATAATAAAAAGGAGAAACAAGAAGAATTAATTCAAAGGTTACTAAAAGTTTTTTCTCACTCAGTTTACTTTTAGAAACTCGCCGTCGCCTACTGCGAGCACCCCAAGGCCATCCTGGCATGGATGCATTTAAGCGCTAGCACTTCCCACAAATTTGGAGAACAGAGCTTCTTGATGAATTTTAAGAGCCCTAGTCCAACGGCCCTCTTTGGGGCCACAGATGCGATAAATAAGGAGCATTGATATTCTAAATAAACGTGTTAATCAAATGGTGTACTTGTAGTAAAACTCAGCTAAACTTCACAGAATTTATTGAGTAAATTTTGTTATAATGTACTGCGAATAAAGTAGGTCGATCCAGGCAGTAACCACTGAGAACAACAATTTTGAATAATAGAGTGACGAAAAATCATGCGAAATTTCCACTGTTATAAATCTGGTGTTTGAAGGTGTAAGCAATTGAGACTTCATAGGTTTTACAGGGTAAGCGTTGTTCTACCAGAGAGTGAGAGAATCAGTTCAATTTGAGAAGTGGTCGCCGAGAGACAGAATTTAAAAAAATTAGGCCATTTTAGGTTGCTTAGTGACAGCTGACAGTTAAACTCATATAAATCCTGAATGTGAAGGTGTGATGCTGCGACCATAGGTTTTATAGAGTAAGGTTTGCCTTATCAGAATATATCTTAGCCGTACCGATTCACTGAACAGCGCCAAGATCCAGGGTCTTGAAAAAGCACGTAAACAAGCGCTTTTTGAACTTCAATTCCATCAGCCATAAGCCAGACGGCTCCCTTCCTCAATCAAAAGGGAAACGCTGAGCGTGCAGCCAATGAACAGCATAAGCATATATAGGTTATAAAAAGGTGCTAAGATGGAAGGAAAAAGTAACCAAGACAGAAAAAATTTGGTGCGGAAATGAGCTGCGACATGAGCATGAAAAGAAAATCAAACATGATAAGACACAAATAAGTAGATTCATGATTAATTTGTGACCAACATAAACTCGCCTTTCCCAGATTACAAAAAATGTAGCGGCGGAAATTTTCAGAAAAACCTAAGCCGCTCAGCGCGTCGACATTTCGGCGCCTATCAGCTGTTGATATCGATTGCATTTGCGTGCGTTGAACCTAGTGCTGTGTGCCTACGGTCCTTGCGCACAGGGCGAGCACGGCGTACTCGACCCCTAGTCGGCTGCGCCTTCTTGCGTCTCCACGCTGGGCGCAGTATTTTCCTTTGTCTGCCCCTCAAATGACGACGTCCACGACGTGCTCGTCCTTGGCGCACGAGAACGAGCACGTCCTGCAGTCACAATGTCCAACGATTTTCGCGCGCGGCCGTGATAAGAGATAGGTGCGCGACAAATCACGGCAGAATGCGACCATCACGACGGGGATTACTACGAGCCCTGATCAGAGGTGCGATAGTCGGAGCCGAGTCTCCCCTACCTTCACTTTCGAGGTGTTACAGGGCGAGCACCTTCACTTTTGGGTGAAAATTATTTGAATGAAGGAAGTTGTGAGGGTTCTTATATTTTAGGTCCCCCCCCCCCCCCCACGCAACCCGGCAGCACCCTGAGTTGCGTGACCGAAAAAAAGTCATAATTTACCCCTTTCTTTACTACATAAGTCGGTTCTTCAGTCTAAGCTCTGTCTATGAGCACTCACTTTAGCCCAAATTTCGTCTCCTCTGCTTTGCTACGGCACTTAACGATATAGAAAACCCTCTCCTATTTCGCCGTCTGTTGTTTTACCCCTAATTTTCTGGTTTTTCCTCATTTATTCACTCATCGTTCGCTGAAGATTCTAAGCCGTACTTTCACACATCCACGAAAGGTTATTTGTAAATTTTAAGCGTCAAAGGAGACTTCGTTTCTAGAATTCCCAAGTGCCGTCTTGTGCTGAGCCCTGTCCTTAAGTTCACAGTACAAGGCATCACCTTTGTCACTCACAAAAAGATTCTACATTCTCAACTTTAGAAAAAAGCTGTATTTGCCAATTTCGCAGCTGTAGCTTACTACTCTAACCCACTCAGGCAACCCAGTTTGAGTACAACTGCTGAAGTGTTTGCACTTCTCCAAGGCACGATGCCCAACATAATTTTTATGAATCTTCTACCTCGGGTATAATTTCCCAGTCAGTCATATCAGTATATTAGAGTGATGCAAAAATATTAAACTTTTTCCAAGTCTCTTTTTCAGAACACTTTTTGCATCAAAATTCTTTTTGAGAAAGATACAGCATAACATCGAAGAAAATTATTCATGCTTCAGTCAATGATGGTTGAAGCGGGCTTCAGGCCTCTACTGTTAGAAAGCTATAGAGCTCTAGATTATCGCATCCAAAGTTAGAATTTCACTACAATCAATTTTTTGGTCAGAAGTCAAGCACGAAAAATTAGTAATCCTTCGAAAAATATCTACTGTTTATAAGAGAAATTGTCTGCGTTAGGCATACTCAACTATTTGCTTCCAAATTATCTTAATTGAGATATCGGCACCACACCCATGGGTAGCCGTTGCGGTCATTCTATTTCCCGTAAATTTTTTCTGAAGAAGGTAATCGCTAATGCTGCTCATTGTTGTAAGCGTAAGTCTGGGGCATCCTGCTGACAGACTTTGGGAAAAACATTCAGCTATTCAGTAGCGGGAGACCAAAAATCATTATTCGGGACTTTAAGGCATACCGAAAAAATGTTGAGAAACTGGCAGTCTTGAATGCGCTGTATTGCAGAAGGTTTGCTGCTTCTAATGATTTTTATCGTATTCAGAAATGTAGATTTTTCAAAAAGTTATTGCAGGTCAAGTGAGAATTCGCGAAACGGCCATTTTTTGCATCACCTAATAATTGTACCTATCAACCATCAACGATCAACCTCCTGCATTAGTCTTAACATCATGGAAAGGTACAAAAAATTTCTCGAATGAGCATGCACCTTTACTCAAATTCTTACGTCCTTAACCCCCTCCCCTTAGAATTCTATGATTGTTATCATAGAATTCTAAGGGGGGATCGAGGATCGACAGCTCCAGGCCGATTTGTACCACTGAGAAAATCGTCGAGTCCATTTAGGACTTCCAAAAATTGGCAGGGAGTAAGTTGCTGTGATACCGAGTTGTCTCTCGAAACAGCATAGTCTCAAAAGACAACAGGGACTCGTGTGTCCACGTGTTAGCACTACGTTCATAGAACGTAGTGCTAAGAGCACCAACCGCTCCCTGGGCGCAATTAGCACTGAGACACTGACAACTCCGTTGTTAGCATCAGCATCTTCGCAGCTGCATCCTATATTGCGCTGGCTGATTCTGATGTAATGAACAAGGCACTATAGGAAACGCGATAATTTCGTCAGAAGAATACTGAATTCAGAACCAATAATCTCATGATGCTGTGCTCAAGAGTTAGATTGTTTTAGAGTCACCGGAAATGTTGAGAAACTGAGAGTTTTAGACGGGCTGTATTGTAGAAGGTTTGCTGCTATCGATAATTTTTGCAATCTGTCGTGATTCTCACGATGTAAGGAAGGCGGGCCCGCTGACGGTATAAAGGCAGAGAAGCGGACGAGGGAGAAGCTCGTGAAATATCCAATGCTTTTAACGAACCTTACACTTGGTCAATAAACTTCAATCAATAAATGTTAGAACCCGGTTGTTGTTGGCCAAGACATGGTGCATCGGCCGGGAATATAAATAAATCATTTCGAAAACAAACGCGCGAAGAATTGTCAAGTACTTCCCCTCTTCTCTTATTGTTCTCTTTTTCTTTTCTTTTTTCTTTCTAATTGCGACCGAAATGTTGTGAAGCCTGATCACCTTCACCTCAAATAATCTTTTACCCGTATTCTACTTTCCTCTATCGCGCTACAAAGCTAAAATCATCAAATCAAGGCGCCTCCATCAAAAACGAAACCAAAAAGGCAAATAATTGTCTAGGGCAGGCAACCTGAAATAACTGCCTAGGGAAGACAACCCGAAATAATTGTCTAGGGCAGGCAACCTGAAATAACTGCCTAGGGAAGACAACCTAAAATAATTGTCTAGGGCAGGCAACCTGAAATAACTGCCTAGGGAAGACAACCCGAAATAATTGTCTAGGGCAGGCAACCTGAAATAACTGCCATGTAGGATATCCCCAACTTTCACAGGTATTGAATTTATTGCCAAAACAAGTTTTACAAATTGTAGGAGAACTCTATCTGTATCTGGTCTTTAGCAAAAGCAACGACGCGATGGGGTATGCATTAGTCATTAAGTTCTCAAAACAAAGCGGATTTCAAAGCATTCTCAAAACAAAGCGGATTTTAAAGCAAAAGAATGAGATAACGACACAAAATGTTTATTGGATCGGCATGAGAAACAAAACAAATGCGCGCTATCAACCTCCGCTATCTAACCAATCACAACACTACATATATAAAGGGATGAACACATCCTCTTGCGCATTTGAGATATCTTCTTCCTCTATCGTACCTGAAAAATGACTTCTGAGTTCCACATAAAATCTTGCAAGCAACGTTTGACCAGGCAACTCAATGAGCTTGCCAACATGATCGATGAAGCAAATACTTTCAAAGAACCTTGGCAATACCCAACCAATGCTGATGACATACTTCAATTCATACTAGCAAACACAGCAATATTAAGAAACCTAATAAATCAGATGAAAACAAAGGAAGACCAAATCATGGCTGGATATAGCAATCAAGCTCGTGCCCTGGAAGCTTTCAAGTCAATTAACACAGAATATGGAGAGAATCTTGAAAAAGAGTTCGATTCTTATTGGGAAAACAAAAGGGCAGACGAAAGCCTGGACATCAGTGTCTCAACTCGTCGAAAATTGGAGACCAGAATCGTGGATTTAGAGTGCCAACAGCAGGCACTAGAGGCTTCATCAATGCGAAAACAGAGTTCAAAACCATCAACACAAGAAACAAGTCAGCGTTGTACTTCACTTTTCCAAGCTATGGAAAATCATCAACAAAAGGGAGTCAATCAGACACCTTCACAAAGCAATCAAACAACTGCTGGTATAACGACCAACCTGGAAGACCGACCGACTTACTCCCATTCTTGGCGTTATCTCTATGGCCATGAATTACGAGTACCCGATTTCTATGGCAAACCAGCAGAATTCGAGTCGTTTTGGGAACTATTTCAAGAATTGGTACACAATTAACTATACTCTGATTTAGAAAAATTATCCATACTACTAGCATGCTGCAAAGGCGACGCTGAACGTACGCTAAAAATGATACCGCGCAGCGCCAAATCCTACCAGTTAGCAATCCAACAGCTAAAAGCTCAATATCAAGACGAACGTCGCAATAAAACAATGCTTCTGCGAAAATTGCAATCACTACCAAGAGTGGGCGATAACCCACGCCGACTTCAAAATACCTATAACGATATCTTGACATTGGTCACTGAGATGCACAGACAAGGAGAAGCTGTAGACAGCACTAATCTACTGCAAACGGTTACAAGCAAATTCCCTAAAACCGTACAGGAAGAAGCAGCAAAACGTGAGTACGATTCAAACAGAATATGGACGATGGCAGAATTGCTAGATAACCTAGATGTCATCGTAAAACGAAGAGTACATACTATTAGTTTCATTCAAGGACGAGATGCGGAATCAAGTGAATCATCAACGTTTCATATCCAAACAAGGCCACCGTCACTAGACTGTACAGGTTGTGGCGGATCACATAGATTTATAGACTGTACTAGATACAAAACACGCAACGAAAAACTAAACAGATTATGGCAGTTGAATGCTTGTTTGATCTGCTTCAGCAAGCGTCATCAAGCTCACCTTTGCCACAGGCCAAAATGTCAATACTGCAATGGTAACCATCATCCATTACTATGTTACAAGAATGACACTTCTGGCAACTGGCGGGAGAAAACCACGCAGAGATTGAAATCCCCAACAAGAACCTCCTTTAAAAGACAACAAAAAGATAGTCCAGCTCAAATGAATCCGTTTACTCCAAGAACTTCAAAATCACCGATATTCAAACAAAGTAAATCTCCTAGGAGACACTTTGCACGCCCGTTCCGAAATTATCGCGACACCTACCAGGTAAGATCACGAAGTGCATCTCCAGCACGACCGGAAATGAAAAACACATTACCGACTACCTACAGAGACAGAAGCAGAAGCTCTAGCAGGTCTTCTCATAATTCACTGACTCGCAATTCACCGCAAAGAAGGGTTACATTCATCAATTATGCGGGCGTCACTGAAGACGCTGCAATACAAAGGTTCGAAGCTGAGGAAGACCCTTCAGTAGATATCAATTCAAAAAACAACTCCGGCGCATTCGTTCAAGACAAAATTTCATCAACTCCAGCTTTGAGAGTCAGATTGTCCATCATGTACTAGGCTGATGACGGTGCTAGTGTACATACGAAACAAAGTGACAGGGAAATTGGAAAATCTGACAGCTTTACTTGACTCCGCTTCGGACTCCTCTTTCATCACAATAGAGGTAACCAAGAAACTTAATTTTTCAATTCTTTCCGAACAAACCATAGTTGTCTCCACGTTGGGGGTCACGCAGAACGAAAAAGCACGAAGATCGTGAGCGCAACGCTCATCAACCATCATGGAGGCACCTTGAATGTCTCTTTATTAACACAGGATCAAATCACAGATCGACTCAACTTTTGCGAGTTCACTATGGAAGATCTCGCTTACATACGAAGACAATTACCGATTGACAACGCAAGGTTCAACAGTAACAATACATCACAACCGAGCATTTTGCTTGGTATAGATTACTTCAACGATATATTCATTGCCGACCAGCAACCAATAAGGCTTCCTTCAGGTCTCTACTTGAACCTGACGTTCTTTGGATACACAATCTCAGGAAAGCACTCACATGCAAAGCCTGATACATACAGGGAACAACATGCGCTTTTCACTCAAATGGAAGCTAAACTCGATTACTCCAATCTGTATAGTTTGGGGAGTATGGGAATTACCAACTCTCTATCGGAACAAGAAGAAACTAAAAAAATAATCGAGAATTTTTACAAAACTATAGAAATTCACAATAAAAGGATATACGTCCGCCTGCCATCGAAAGCAACTAAAGATAAGTTGGCAAACAACTACAAACTTGCACTGAGTAGGCTACATCAACAATACAAGTTAGCACATCGAAATCCAAAACTTTGGGAAGAATATTGCAAGATAATCCGAATAAGATAGAATAGATAATGTGACTCAACAGACACTTGCACCAAAAAGCATGCATTACTGTTGAAGATAAATTCACTGCAACCGGAAGCTTGTTTCCACGTTCAACAACAAAACGTCACGATATCACAAACAAAATTTCTTTTGAAAGAGGTCATCTTAAGGTGTAATAAAGAGACCCTCTACTACACTCGCAATACAGAAACTCGAGTACAATATAGCAAGCGTTGCCCACATATGGGTTCATGTTCGGGATCAAAATGTGCCAAAGTCACCCCAGATTCAAGAATAGAGGAACTCGCAATGTCAAACAATTATACCAGAATAACGTACTGCACAGAATCCTGTGGAGGACTGGGATGCTCTTGTGGATTCCCGTCCTCAGGGTGCCTTTTTGTAGAATTTACCATGTGCCAAGAAACAAAGAACTGTACGAAGTGTTTCACTGCCCTACTTGGTCAATAAAAGTGGCACTTTCAGTTGCTCAAGCTAAATTCCGTCAGAAGCCAAAGACTTACACTATGGAATTCGAACAAAATGCTCGCAAGAATTTCAACGGCATGAGCATAAAGATAACATCAATACAAATACCGACAATGCCGCTTCTAGGAGACACGTTTATTGGTAACTCAAAGATGACAGCACGATTAAAACAACAACACACTTTTAGCTACGCCTGCGTCAACGCGAAAAATGATTCATCGCTACAAAGGGAAAGGAATACACTGTCCGCGACACCTGCTCTTGCAACCCTGCGGAAAATAGCGTAAACTGTTTCTGCACACATATCAACTATCTCAAGCATTAGAACTGAGTCAAATTCTACCAATTAGAATGCCAAACGCACTCATAAATGTCGAAAGCACAGTTAATAGACTAACAATACGAACATTAGAGGCGAGTACAGAGGTTGCTTTGCTAGTCAACGCGAGTAATTCCGACATCCGTTTCATCTACGCCCAATTTCAATGTCGCATACCAAGTGCAACAATAGAAGGATGTTATAACTGCTTGAAAGGTGCAGTGACTTATCTGTCATGCTTCGCTAACATCTTTCATGCTGTAGCAGAAATAAACTGCCAATCACAATCGTTCACAATTACTTGTACACCAACAGGATACACGAACGAGATACACTTCTACGCTAACAAGGCCATCTTCAATGAAACATGTCGAGCAAACTGCGGCACAAATCAGCAAATATTCTGGATAACAGGACAATTACATTTCATAAAAAGTATGTTTCCATTTTATGATATCAAAACACTACTATATAACACCAAAACAAATTCGCCCGACACTTTCAAATTAGAATTACCAGACATACCCGAGTTCTTCTTAATAATGAAACAATACATCATATATTCAATGCGTATTTCTTACGCTTATCACCATGCTGATCGCAACAGCCACGGTATGTCGAGAAAGGCAACATAGCTCAAGCCGAAGAGCTTATCGCCGTAATATCTATCAAAATATCTTACAATATGCAATGCCTCTGCCTTTCAAGCTTCCATTTCTTTTACTTCGACTTCTCATGCGCACGATCCGTCTAATTTTGCGCACACCCTTCCTTCGTTTATAGTCTTTATAAGCTGTTCATACGCACTTCACACATGTAGTGCCGTAGTATTCTACGCAAATCAAAGTCATTCTCAACTCTCAAAATTTCAAATTTCAGATATGTCGGAAGAGCATAGTCCAAGTCCAAAATCGCAAGATATTGAGATGCAAGATAACGAGTGCGGTAATAAGGGAGAAGACTCGAAAGAACCGAAAGAAGAAAGGCCAAGCAGCCATGAGCGGGCATATTCACCGGAGATCAGCCCCGCCGAACTGCGCGCAATGATGTCAGCAATTCAACACGATATCAAAGAACTGAGAAGAGAAATGAAGCTGCACAGGGTAGGCATAACAATTAGAGCATTCCGTAATAAAAGACTAAAGCAAACTTTTGAAGCTGCAGCGAAAACGGAAACATACATTTGAACATGAAGAACAAAAACAAAAAATAAAAAAGGTAATCAATTTAAACAACAAAGAACAAAAATCAACGTCAATTTCAGGACGCCGTGGAAAGCCTAGTCGACCATATGGAAGACTGCGTCCTCGGAATCCACGACATGCCAGAAGCAGCTCAGAGGTCTGCGGCCGTCCAGTGCGATCGTCCAACATCGTCGGCGCCACCACCACTACCACAACAACAACAACGTCCACAGATCCAGCAAAACGACACCCAGGCAGTTTATCCACAAATACCACCATCTAATTGCATTTTTTGCGGGACTCGTCACTGGTCGACTGATTGTACTATCTATTCCACCTTAACCGAGCGTAGGCAGCGCATCGCTCAACTCAATAGATGCGAGCGCTGCCTAGGCCCGGCCACACATATGGCCACTTCATGTCAACCAAAGAGCACCTGTTTTTTCTGTAAGAAGGCAATGCGACTGGCAGAAATGACGAGACATCACTCCGTCTTCTGTCAGTACCAATTCAATATGTAAGAGGAAAAAACAAAGCAAAACAGCAAACAAGCTTTGAAGACATAGCATTTCTTCTTTAGCAATCGACTTATTTTCAACAATCACTTTACAAACTTACTCATAAGCCCACGCGCAATATCGACGTGCAAACCGCAAAACCTCAAAAAGAAATATCGCAAAACGCACACCGCAAAACCGCAAAAAGGAATATCGCAAAAAACCGCAAAAAGGAATACCGCAAAAACTGCAAAACCTCAAAAAGCAATATCGCAAAAGGCAAACTGCAAAATCCTCAAAACGGAAATGAGGAACAGTTCAAACAGCACTAACAGCAAAAACGAAAAGTGGCAGAATTTTGACAAGAGATTTGAAAAAAAAAGTTCCATTCAGACCACAGGCAATTAACGCAAAAAATGCTTCTTATGATTATTTTGTGATTATCCATCGGCATATTCATTATGTAATTTTCCAATAAACGCATACTTTCAATTCTTTCGAATTACATAAAAAGGGTTCTTACATTTAGCAGTCTTTTGCAAACAAAAAAAAACAAATACACTCAATTAAGTCAGACTTTCACGTGCTTTTTTACAAGGGTTTTCTGCCAGGCTTGGAGTCTATTCCATCTTCGAATTTTGACAGCACGCGCGGCGCCGGAGTGTCGTGATTCTCACGATGTAAGGAAGGCGGGCCCACTGACGGTATAAAGGCAGAGAAGCGGACGAGGGAGAAGCTCGTGAGATATCCAATGCTTTTAACGAACCTTACACTTGGTCAATAAACTTCAATCAATAAATGTTAGAACCCGGTTGTTGTTGGCCAAGACACAATCAAAAATGTAAATTTTTCAAGAAGTCATAGCACGTCAAGTGATAGTTCGCAAAATGGCGAATGTTTTTGCATCAACCTAATAATTATTATAGCAAGTCAAAAAAATTACCAACATTTAGAGATCAATGCCATTTTCAAAGCCAACTCTTTGTTAATTTGCATATTGTAAAGTAATTTTGTGGCCAGTACAGTGCTTCTTTCATGAGTTATTTCAAATTTAGGGTAACAACTGATTTCCAATGTTTGTTAGAAATGTGAATACGCCATCAAGAAAGCTCGAAAAACTAGTGGAAAATTATGTAGTGAAATCAGCACGCCTGCAAACCTTACTACACAATTTTTTAGATTTTTTTTCGAAATTACTTCATTAAAAGGTTTGTTCCACAGTGACCTGTATGCTGAAAGTTTACAGTAACGAAGAGTGATTAGTGATTTGCTCCATATTGTAAATCTAAGTTTATCCTGGCTCTACAGAATGGTACCTCCAGCTCGGCCAAAGACTTGAAAGCAAGAGAGTTATTAACGATCAAACAGTGTGCACATCTTTTTGGTACACTCTGTATTGTAGAAGAGGGAGCGTGTCTTTCCTCTCTTCAGAATTTTCCAAATAAGTAGAGCATGAATTTTCACTTGCCCTAGAAAGTGCACTGTGCAAGTGCTCCCAAATGGACTCGACGATTTTCTCAGTGGTACAAATCGGCCTGGAGCTGTCGAACCATAATGATAACAATCATAGAATTCTAAGGGGAGGGGATTAAGGACGTAAGAATTTGAGTAAAGGTGCATGCTATTCGAGAAATTTTTTGTACCTTTCCATGATGTACCTATCAACCATCAACGATCAACCTCCTGCATTAGTCTTAACATCATAGAAAGGTACAAAAAATTTCTCGAATGGCATGCACCTTTACTCAAATTCTTACGTCCTTAACCCCCCCCCCTTAGAAATCTATGATTGTTATCATTATGGATCGACAGCTCCAGGCCGATTTGTACCACTGAGAAAATCGTCGAGTCCATTTAGGACTCTTTCCAAAAATTGGCAGGGAGTAAATTGCTGCGATATCGAGTTGTCTCTCGAAACAGCATAGTCTCAAAAGACAACAGGGACTCGTGTGTCCACGTGTTAGCACTACGTTCTATGAACGTAGTGCTAAGAGCACCAACCGCTCCCTGGGCGCAATTAGCACTGAGACACTGACAACTCCGTTGTTAGCATCAGCATCTTCGCAGCTGCATCGTATTTTGCGCTGGCTGATTCTGATGTAATGAACAAGGCACTATAGGAAACGCGAGAAGGAGAAGGTTTGCTGCTATCGATGATTTTTGCAATCAAAAATGTAAATTTTTCAAGAAGTCATAGCACGTCAAGTGATAGTTCGCAAAATGGTCTATGTTTTTGCATCAACCTAATAATTATTGTAGCAAGTCAAAAAATTTACCAACATTTAGAGATTAATGCCATTTTCAAAGCTAACTCTTTGTTAATTTGCATCATGTAAAGTTATCTTGTGGCACTACCACAGTAAGTTTGTAAAAAATATATTGCAGAAGAGGGGCGAAACGTGTCTTTTTTCTCTTCAGAATTTTTCCAAATAAGTAGAGCATGAATTCTCCCTTGGCCTAGAAACCAGTATCACTCACCCTTACTAATGGACATGATGAAGCCGAATCTGCAACAAACACGCTTGCATGTAAAAAGGTGCGCATTTGTAGCAGTGATCCGGGGGGGGGGGGCTTCCCCCTTCGGCGACATAAGGTCCTCCACATTAGACTTGTAGCGCAATTCTGAAATCAGCAATATCAGCTAAATCAGATTTTGTATATCCCAGAATCTTTAATTTGATCCATTCACAAGCAAAGCAAGCCTGTGAATTATACGTTGCAACGGTTATAAGGCCGGTGGTAATCTCCGCTTTCATCAGTGCTCTTCACTCCCGGGTAACGGCGGCTCTTCGGGAGCAAGGGGTGTTGAGCGCTTCCTTCGTTCATCAGAACGCAATGAAAAAAATCCCTCGCAAGCCCTAAAAACTTGACAATATTTTCTCTCTAGCACCCCACATTTCCCAGCCATTCTTGGCTGAGTGAGGGTTCGTTCTCCTCCCTGCCAATTTTTGGAAGAGAGTCTGCGCAGTCGAAACGCATCGATAATCGGGAGGGCCATGGAACTGCTATGACTTTACTTGCCATTCCAGTAATAATTCAAGAGTAAACCTAATCAGGAACATAGTGAAAGCGTATACCCAAAAATAAAGAAAGAGTGCTAAAGCTGAATTAGTGAAGATAAAGTATATTTAGAAGTTTGCCAGTATTTGGCTTTACTGTAACACATCAGTTTTGTTCTTCGTTTGGTAGATTGATAGTCACTGAATGGAAATTGAAAAAGCACGATGTCCTCACTGTATTGGAATTTTTGATGTCACTGCAGATGCTTTAGTACGGATTCAAACATCTAATCTAACTTATATTCTTACACCATTCATGGGATGTTATTGAAAAAGTCATTCATATTATCCGTTCTTCGTTTGATTGTACTAGCGTACACAATCATCCTTGTTTGTGCTCTTCAAAAGTCGGTTTTTTCAAAGTCTTGAAAATGCTTTTCTTTCTCGGAAATGAGAGCTATGCAAGATCTTTTTTTTGTTGACTGAGTAGTTGTAAGAGGATCTTTGGAATGTTTTGCACGTTTTTGCAATGTTGTAATATTCCTACGGTCCGAAAATTCCAAAAATCAATCTTCGGACTTCACTCACAGTCAGAGGTGCAATATATTGGTACCAGTGCGTCACCTCTGCTTCGCAGAGGTTCGCACTGGTCCTACTGTCTGTATGCGTTACTCATCCTCGTAATAATGACATTGATACTTACCGCGCTATGCAGACTATCACGATGGATTTGTAAACAACCTACTCATTCCTAAGACTTTTTCATGTGAGGTCGGTAATTTCTCTTGGTTGAAACTTTCCCCAAAAGAACAAATGCAGATTTGAAGGTTTTTGGACTTTTCATGGCTTGGTTTTCGCCATAAGATATTAGGTTGATGCATAATTCCTGCACCAAAATAGGTAGAGACCGCAATAACTCGGAATAATCCTATATCCCAAGTAGGGTTCGATATATCATTTGATAGCGCAAACCTAGCTCTACAAGATAGTGCGCAAATATCTACACCAGCTTTGATCCACGCGAAGTTTTGAGCCAAAAACTGAAAAAAACCATGCGTCCGAAAACCTTAACGTAGACGTTCCACGTAAGACATTTATCTATGCGGTTGCTGTATTTTTTTCTCAATTAAGCGATGAAAAAACGAAGTTTTTTGAAGTTTTTCATGTTTTTGCCAAATTAGTGCTGAGATGTTCTAGTATTAGCAGTTGTATAGTACATGCCGTTAGCAGTGAAACTTTACATTTTCAGCCTTCTAGAACTGCTAGTTCGCCAGAAATAACGAATCCAGCTCTCCTTATCCAAATTTTTCTTGCCTAGTTGCTGAAAATTCGATATTTCTCGTTAACCAGCTGCTCTAAAGAACTGAAAATTCACATTCACGCTTCTAAGGTTCTATACTATGCAACTGTCAGTGCTAGAACATCTCAGCACTAATTTAGCAAAAACACGAAAAACTTCAAAAAACTTCGTTTTTTCATCGTCTAGTTGAGAAAAAAAATACAGCAACCGCATAGATAAATGTCTTACGTGGAACGTCTATGCGTGAGCAAGAAAGAAAATTTGTATGAGCTTTTTGAACAAAGTTAAAATTTTTTTAAGATCTGTCTTAAGGTTTTCGGACGCATGGTTTTTTTCAGTTTTTGGTTCAAAACTTCGCGTGGATCAAAGCTGGTGTAGATATTTGAGCATTTGAGCACTATCTTGTAGAGCTAGGTTTGCGCTATCAAATGATATATCGAATCCTACTTGGGATATAGGACTATTCCGAGTTATTGCGGTCTGTACCTATTTTGGTGCAGGAATTATGCATCAACCTAATACAATAATCACTGTAGGCTACATCCCCGTGCAAAAATCCTCTCAAATGATTGGGTAAAATTTTGGCAAATTGAGCATTTACGCAACAAATATTTTTTGGCGCCGTTTTCGCGAAGTAGTAAACTTTAGTTCAATTTTTTAGGCTAAAGTCCATAGCTTGCAGATTAACTTGCCAAACATATCCGTGAACTTTGCAAAAGCTCTTGCTAAAGGCTCAATTTTACTGACCAAGAGCCAAGTGGATCCGTCTGGCTGTGATTTTCAAAGGATCCACTGAACGGATCCGCTCAAGCTTTGGTATGTTGGACTCTCATGCTGGTAGCATGCGCTGTGCAAAATTTGGGCTTAAGATGTTGGCTGGCAACCGTTCTACGAATTTCGTGACAGACAGACAGACTTACACACATCCACACAAAAACACGTAAACATCCTTAGCCCGTTATTATAAGTAATGATTTTAATTCCAGGCGCAGGTCAATTACCATGTTACAAACACGATCAGTGCACCAACTTGTATTCACGCAATTTCCAAGGTGTTAAAACATAATCTTTGCATGAAAAGACAAACAAACAATTTGTTTACAGGCTAAGCAATACTGAGCCATCAAGTTTGGTGTATAGTTTTGGAGTGATGAGAAAAAGGTAGGTAGGAAATTTTTGAGAAAATTATTCGAATGAAGGAAGTTGTGAGGGTTCTTATATTTTAGGTCCTCCCCCCCCCCCACGCAACCCGGCAGCACCCTGAGTTGCGTGACCGAAAAAAAGTCATAATTTACCCCTTTCTTCACTACATAAGACGGTTCTTCAGTCTAAGCTCTGTCTATGAGCACTCACTTTAGCCCAAATTTCGTCTCCTCTGCTTTGCTACGGCACTTAACGATATAGAAAACCCTCTCCTATTTCGCCGTCTGTTGTTTTACCCCTAATTTTCTGGTTTTTCCTCATTTATTCACTCATCGTTCGCTGAAGATTCTAAGCCGTACTTTCACACATCCACGAAAGGTTATTTGTAAATTTTAAGCGTCAAAGGAGACTTCGTTTCTAGAATTCCCAAGTGCCGTCTTGTGCTGAGCCCTGTCCTTAAGTTCACAGTACAAGGCATCACCTTTGTCACTCACAAAAAGATTCTACATTCTCAACTTTAGAAAAAAGCTGTATTTGCCAATTTCGCAGCTGTAGCTTACTACTCTAACCCACTCAGGCAACCCAGTTTGAGTACAACTGCTGAAGTGTTTGCACTTCTCCAAGGCACGATGCCCAACATAATTTTTATGAATCTTCTACCTCGGGTATAATTTCCCAGTCAGTCATATCAGTATATTAGAGTGATGCAAAAATATTGAACTTTTTCCAAGTCTCTTTTTCAGAACACTTTTTGCATCAAAATTGTTTTTGAGAAAGATACAGCATAACATCGAAGAAAATTATTCATGCTTCAGTCAATGATGGTTGAAGCGGGCTCCAGGCCTCTTCTGTTAAAAAGCTATAGAGCTCTAGATAATCGCATCCAAAGTTAGAATTTCACTACAATCAATTTTCTGGTCAGAAGTCAAGCACGAAAAATCAGTAATCCTTCGAAAAATATCTACTGTTTATAAGAGAAATTGTCTGCGTTAGGCATACTCAACTATTTGCTTCCAAATTATCTTAATTGAGATATCACCACACCCATGGGTAGCCGATGCGGTCATTCTATTTCCCATAGATTTTTTCTGAAGAAGGTAATCGCTAATGCTGCTCATTGTTGTAAGCGTAAGTCTGGGGCATCCTGCTGACAGACTTTGGAAAAACATTCAGCTATTCAGTAGCGGGAGACCAAAAATCATTATTCGGGACTTTAAGGCATACCGAAAAAATGTTGAGAAACTGGCAGTCTTGAATGCGCTGTATTGCAGAAGCTTTGCTGCTTCTAATGATTTTTATCGTATTCAGAAATGTAGATTTTTCAAAAAGTTATAGCTTGTGTCCACGTTCTCTTGAACGTAATGCTAAGAGCACCAACCGCTCCCTGGGCGCAATTAGCACTGAGACACTGACAACTCCGTTGTTAGCATCAGCATCTTCGCAGCTGCATCCTATATTGCGCTGGCTGATTCTGATGTAATGAACAAGGCACTATAGGAAACGCAATAATTTCGTCAGAAGAATACTGAATTCAGAACCAATAACCTCCTGATGCTGTGCTCAAGAGTTAGATTGTTTTAGAGTTACCGAAAATGCTGAGAAACTGAGAGTTTTAAACGCGCTGTATTGCAGAAGGTTTGCTGCTATCGATGATTTTTGCAATCAGAAATTAGATTTTTCAAGAAGTCATAGCACGTCAAGTGAGAGTTCGCAAAATGGCCAATGTTTTTGCATCAACCTAATAATTATTATAGCAATTCAAAAAAATTACCAACATCTAGAGATCAATGCCATTTTCAAAGCCAACTCTTTGTTAATTTGCATATTGTAAAGTAATTTTGTGGCCCTAACCATAGCAAATTTAGAAAAAAATATTATATACAGAGTGTCCCAAAAAGAAGTGCACACTGTTTAATCGTTAATAACTTTCTTGCTTTCATGTCTTTTGCCGAACTTGAGGTACCATTCTGTAGAGCGAGGATAAACTTAGATTTACAGTATGGAGCGAATCACCAATCACTCTTCGTTGCTGTAGGATTACGGTAGAAATTTCGAGGAAGATTTTAAGCCATTGAAAGCGGTATTCTGCCTCAGAAGGAAAGCCAAACAAGCTAGAAACTCTTGAACTGGGTTAAACGAAGTTGATTCTAAATATGAAAATTGTACGTCAGTACAGTGCTTTTTTCATGAGTTATTTCAAATTTAGGGTAACAACTGATTTCCAATGTTTGTTAGAAATGTGAATACGCCATCAAGAAAGCTCGAAAAACTAGTGGAAAATTATGTAGTGAAATCAGCACGCCTGCAAACCTTACTACACAATTTTTTAGATTTTTTTTCGAAATTACTTCATTAAAAGGTTTGTTCCACAGTGACCTGTATGCTGAAAGTTTACAGTAACGAAGAGTGATTAGTGATTTGCTCCATATTGTGAATCTAAGTTTATCCTCGCTCTACAGAATGGTACCTCCAGCTCGGCCAAAGACTTGAAAGCAAGAGAGTTATTAACGATCAAACAGTGTGCACATCTTTTTGGTACACTCTGTATTGTAGAAGAGGGGCGCAGCGTGTCTTTCCTCTCTTCAGAAATTTTCCAAATAAGTAGAGCATGAATTTTCACTTGCCCTAGAAACCAGTATCACTCACCCTTACGACATGATGAAGCCGAATCTGCAACAAATACGCTTGCATGTAAAAAGGTGCACATTTGTAGCAGTGATCCGGGCGAGGCCTCCCCCTTCGGCGACATACAGTCTTTTATATTAGACTTGTAGCGCAATTCTGATATCAGCAAAATCAGATTTTGCATATCTCAGAATCTTTGAATTAATCCATTCACAAGCAAAGCAAGCCTATGAATTATACGTTGCAACGGCTATAGGGCCGGTAGTAATCTCCGCTTTCATCAGTGCTCTTCACTCCCGGGGAACGGCGGCTATCCGGGAGCAGGTTGGGCAGAGTGTCGAGCGCTTGCTTCGTTCATCAGAACGCAAGCCCTAAAAACTCGACAATATTTTCACTCTAGCACCCCACATATCAGGCACTCTTGGCTGAGTGAGTGTTCGCCTCCCTGCCAGTTTTTGGAAAAGAGTCTGCGCAGACTCGAAACGCATCGATAATCGGGAGCGCCATGGAACTGTTATAACTTTACTTGCCATTCCAGTAATAATTTAAGAGTAAACCTAATCAGGAACATAGTGAAAGCGTATGCCCAAAAATAAAGAAAGAGTGCTAAAGCTGCATTAGTGAAGATAAAGTATATTTAGAAGTTTGCCAGTATTTGGCTTTACTGTAACACATCAGTTTTGTTCTTCGTTTGGTAGATTGATAGTCACTGAATGGAAAGTAAAAAAAGCACCATGTCCTCACTGTGTTGGAATTTTTGATGTCATTGCAGATGCTTTAGTACGGATTCAAACATCTAATCCAAATTATATTCTTACACCATTCATGGGATGTTATTGAAAAAGTCATTCATATTATCCATTCTTTGTTTGATTGTACTAGCGTATACAATCATCCTTGTTTGTGCTCTTCAAAAGTCGGTTTTTTCAAAGTCTTGAAAATGCTTTTCTTTCTCCGAAATAAGAGAGGCAATGCAAGTTCTTTTTTTGAATGGGTAGTTATAAGGGGATCTTTGGAATGTTTCGCACGTTTTTGCAATGTTGTAATATTCATACTGTCCGAAAACTTCAAAAATCAATTTTTGGACCTCACTCACAGTCAGAGGTGCAATATATTGGTATTTTACTTCCAGGCGAGCATAGTGAAGAAAAGATAATTTGAATATAGAACAAACACTTTACAGTACCTGAATTGCAAATTTTTTCTCGTGCAAACAAAATTTTGATAGCATCCGGATTCGCCATGTGCAGAGATCTGGATATACGAAATGCATAATTAATGCGCCTTCAAGCATCATGCAATAGCAATTGCTCGCAACTCCTTGCCATTCCACTCATTCTCTTCGTGGTTTTTCTTGGTTGCGTATATTATACATCTTTGAATGGCTTCACCACTCCAATTTTTTAGACAAACACGTCCTGACATATAACCCTACTAGTGTGTCCAAAAGTGTATTGCATATCTGTAGCAAATGTCAATGGGTAGCTTTTTCCAGTAAGCAACAGTACACACCGGACCGACACAGACACGGTGCAACGCATCTTTTGTGCTTAATAGCCGATAGACGCTTCAAGCGGAAAAATTCCACGAACAAAAACATTTAATGGGACATATAAAGGCGATATGCGTAACACGTTACATGATAGAGATGGATGGATGGATCGACGATGCAAATGGGTCGCGAAATTTTCGAAAATTACCTATATGGGTTATAAAAATGTGCAAACGACTTGTTTATTTTTGTAAATAATTAAAATAATTTTTAAAATTATTTAAAAATTCAAATTAGCCTTATAAAAAAATTTTTCGGGGGCGTGGCGTCGGCCACGCCCCCTTTTTCCAGATTTTAGGGGTTGGGGACCCGCAAAAATTTTGAGAAGCACCCCAAAAAATTTTTCGGAGTACGCGGCTGAAGCCACGCACTTCATTTGAAAAAAATTTTTGTCGCGCCCCCCCCCCCCCCCCGGTCCGAAATCCTGGGACCGCCACTGATATATATATATTAGGTTGGTGCAAAAATAATGAGCGTTTTTATTTGCTTGCTTTAACAAAGCAACCAGACTCAACCCAACAAAGAGTAAGGGGTACTGTTCGATAGAGCAAAGCAAGCTCTACAAGATGGCACTCATGCCTTTGCGCCATGCTCGATCCACGGAGAGTTCGAACTCAAAATCTAAAGATTTCCAAATGCCCAAAAAGTCGAAAAAAATCAGATCTTCGTCCAAATAATTTCTACGGACCTCCCACTCGCTCATATCAATACTATCGATATCTGATATCCTTATGTGCAATTGCCGTATTTTTTCCTTGACTAGAAAACGAAAAAACGAAAATTCCCCTGATCTTCTCAAAGCAATGCTGAGCCGTTTTTGCATATGTAGTTCTATACTACAAGCCTAGGTAAGCATAACTGTAAGTTTTCAGCCTATTTCGAGCGGTACTTTTCAAGAAATATCGATTTTAGCACTGAAACTGAAACGAAAAAATCCGAATTCGTTATTTTTCAAAAACTACCGCTTGGAATGAGCTGAAAACTTACAGTTATGCTTACCTAGGCTTGTAGTATAGAACTGCATATGCAAAAACGGCTCAGCATTGCTTTGAGAAAATCAGGGGAATTTTCGTTTTCTCGTTTTCTAGTCAAGGAAAAAATACAGCAATTGCACATATGGATATCAGATATCGATAGTATTGATATGAGCGAGTGGGAGGTCCGTAGAAATTATTTGGACGAAGATCTGATTTTTTTCGACTTTTTGAGCATTTGGAAATCTTTAGATTTTGAGTTCGAACTCTCCGTGGATCGAGCATGGCGCAAAGATATGAGTGCCATCTTGTAGAGCTTGCTTTGCTCTATCGAACAGTACCCCTTACTCTTTGTTGGGTTGAGTCTGGTTGCTTTGTTAAAGCAAGCAAATAAAAACGCTCATTATTTTTGCACCAACCTAATATATTAGGTTGGTCCGAAAGTTCTGTCCCTCCATTTTCAAAAAATCGTAACTTCTTTCTAACACGATGTTTATGCATGGCTAAAACCATATTGAGAAGAGCAATTCATGCACTTTCCAAAACTATGTTGGTTGCTATCTAACAAGCTCTGGATGTAGAGATAAAATTGGGTAAAGGAAATCACTTCAATTTCGGAATTTTTAAGCAAGCCCGCTAAAAATTCCAAAACTGTGTCAAAAAATCCGAAGCAGCGAGTATCTTAGACTGTTTTACCTCCTCTTTCTGGCTGAGCAAAGTTCGCGCTGATCGAGCTGTTCTTCGAAAAGTCATGATTTTTTGTAAAAAAGGTCAAAAAATCATTTTTCTTAAAAAACTGATTTTTTGACATTTTTTTCTTGAAAATCATAACTTTTCTAGGAAGGGCTCTATCAACGCAAAATTTGCTTATATAGAAAGAGAAGATCAGAAAATCTGGAATACTGGCTTTTTTGGGTTTTATGGCACACTTTTGGATTTATTGACGGACTTGCTTAAAAATTCCGAAATTGAAGTGATTTCCTTTACCCAATTTTATCTCTACATCCAGAGCTTGTTAGATAGCAACCAACATAGTTTTGGAAAGTGCATGAATTGCTCTTCTCAATATGGTTTTAGCCATGCATAAACATCGTGTTAGAAAGAAGTTACGATTTTTTGAAAATGGAGGGACAGAACTTTCGGACCAACCTAATATATATTAGGTTGTCCCAAAAGTTCTTGCGCCGGATTTTCATATCTTCCTTGCCACTCGATGGATTTTCTTGATTTTAATTTCATTTGAAAGAGGAAACCTTTCTCTTTACCACAGTACCTTTGTTGTGAAGCGGCGTCAGATAGTTCCAAAGCCTAGAAGCAATTGAATAAAATCAGTCATGATCGGCATTTTTCAAGCTGGATCACGAAAAATTCTGAAAATACCTTTGTTTGATAGAGAAAATTTTGTACATTACAGTGGTGCCGTTTTTATGAACTAAAACGAAGTAGATCGAGAGTTAAAAGCAAATAAAGAGAATTTCTCCAATTTTGCAATTTTTGAGCTTGATCAAAAAAGCTTGAAAACGTCACAGAATAAGCGAAAAAGTGATAAACATGGGTTTTGTGATTTTTCCTTTCTAGCTGAGCGAAAATCGTGCCAATCGGGAGCAATTTTGATTTTCGTGATTTATTCGGATTTTCGGGCCTGCTTTTTTCACGAAAATGAAAATTGCTCCCGATTGGCGCGATTTTCGCTCAGCTACAAAGGGAAGGTCACAAATCCCATGTTTATGACATTTTCGCCTTTTCTGTGACGTCTTCAAACTTTTTTGAGCATGATCAAAAATTGCAAAATTGAAGAAATTCTCTTTATTTGCTTCTAACTCTCGATCTACTTCGTTTTAATTCATGAAAAAGGTACCACTATAATGCGCAAAATTTTCTCTATCAAATAAAAATACTTCCAGAATTTTCCGTGATTCAGCTTGAAAAATGTCGATCTTGACTAATTTCCTTCAATTGCTTTTAACTCTCGAATTTACCAACGCTGTTTCATGGCAAAGGTGCCCCCATAAAGAAAAATGTTTCCTCTTTCATATGAAAATAATTTTGAGAAAAATCGTTGAGAAGAAAGGAAGTTACGATTTTTTGAAAATCTGGCGCAAGAACTTTTGGGACAACCTAATATATTAGGTCGTCCCGAAAGTATTTTCGCTTTTTTCAAACAATCGCCACGGCCCGCAGAACCAACATCCTTGGAAGGTCTTGGAATCATTCGATGCAGTTTCTTATGCTCTTTCAAACGGTCATCTTTAAGTTGCAGTTTAACAAACGAGCTCTCAGATAATAACCAAAAACTGCAACCCATAGTTTTTGCCATAATCAATTTCCGGTATTTTTCTAAATTCCTGTAGTAATTTCCCGAAGGAGTTCAAGTGATGTTTAAATAGAGCAAACAAAGTAGGATACAAAACAATTTCCGCCCTTTCCAAATCTTACTTAACAAAATTTTTAGAAATATTTTTTTGATGCTATCAAATTCTATATTTCGTCAACTTAAACCTCATAGAGCATCACTCGGGAAGCAACTCGGGTGTTATTCGCTGCAACACCTTCTCCTCTTTCAGAGACATGTTTTTTGTTTCTGATTTGTAAACTTTTAAGGGACAATACCGACAAAATTCATGTTTTAATGGAGCCCCAAGATGTACCCGCAAAATTCACAATCTGATATTTCGAACCTGGAAACGCTCATTCGTCTTGCAAAATTAGTAATGAATCTTAATCTATCTTTAAAAGTATCAAAAACTGAGAATTTCTTAAAGTTTGATAAGTCTGCGTCTGGTATGGGTCTGCTATAATTCGATAGCGTTGCTTAGAATTTTGTCAAAAAATTATGGAGAGCTCTAGGAAGGAGAAAGAAATCGTTTTGTATCCTACTTGGTCTGCTCTGTCCGCAGGTTACTTGGGCTTCTTCGGACAATCAGTACAAGAATTCAGAAAAATAGCGAAACTGACCTTGATAAAAGGCGTGGGTCGTAGTTTTTTGTAATTTTCTGAGAACTCGTTTGTTAAACTGCAATATAAAGATAACCATTTGAAAGAGCATAAAAAACTGCATCAAATGCTTCCAAGATCTTATAGGGATGATTGTTCTGCGGACCGCGGCGATTGCTTGAATAAAGCGAAAATACTTTCGGGAAGACCTAATATATACAGGGTGTGGCAAAAGTCTGGGAGCCTAACTTTGCAGTACTGCAATCACAAAGATACTGATGGTTTTGATTTCAATTTTATGCCACATGATGCTGCGGTCATCCTCTACAGAATGCACTTTATTTGGCAGGAAATGGCTGCCACATGTTTTTGAAAGAATGGAAATTACAAAACTAGTACTTTTGCAAAGCGAAAAAACCAGAATTTTTGGTATTTACAATTTTTGCTGTAACTAGAGATGCTGTTAATATTTTACAAAACTTCGCTGCACACAACATAGAAGAGGCTTTGCGCTATTGTATCTTAGTTTTGCTTTTCCCAGGAGCTGCTCTTGCATGAACGGAAAATAAAAGTTTGCGAATGTTACCTACGTGCCGGTGGAAATCCGTCTTCAAAACAAATTTAAAAGCTACAGACTGCTCAACAGGCACTGAACCAAAGCTGTATTTATTGCATACGTCTTCTAAATTAGAATTTATTGAAATTCGGCCATGGGAAACACTTTTTATACTTTTTAAACGGTATTTTTAAGTTTTTATTCGCGCAATTGTAGCCAAAATTCTGGTAAGCGAGGTACACGTGCTTCTAATTGAAAATCCATTATTTTTATTCCTAAGCAATGCAAAAAATTCTTTTGGAAGTATGTTGTAGACAAAAGTTTGCTCTATCACGCTGCGCATTTGCCAAGATAAAAGAAGCAGTTATTGTGAAGGCGTGGGGAGAATTCCATTACGACTACCTGCGTGCCATGACAGGTGAACTTGCCAAGATTTTGTAGGGCTGCGCGGAAGCCAAAAGAGGCAGTTTTGCTATTCAAGAACTGGGCTGTATCTGCAATGGTTCGAATTATGTGTGCGCCAAATTTTTCCTTTCTAGGTACTTCCCTTCTCGTTTTGTACAAAAAAGTACTAGGCTCCCAGACTTTTGCCCCACCCTGTATATTATAGTTGAAACGAGCGGAAAATTTCGTCGAACGAACGAATATCGAATACGATTAATCATTTGAAAAATACTCAAACGAACGAATATTATTCGATCTGTGATTTTCAGATTATTCGAATTCGAATATTCGAACAATGCTACATTTCAAAATTCGAATGATCGATTATTCGAATAAATGGGGTTGGCCGAATGTTCGACTATTCGAATAATCGAATAACTATATATGGTCGAATATTCGACTATCTGAATATTTGAATAATCATATCTGTCCGAATATTCAACTACTCGAATAATTCGAATATTCTAGTGGCCCAAATATTTCTGATTTCCTTAGTCGTTATATTTGATTTAGATTTATAGTTGATCCGTAGCAAGTGGCAAGGATGATTGGGTCACTGTTGCTTGGTCACGATTCTACCCAAAAAAAACGAGTTACTAAAGCATGCACTTCAAGGAGTTCATTGTTCTTTGAGAGGGCCAATATGCTTCACTTAGCAGCGTTTCAAGTCCGCATTTATTCCTTCTCACAAAAGTTCCTTCAGAGGTTACACAGAATCTTATCCTAAAGGCACAGATTCAACATGGAAAACCTTTTGTAGGTAATTGTTTGTAATTTAATCGTGATGATCAGCATTGCGTGAGTTCTAAGGCCAGCACTGAGAGAGCACGAGAAACTACAGTTATAGAATCAGTGAACCTCTGCAGCAGAGTTGACGCACTTTCGTCTGCATAATATTTTTGTGAGCATCTAAATCTAGAAAAAAAAGTCATGGAAATATCGGTTTATTAGCTGCTAATCTAATATTTGTCGGAAATTATCAATCGCTGAGTTTCACAGTTTCTGTTGTGACTGAATTTTCACAAAGTTGTTTTAGCTGTATTTCTGAGGTTTGCACTTTTGCTGCAAGGGATCCTCCACTCTTTAACTTAGGTTCAAAATAATTATTGTTTAACCTACACGCCTACTCAAAGAATTACTCCTTCATAAACTCTGTAACATTTTAAATCTGGTTTTTTACGCCTCCTGACTATAAAAGCGCCGATCTGACAAGGGAATGGTCAGAATTCGAAGTGGCCAATTCGAACAGGCTGCAAACCATTAGATGCAGCATGAAGCGTTGGCTGTAAATCTGTCTTCCTTATCTGCTTGTCGCTTTTCTGGAGAAGCTATAAGCCACTAAAGACCACTATTTTGCTAAGAAATTATGCGTGAAATTGAAAGTTTGGCCATACGAAGCCATGTTCGGCTCAATGCTGGCCCATGCAACTAGGTTATTTCAAACAACAATGTGCTCAATTTCGCAACTTTATGTACGATTTTTTCGCAATTTGCTTGCAGCTTCGTCCACAGAAGTAAGCAGACAAGAAAGGCAAATTCGAAGTCAGCGTTTTATGCTGCATCAAATGGTATACAGCTTGTTTGGTTTGGCCACTTCGACTTCTGACCATTCCCTTGTTATGGTGACTGACATACAGGCTGCCGCCACCAGTGAAGCGGCTCAGGCCCTCGCGACCGCCTTGCTCTAGCCTTCGCTGGTTAACGAATTCTTCATGTATTTTGACAAGCGGGCAATGGCTAGGCTGGCAAGGTAAAAGTAGATCTCTGGATGAAGGAATAAATGTTGCAAATTCGTGCGTCTCAAAAGGCTGCTGGTTTTTCACATGCTTATGCAGGCTGTTTGAGGAGCAGGGCCCGTAGTAATCCACCCGGCATGTTGGCATAAGACATGACGGCAACCTCGCGAACCTCATGACAACCTCGTTTTTTGGGCGTGAGGTTCGCCAGTTCCCATGCTTTCTTGATTGAAGCAACCACAAAGCAATGTAACGTCGATCGCAAAACCATTGCACCTGCTATGATAGAACTCTCCTCTGCCCAACGAGAGTCCAGCACGTTAACCAATAAGCTACACGTGTGCACTACGCTTCATTATGAGAAGGTTGATCAAGATCATCAGTCGCTTCCTCATTAACATGTTCATCATGTACATGTGCATTATTGAGCTAGCCATTCATGTTGAGGGCGATTTTCTTTCAATTCTTTGTCAAATAACACCGCAAAATAAACATGCAGGGTGCCCCAAAACTACCTGCGCCAAATTTGGAGCGCTGCCACGGAAAAATCACTGAGAAATATAGGCTGGAATTAGTGTCATACAGGGTATCCCAAAAAAATGTATCGAACGTTTGGTCGTTAATATCTCTCTTCCCAAGTAGTTTTTTGCCTTGCTTTAGGTACCATTTTGTAGAGCTGGCTTCAACTTAGATTCGCATTATAGAACGAATCACTCATCTCTCTTCATTACTGTAGGATTACGATAGAAACTTGAAACATATGGTGTCAATGTGGAAAAAGCTGCCATTTCAAAATTTTTCAAAAAAAATGTGAAAACTTGTGTATTGGGGTTTTTATGGACGCTGAGTTCAATACTCAACTATTCATAAGATTACGAAGCTTTCTAAACGGTGTAACCGTACTTTTTAGGAACACTGAAAAAATGGCCGCTACCTCTTACCCAGCATAACTCTTCAATGAAGCATCATAATAAGTTGGGAACTTTACAGTTAGAATCAACAACTCTAGTTAGCCTAGTGTAAAAACTTCAGGCTGTTTTGTCTCCTTTCTGAGGCAAGAAATGGCCTTTCATTGCTTAAAACCCTCTTTGAAGTTTCTACCGTAATCCTACAGTAATGAAGAGAAATGAGTGATTAGTTCTATAATGCAAATCTAAGTTGAAGCCAGCTCTACAGATTGGTACCTGAAGCAAAGGAAAAGACTTCTTGGGAAGAGAGATATAAATGATCAAATGTTCGATACATTTTTTTGGAACACCCTGTAGAATGCCCTAATCAAACTTTACAAGAAATACCTTAGAGAATACAAAAACATCTCTTTTCAAGTTTGAGGATTAAACGAATCAGACTAGCGGTTTTGAAAAAAGCAAAAATGAGGTTCCTATAACTTCTTACTTTGCTGAACTTTACCTGATGAACTCGAAGCCTTTGTGAGTAACTCCAAGCTGATGTTGTAGAGCACACTTTGCGTTATCACATATAGTCCTGGTTGCGTTTACAAGAATTTGTTCTTTTGTGGATTACGAAGATGTATTTGCGAAGAATACCTGCGTACAACAGCAACCTTATGCTCAAAATTGATTGCAAAACTCCAGATACGCAAAACCCTCCAGGTTAAGGGCATTTCTCTGATTCTCAGGCGCACTCAGCATGGCCGAAATACCACTGTTTATGAAAACACAAAATCACAACCAAATACATCACTCAATGCCGTAAGTAACACTGCGCCAGGAGCGTTGCTGCACCATTGGCTGAAATGCGCCGCGGCGTCGCTTTTGCGCCGGTCGTACCTCCTAACCGTTCCCCAAGTAAGGCGACAACCACTATCTCAGCGGCTGGCTGCTTACATCGTTCATGACAAAGAAGAATCTAAACTTTGGTTCGAACCGTGGCTTCCCAAGCGGAGAACCAACAAACTACGGCAGTACGGTAGTAAGTAGTTTGGTGTGATTTGAGAAATGAATTTCTCAGGACTAGATACTATTACTGCTGCTTTGGGCAATGGGGTTAAGGTCTCACCACCACTTCTAACGATAAATGATACTTAGTATTCTTACTTCCTAGACACTGCCTCCAAAGAGTTGCTGAAATGAAAGCTTTGCAACTTTTTGAGCATCGGCGCAAAGAATTCCCAACAGCCTGGAAATGTACAATCGAGCACATTTGTCGGTGATCGTAGTCCTTGCGGTGCCGAAATCTCGCGGTAATCGTGCTTGAACAGAAAGCTACCAAAATTCCGAAATTTTGCACGAAATGCAGGCAAAATTGGCTATAGGAGAAGGGCTTTTCCCCATACAAATCGAGTTGTACAAATCGTGGTCCCCAACTTTTTAGCCGCGTTTCCGCCATCGCAGACACGGCCGGGGCGTGCGGTTGCTGATTGTGAGAGAAATAGCTGCTGCTCACGCTTAAATTTTACAGCAAAAACGCAGCACAATGGTACTGTATTCACCGACAAATCTGCTCGACTGTACCATTGCTCAAGCAGTCTTCCTCACTCACACAAAAATGCTCATTTCAAAGAAGCTTTTTCAAATAGTTTACGCTCTCATAGTGCATCACTTAGTGTGTTTGTGAAATTGTTGCTGGATCGGAAGGCTTATCTCAAAACAAATGATAGCCGTGCAAACATAATTATTGTTGAAACAACATGGTAGTACAAAGATAAAAACAACACAAAACAAGAGGTGTTTAGCTTTGGAAGATTGTGTAACAAGAGCCGCGCAACGTCACCAAGCGTTCCCATATCAGCATTCACACACTCACCTAAACAACAGTGATGCGGATTAGGTAGTAATAAACTAGTTTAATACCTATTTGAGAGACATTCAAGCAACATACTGGGTAGTAGGATTTGCTGAGACGAAGAATAGATGTTGACAGAGGAACACCATTTGCAAATCTATAACATAAGCATTTTTACAGATTCAAATTAAACTTCAAAAGTTGGCGGACACGACGCCTTTTCTTTCGTGAGATGCGCAATAAAAGCATTTATATTGAACTTCGCTTTAGTTATGTTTGAAGCACTTTGAAAACTCAGGCTACGTCCAAAATTGCCGATGTGCCCGTCCCGTGCTCTACATAAAACTGGCATACAACGCCTTCGTTCACTCTCATCAACGGGCACGGGACGGAAGATGGTGCTCTGAACATTTCCTTACACATTGATGTCGACATTAACGTGAATGAGCGCACACGTCATAAATTGAGATAGATGGACTTTTTCTTCGACACCATGCAAGGAAGAAAGAGCGAGCGCATCATTATAAAGAAAACGCATTCATTGAAAGAAGATGCTTACTTCGCTGACAGTAGAATGGACATCCTACTCTTCGTTCCCGTTGCGTCCTTTGCTCAGTCATGGCCCAGAACTTCGCCAAATTCACTCGCTTTCACACTTTATCCAACAAAAAGCTACAAAAATGCAAGCTTGAGAAATTGCAAATCACTCACGATCTCCATAGTATCTCATAATATGCAAAACGAAAGCGATCACATGTGCATTGAGTTGTTGCGCTCCTTGTGACGCATAGCGAAAGACTGCCATCGTCGTTTCTTCGATTTACTTACAATTAGATTAGCTAGTCCCAGGCCATGGCGGCTGTATAAGCGAGGCGTGCGGCATAAAAGGACCCTGCATACATCACGCGATTTCATTGCCTCGCGATGAGTACTACCACAACCGAAATACAAGATGATCGGAATGCAGTGGGAAGGACTGTAGATCCGCCCTTAGCTGGGGATCCCTCGATTGGAGCACGGATCCTGTTTGGAGCGCCATCTCTTACCGCTCGTTCTTAACAGCATCTTGACATGCAGGATTTGTTTTCAGTTTTTTGTAACTTTCATTTGCGGTCCCTCACTACTGGAGGGATGTTTTATATCCTAAGCACTTCATTAGGTACGCTCCAGAATGCTGTAGGCTATGAACAGTGGAGACACAGTCTACCTAGTTCAAACAAAAATTCAATATCACGAATTTTGCTGAAAGTTCTCTTTCGGGGCTTATTTTACCTGCAGATTACGAAATGATACTCATTTCGCATGTATGGCCTTTGCCGTGTAGGTCAGGGTCTCAGATCCCGCTGGAGCTTTGCACGGGGGCACATGGTATTCGGCATACTATCACGAATACCATGTGCATTCTTTGAGATAAGTCGTTGTAACTTTGCCCAAAGAGTTATGCAGATAACGAATAAAAAATTCGTTCGTCATGGTAAAGTCTTAAGTTATAGTGGGGATGCGACTTGGGGACGTAGTCGCAGATTTGTGTGGAAATTCGCCTAGAGCGACTAGTCGCGACCTTGAGATTTGAAGAAAGAGTTGCCTTTTTGCTCTTGAAGACCCTTCAGCAAAGTTACAGTAAATATGCGGCAACCGGTCGATTCGTATGGAACTTTGTGAAGGGGGGTTGTCTGACCTTTCGATCACGTATATTGCGCTCATCTCGCATAATACGGCTTTGTGGGTTTTTGAGACCTAAATTGATCTAACAAGGGAAGGATACTTGGTCGAAATGGCGTCTATGTACACTATCTTATAAAACATGCAATGCTGATCCATGCAATGCAATCAAAATCTGCTTTCCTTATCTGCAAAGCGCCTCTGGGAGGAGAGTTTCAAAAATTTTCGATACAACAATCCGAAAGCGAGGCTACAAGCATTCAGAACCTTGATCCGTGAGCTCAGATGGGGCCATGATTACTACAAGGGGCTTTTATGCAATAAATGCCTCCAATCTAATAAACCCATGTCAGTCATTACTCCTTTTAAGTGCCGAAACTATTAAACTATTAAACTATTAAATTCATGACTCAAGCCTGTTCTTTACCTTAGACAAATCATCACATTTTTACCTCGAAAGCACTTCCCTCCCAAAAGCGCTTTGCAGATAAGGAAAGCAGATTTGTAATCAGCGTTTTATGCTCTATAAGATAGCTTCGACCAAGTACCCTTACCTTGTAAGAACCAAAAAGGGGTCTACCTATGTATATGCTCTATCATAACCAAATTGCAGCCAAGTACGTAACTGCCCCTCACCGCACCTCCACCCCGTAACTTCACCAGGCTTGGGGTTGAGCCAGACTTCGCAGGGAAAGCGGCGTACGCGGCGTACGCTGCGTACGCTTGGTATATTTCATCATAGGAGCGTACGCGGCGTACGCTGCGTACGCCGCTTTCCCAGCGCAGTCTGGCCCAACCCTTGCTGTGCGAAAAGGCGATTTTGCGATCAGTGTGTCGAATGCCCTATGGACGAAGTTCAGCAAAATATAAGATTTCGAACCTATGCGTATACACGCCAAAATAAGGTGCTAGCGTGACGGATGAATATGTTATTTGTGAGAAGCATGCTAAACAACCTCCCCCCCCCCACACACACACAAAAGGTTTCAGTGAATTCGGAGATTTTCATTAGGGGTCGACTGGGGTAGTAGTAAAAAATCTATCATGCGAAATGAACGCGATTTATATTATTAGCGCGTCAGATACCCCTCATGCCCAGAGTTCCAGGCAGATCTTCGCTTCCTGCCTCTAAACCCAGTGTAACTCCGCGAGAAGGTATCAAAACTTAGAAAAGTAGGGTATCCGTAATCATGTATTGGAGAAATTCTTTGACAAAGTTCTGAGCAAATTTGTAACTTTTTCGTATTGGATTGCTGGAAGTGGACTGATCAAATCGCATGTGTACTGGGGAAAGCTCGTATCACAAAATGTCGGATATTCCTTCCAGCAAAGATTCGTAGTGCTGTACCGCTGATTTTTCCATCGCTAGCTCGGGCACAAGCGTACTCAAGGCATACAAATACTAGGTAATGAACATGCTGAATCAAATTTCAACGATCTTCACGGCTTTCAGCCGAACAAGGCCGTTCGATGACGCCATTCTGAAGAGTAGTTAGTTCAGCGTTCAGAACGGCTTCGCTTCCAAGGCGGATCAATCGAAGTGTAAAGTTACCGCATTTGCCAATACTCGCTTAGTCAAAAAAAGATGTGTTTCAGAGTTTGTATCCAAAAGCGCTCTTTGATACTAAATCCCGAGTATGTGCTAGGAAGTGCAAATGGAAGTCTTAGAGAGCTTAAACAAAATATGCTTGCCGAAATCCCTGGAAAAGACGAGGAGTAGCTATGGCGCTCCAAACAGAATCCGTGCTCCAGTCGAGGGATCCCCAGCTAAGGGCAGATCTACAGTCCCTCATGCAGTGGACTCGTAACTCTTTGTCTTGTTGGAAGAAATTCGGCGATGAAATCGGCTGATGTATGTCTGGCCCTTGAGGCCTCGGACAGAGTTTACGCGATTTGATCGTCGCGATTCAATCGCTACAAGACTTTCTGTTACGAGTCCACTGCATGCCTATCAGCCTGCATTTCGGTTGTGATATTTTTCCAGCTCGAAATTTTTGGATGTAAAATGAAAATGAATGAAAATGGCGGCGATTGAATCGCGACGATCAAATCGCGTGAACTCTGTGCGAGGCCTAAGGGGCAATATGGCAAAAATGAGCTTAGTGATAAGACCCTTATGAAAGAAGCGTTAGGTTAAAAAAATACTCGAGAGCAAGTTTCTACAATATTTTTTGCAAAGGGAACTTACAATTCAACTGGAGGCGACTCTGATACAGCTAACAATCGAAATGGCGATGCTTCGCGTCAGCTTTCTAATCGAATTTAGCCTAGTAAACATGCATATGGGAACGAAAAGGAGATAGAGAGGCGACAGTCATCCGAAATTTCATGTAAACGAAGTCAGATAGGTCTATAATTCCTACCATTTGCTGCTAACAATCCGTAAAAATGTTAACTATAGCACGCCTCTCTAGCAGGTGGTTCATCTGTCAGATCATCACCGAGAACTCGCATGAATTGAGCTTTTCAATATCCAGCTGAAGAGAGGCAAAGGAACAAATGAAATAAAAAAAATATAAACCAACCAGTAATAAGGTACCAGGAAGAAACTCGTTGAAAGTCAGAAAATCCAAGCATGATGGCTACTCATTTCAGTGATGCTTGAATCACAAGAACCCCAACACCCTAATAAGCTGAATATTGAAGTTTTAGCAAGGCGTTGAGATATATAAGTACAAACACACCTGTATTAATTATAAGCGCTCAAAGTGACCAAGAGTTGAAGAGTAGGATCGAGGACTATGAGAGCGACGAAGTGCTTGAAATCTTGCCTAGAAATGCAATTTGGTTACTTTCCAAAATGAACAAAAACCAAAAAAAAACTTACCGTCTAATAGTCAAAAGGCAAATGGAGATTGTCGTACAACGTAGATGCTATAACCGAAAGATTCGGTAAGCATTCTATACATAGAGCAGTCAAAGATAGACTAGATTTTAAGAAAAGAGGATCTGTCAAAGGATTCCAATAAAAGCAGTCATGAAGGAAAGTGAAATTTTACTGAAACGGGATCTTTGCCTTTCATGTTTCCAAGACGTATTGTAATAAGCAATAGGGGCAATTCTTCGCGGAATCCAGTTAGCAGCACTGAGAAAACTAAACACATTAGCTGGTAGCAACTTAACAAGCTCTGGAGGGCTCTGTTAAATTGTTACAGTCGTACCAGCTGCGAACAACGCTCATATCCATATGACGCAAAGGCTTTAATCTTTTGAAGGCACAAAATCACTCTGTATCCCTCGAAAGGCTTCGGAAAGCGTGCTACTTGATTCAAAAAAGCGCTTGAGGATCGTGTTGAGGTAATGCGTAGGAAAGGCTCGCAACCTTATAGTTCATTTATAAAATCGTGATGACGGATTTTACTGCGGACTTTGCGCCCATCGGAGCATCGGGTATGGGTATGGTTTGCGCCCATCGGGTATGATAGGCACAAGGCCTCAAATTTCTGGATTTATTAGTACAGCAAAAAGAATACTTGGTGTTGACCTAAATCCGAATCAGATGCATCCAGCACATCAAATTCCACCGTTGGTGATGGAGGAAGATCATCACGAGTCAGTGTGTTAATATTTTGATCTGAACCAGGATCAAGAAAGTGCAAAGCAACTAACTTTTTCTGTACGGAGTATGGCCACCAATGGATGTGGCACGGAACGATGAGGTGTTACTTTTAGCCGCAAAGACAGGAGGAAAGAAACACCTAAGGCCCTGGCCAGACTTCGCTCAAAAGCGCTCAAAGCGCCCAAAAATGCCCAAACTTCTCTAACCTCTCCTCACTCTCTCTCATCTCTCCTCACACGAAAAAGTGAAGAGACACCAGAGAAATATGAGCGCTTTTGAGCGCTTTTGGGCGCTTTTGGGCGCCTTTGAGCGAAGTCTGGCCAGGGCCTAAAACCTTATACTTGTTCGATAAAACAGTATTTAGTTAGGGTTTAGGGAAGTGAAGAACAATAGCAACGAAACGCCGAATCTGACAAAAGCAAAAAGATAAAATGAAAAAGAATCATAAAAGAACCAAAAAAGATAATTAGACAAACCTTCATAGAGAAGATGTGTCAGATACATGGAGATTTCAACGACGCAAAAAGCGGTGCGAATGCTCCAACAAGGAACCATAACTATCTGAACTTTCAGCTGGTTGAAACCTTCTTGGCAGGTATGCACCGTCAGCATAAGGGAAATGTAGAAACAAAGCTGAAAGAGGAAAACAATGGAAAAATCGAAATTGGTCAAGCATGCGATAGTTGTGCTATCGGAATTCTCAAAGAGATCAAGGAAAAGCTTATTCAGGCTTTGAGGAATTGACAACCGTGTGGCTATTCAATTAAGAATTGTAACAAACATAAAATAGGGGGGGGGGGAGGCGGGCGTTAGGTACCCAGCCATTGGTGGTATACTTTAAGCCACGCCCCTTTGTTGCCTTAACAGCGGGTACCTAACGATACATCGGATTTTAGCTGTCAGAACAGCTCACCTAGCTCGCTATGGCCTGACGCTTGCAACCTGTAGAAAAGAGATAATTCGAGGAAATCAAAAAGAAATTACGCGAATGAAAGCGCAGTGTTGTACAACCTTTTTCTATTGCTCCTTTTTTTTTTTATCAATTTTAGAATCACAGAAATTCGGTGGTGAAAGTCAAAAACAGATTAAAGCTTTCATGAGCACTTCACATAGTTATGCAAGGAAAAATATTAGGTTGGTACAAAAGTAATGCGCGTTTTTCTAGCCCTTGTTTCAAGATAGCTTTTCTCCATCGAAGTTTCTCTTATGAAAATTAGCCAGCATATTGTCAAGAAGCTTTTTTCATGCTCTATTCAATGGTTGTTGAAAGAAGGTTCTAGCCTCATTCGTTAAAATTTTATAGAGCTTCATACAACCGCACTCAAAACCAGAATTTCACTTACTTTTTCGGCCAGAATTCAAGGGCGAGTAAAGGCATTCTTCTGAGAATTTAAATACTGTATGTAGTAGAAGTTTTCTACTTTATGCACTCTTTACTGTTTTCTTTAGGAGTTACTTACAAGGGGAAGGATACTTGGTGACCGTGGCCTTTTGAAATGAAATGTATACCATTAAATGCATCTTGAAGCGCTGATTCCAAATCTGTTTTCGTTATCTGCTGTGCGCTTTTTCGAAAGAAGCTATGGACATTTCTTGCCACAAAAATTTGCACTGTTTTTGATGCAGGATACACTAATATCGTTTTAATGTTCGCTCATGCACTACAAAACAGCGTTAAAATAAAGTAAGTAGTGCTTACATTAAGCTCAGAAAAACTGTCCCCGATAAATCAGAGTCCAAAAAACCTGGATGCTGACGATTCTGACTGCCTAAATCTTGCAAAATCAATATAGGAAAAAGTCCATAATTTCGTTCAGGGAGTCGCACAGCAGATAATGAACATAGATTTGGAATCAGCGTTTCAAGGCGCATCTAATGGTATACATCTCATTGCAAAAGGCCACGATCACCAAGTATCCTTTCCTTGTTAGACTGAGATTTCGTCGTCTCAACATGAGTGATGGTTTTGGCCATTCTGTGGCCCACAGATTTTCTTTGAAGAGGGTAATCGCCAAAGTTCTGCTCATTTCTGTAAGCGTAAGGATGGACCTCTTGTTGACAGTTTTTGCAGAAATGTGGAAGCTGTTCAGTACACAGAAAATCAAGAAATCTCCATATTTTGAGACTTTGAGGGCTGCAAAAAATGTCGAAAAAAGTGGAAAATTTTGAATATTGTTTTTTTCCTTTTCGCGAGTACTCTTTATTTAAGCCCTTTTGTACTTTTTTTGTACTACTGGCTTGCGGCTACAAGGCAGTCAACTTACCATTTATACCGACAAATCTTGAAGGAAGCTATGATCAGTTAAAAACGAGGTTTCCGAAAAAAAAATTTTTTGCTTATCAATCCATATTTTTCCATCGATTTGCGAAGCTAACCTAAGGCAATGTGCGCTGTATAGGAAAAGGTTTGGTGCCTCTGATGAACTTTGCCGCACTGAAAAATATGAATCTTTTAGAAAGTTATAGCACGTCAAAGTGAGAACTCGCAAAACACGCATTACTTTTGCACCAACCTAATAAAAAAACTTTCTTGAATAATAGTAAACCAAGATTTCATGATTTTAATGAAGCAAAGCGCACTTTCGGAGTTGCTCCTGGCACTTAGTTGCGCGCAATATTCCTTTGTTTCAAAAAACTGTTCAAGAATATTTTTGACAATGGGTAGTGGAAGCGATTGGAAGATGAGCTTCAACAAGAACTTGTCATCCGAAATCTGGACTTTATGGATGTCTTTGTGACCCATAATTCATGGAAAGAACACT
Source organism: Cylicocyclus nassatus (assembly GCA_958299035.1). Classification (NCBI taxonomy): domain Eukaryota; kingdom Metazoa; phylum Nematoda; class Chromadorea; order Rhabditida; family Strongylidae; genus Cylicocyclus; species Cylicocyclus nassatus. The sequence continues at coordinate 67,385,029 of CATQJL010000223.1, read as the reverse complement.
AGCTCTGTTCCAATCAATGAAAATTTTGCTTATAAAGGGATTTTGAAGCCAATTTTGATGGGTGTGTGCCAGTAGAATGAAACAGGATAAAGCAACAAATTCTACTAAGAGCAATTTTGACAAAAATCTCTCGCTTTTTAGTGAGTTACAAAAAAATCATAGCATTAATGCGATAAACTGATCATATCTTGGTTGCTAAAAAAGAGAATGACTATGAAACAATTGCAATATTAAAGTCTTCCAAAAAAGCAGTACACATAGACCTGATAAAATACAGTAGCTCAATGAAATTTCCACATGAGATGTGAAATCTTCCAAAATAAAGAAAATTATCAGTTTAATATTCTATAAATGCTGGCCTCAGCGATGACCGAAGTAATAGCCTTAATAATCTAGGGTAATGTATTAGGTTGTCAAGAAAATAATGTCCGTTTTAATTTGCTTGCTTTAACAAAGCAACCAGACTCAGCCCAACAAAGGATAAGGGATACTGTTCGATAGAGCAAAGCAAGCTCTACAAGATGGCACTCATGTCTTTGCGCCATGATCGATCCACGGAGAGTTCGAACTCAAAATCTAAAGATTTCCAAATGCCCAAAAAATCGAAAAAAAATCGGATCTTCGTCCAAATAATTTCTACGAACCTCCCACTCGCTCACATCAATACTATCGATATCTGATATCCATATGTGCGATTGCCGTATTTTTTCCTTGACTAGAAACTGAGAAAACGAAAATTTCCCTGATTTTCTCAAAGCAATGCTGAGCCGTTTTTGCATATGTAGTTCTATACTACAAGCCTAGGTAAGCATAACTGTAGGTTCTCAGCCTATTTCGAGCGGTACTTTTCGCGAAATGTCGATTTTAGCACTGAAACTGAAACGAAAAAATCCGAATTCGTTATTTTTCGAAAACTACCGCTTGGAATGGGCTGAAAATCTACAGTTATACTTACCTAGGCTTGTAGTATAGAACTACATATGCAAAATCGGCTCAGCATTGCTTTTGAGAAAATCAGGGAAATTTTCGTTTTCTCAGTTTCTAGTCAAGGAAAAAATACGGCAATCGCACATATGGATATCAGATATCGATAGTATTGATGTGAGCGAGTGGGAGGTTCGTAGAAATTATTTGGACGAAGATCTGATTTTTTTCGATTTTTTGGGCATTTGGAAATCTTTAGATTTTGAGTTCGAACTCTCCGTAGATCGAGCGTGGCGCAAAGACATGAGTGTCATCTAATAGAGCTTGCTTTGCTCTATCGAACAGTACCCCTTACCCTTTGTTGGGTTGAGTTTGATTGCTTTGTTAAAGCAAGCAAATAAAAACGGACATTATTTTCTTGACAACCTAATAGTTCACAATCCTTGTGGCAATATTAACGCGCCTATAACTTCACAACTCTAAACGATGCCGACGACATTATGTGGAAGGAATATTCTGTGCAACTTATTTGCCAGGAACATCTCCGAAAGTGCGCTTCGATTCATTAAAATCGTAAAATTATGGTTCATTGAAATTGTAAAAAGTTTACTTTCCAAAAGATCCCCCTGACACTATGGGTTAGATTAGATTATCAAAATTTTTCCTTGCAAAACTATGCGAAGTGCTCATATAAGCTTTACCTCATCAGAAATTTCTGTGACTCTAAAATTGATTCAAAAAAGATGCATTAGAAAAACGTTTCGTACAAACTGGTGCTTTCATTCGCGCAATTTTTCTTTGTTTCCTCGAACTATCTCTTTTCTGTGGGTCGCAAGTGCCAGCGCTTTAGCGAGCTAGATAAGCTGTTGTAGCAGTTAGGATTCGGTGTATCGTTAGGCACCCGCTGTTGAAGAACCAAGGGGCGTGGTTTAGTGTATACCCTAATGGCTGGGTACCTAACGTCCGCACCTCGGCTGGGTACCTAACGCCACGCACCCATAAAATAGACATACACCGACAGTGAATTTTAAGATCAGCAAAAGCTCAGATGAACTCAAAACTCGTGTCTTACAACAAAATTAGGAAAACTTAGAAAAACCCATCATGCCAGCGATTTTTGAACATTTGTGACTGTTTTGGGTGACAAGTATACCTCTGTAGCAAAAGAGAAACATAGAAAATAAAGAAATTGATCAAAAATCCGCCAGATAGCGAGATGTATGTCATGAACTTGCCGGCATCTCGACATGGTCCGACCACGACGAGATGCCGGCAGGTTGCACTCCTCAATAAACACACTATTTTCCTTTCTTTGCTGACATGAGGGCGAGATGCCGGCAGGTTGAGGGCGAGATCGCGGCAGAAATCTCGACAAAATACCTCGCGAAGTCGCCGGCAGGTCAATCTTTTGGGTCCAAAATTTGAAGTTGTCGGGATTTTTCGGATTTTTTCGATCTTCATCTGGTGCCCACCTCTAAGCTGGACCGTCAGACTTGGAGAGTTCCAGAATGATTGCTTTGGAGAACCTCTGGAGGGCCTTGGCAGTTTTCATGACCTGAGGACGAGATCGCGGCGAGTTGAGGGCAAGACCTGCCGGCAAGTAGGTTAGATTACTACGGGCCCAGTAGCCCGCTGAAGTGGCGCCTAATCACGGCTTTGCTTTTTCATCCAAATTTGAGCTTGAAGGTATTTGCGTGCATACGACTTTCCATTACTAGTTTCTGGCATTACTCGCAATTGCCTAAAAAAGGGGACCTTGCTAGACATTCTGTCATATGATCACTCATTTGCATGTTTGACCGATCAGGGACATACTTGCACATGTAGAACAGCTAAAGTCTTCTTTTGACATCGAATGTTCGAGTATATGATGTTCGACTAGTGAACCATGGGCCCTTGTGTGTTGCATGCCAAAGAACGCAAAGATTCACGGTTGCATCTCAACTGAATCACCTAGGTAGTGGACGTGCTGCCCTTTATACAAAACAGTGCAGGCAAACCCATATTCAAATGTTTTTATGGCCAATGTGGCTCGCTGATCTACAACTTCAGTTTTCCATGTTATGGCACAACTTTTCTCAGCGAGTTTCGTGGCCAAAGTACCTAAATTTCCTCCCCTAGAACTTTTCAGTGAGAGCCTAAACTCCACGGTACGCATTCCTTCTCCCGACCCAAAACTGCTGCAGTCAGTGCAGAAGCACCAAAATCCATTCCTCAAATTCTTTCAAGACCAGGACGCCCAGAGTTCCTTCACCCAAGAGTACTCTCTTGATGGTGACTATCCCTTCTCTTCTTGCCCTTCCTCGCGTTATTTTACTCCTTCGGAGTTTCCACGTTGAGCCCAGAATCTGCGCGGGTTTTCCAACCCTTTTGATTCGTAGCGCTGATTCCACGGTGCCCATTCAATGTCCCATCCCAGGGTGCTCAAAGCTATCCCCCCCCCTCCGGACTAATTTTCTGCTAAGCGGTTGCCCTGTTACGCGGTCTCCCTTCCCCCTTATTTTACTTTCTCATAGTTCCCATGTTGAAGCCCAGACTCTTCATCCTGCTAACCAAAACACCCGAATTTCTTTCATTCATCCTGCTAACCAAAGCACCCGAATTTCTTTCATTCAAAATTTTTTTGATCAGAGCGCTGAGTTTCACGGTGGCCACTCCTTCTACCTGCCCAAACTCAGACAATCGCCGGGAGCAGACGGTCCACAAACTCTCGCTTTTCTGCAAGAGGTCAGCAAAATTTTGGGGCGTGTCTAAACCTTCAGCAAGCGGTACTTCCGTGTTCTGCCAGCGGGCAATAATACAAAATTCTCTGCAAGCGCTCATCAAATAATCCCTTTCAGCGAGCGCTGGCCAAACTTTCAGCAGGCGCTCGGACTCTTTTTACGTTGTTTCGGGCGTACGCCGAGCAAAGGTTAGACTCTATGTGGCAGAGGTGTCATCAATGATTTAATTACCCGAGTTTAGAGTACCTTATCTCATCGGAACGTACCTAAAGGCTATGCGGTCTCCCAGAAAGGACCGTGCGAAACAAACGACTTGCATATTCTTGCGGAAAGTCCGCGAGAATGCGGTCACTGCACCGCAAATAATCTATGAAAGAGCCGCAATTATTCTTCAAGCATTCGTCTGAAATTCCGCAAAACTTCTTCCAAATGTCTGCAAGCGAACCGCAAGAAATAGCAAACTATTTTTTCGGTGCCCGTCTACTCATAGGTAGCATGGCCGCCTGCCCTCGGGGATAATCTGAGAAATCTGGTGTAGCCAAAGTATGCGAAAGGATCAAAATTCTGCTGTCAAATCCTTGCAAGGCCAGAGTGATCGAAGTTATTCTTCTCCGAATTCCATGCACCTTGTCAGATGGTGCTTCCCCCATATTACACTTCCTCAGGATGTGTTGAAGCTCACACTCTTCTCCGTGAGTTTCCTGGCCCTTCTTTGAATAGGAACGCTGATTCCACGGTGTCCATTCTCTCTGCTCCAAAGCTACTGTTGCCAATGCATGCAAAAACATCAAAATTCATTCCCTAAGTCCTTACAAGGCCAAAGTGGAAAGTTCCTCCGAGAAAATTCTGCTAACAAGAAAAGGTCAGAAGTCAGAGTGGCCAATCCAAGCAAGCTGCCTACCATACGATGCAGCAATCAACCCTGACTTCGAATTCGTATTCCATATCTGCTCAGCACACTTGTGGACGAAGTTATAAGCAGTTTTATTGCGAAAAAATTGTGCATAAAAACTGCAAAATTGAGCACAGCGCTTCCAGCACGCCTTTAGGATTTGAGAGTATAAAGTAGCTTAGCTGCATATTTCGGCTCAGCGTTAGGCCGAACAGCGTTGCTAACTCTGTACTTCCCAGTTTGGCTTTGCATGCACCATATCAGCAAATAATGGCCTTTAACGACGGCTCACGCTTCGTCCATGAAGGCGCTAAACAGATATGGAATAAGATTTGAAGTCAGAGTTTCATGCTGCATCTAATGTCAGTTTGTTTGTTTGGCTACTTCGATTTGTGACCAATCTCTTGCATGCAGCGGCCTCGCCAAACCGGTCATCACTTCCTTTAATTTACTTCCTCAGAATTCCCATGTTAGAGCTCGCACTCTGGTGGGTAACTTGGCCAAAGTACCCGAGCTTCTTTCATCCAGAACCTTTTTTGCATGAGAGCGCTACAAGGGAGTGGCTAGAAGTCGAAGTGGCCAAACCAAAGAAGCTTCAAACCATTGAATGTAGCATAAGATGCTAAATCCAAATCTGTTTTATCTGTTGAACGCCTTTGTGAATGAAATTATTGGCAGTTTTACTGCAAAAAAATCGTGCAAACAAGTTGCGAATTTAGGCACATTAGTGCCTTTTTGGCTAAAATTTGGTCATGGACTATGCAAAGTAACATAGCTGCATGTCTTGGCCCAGCAATAAGTTAATCATGGCTCTGCATGTCCTAATGGCACCTTTTACAACTCGATTTCTTTGCAATCTAATAACTTATAATTTCATCCAAGAAGTCGTGCAGATAAGGAAGACAAATTTGAAATCACCCTTTTATGCTGCATCCAGTAGTATGCAGTTTCTTTAGATCGAACACTTCAACTTCTGATCATTCCTTTGTGAATTCCACGCTGCCTACTCCTTCTCGCTGAAAAGCTGACGTAATCAATGCATGCGAAACTATGAAAAACCATTTCCTAAATACTTTCACAATCAGGGTGCCCAGAGTTTCTCTCCCGAATTTCTCTTCTGTCTCACGCTCTCTCCCACGGTCGCCTCCCCCCCCCTCTCTCTCTCTCTCTCTTTCCTTTGTTTTTGTAAGAAAACCCGGGATCTTAGACTCAACTCCGTGTGTTTTGTAGCCTTTTTTCGAACGTGAGCGCTTATTCTATGGTGCCCATTTCCTCTGCTTCAAAGCTGCTGTAGCCAATGCGCACCAAAATCCATTCCTCAAAGCTTTTACGACCACGGTGCCCAGAGTTCCTTCCCCAAAATTCTCTTTCAAAGGCACCCTATCTCACAGCCACCTCTCTCTCTCTTTCCTTCGTTTTTGTAAGAAAACCCGGGATCTTAAACTCATTTCCGTGTGTTTAGCTTTTTTTTCGAACGGGAGCGCTGATTCCATGGTGCCCATTTCCTCTGCTTCAAAGCTGCTGTAGCCAATGCGCACCAAAATCCATTCCTCAAATGCTTTTACAACCACGGTGCCCAGAGTTCCTTCCCCAAAATTCTCTTCCACAGGCACCCCGTCTTACAGCCGCCTCTCTCTCCTCCTCCCCCCCTCTCTCTCTCCCTCTCTCTCTCATTCCTTCATTTATGTTTGTAAGAAAACCCGAGATCCCAGACTGATCTCCGTGTGTTTTGTAGCCTTTTTTCGAACGGGAGCGCTTATTCTATGGTGCCCATTTTCTCTGCTTGAAAGCTGCTGTAGCCAATGCGCAACAAAATCCATTCCTCAAAGCTTTTACGACCACGGTGCCCATCCTTCCCCAAAATTCTCTTTCAAAGGCACCCTATCTCACAGCCACCTCTCTCTCTCTTTCCTTTGTTTTTGTAAGAGAACCCGGGATCTTAAACTCATTTCCGTGTGTTTAGCCTTTTTTCGAACGGGAGCGCTGATTCCATGGTGCCCATTTCCTCTGCTTCAAAGCTGCTGTAGCCAATGCGCACCAAAACCCATTCCTCAAATGCTTTTACGACCACGGTGCCCAGAGTTCCTTCCCCAAAATTCTCTTCCACAGGCACCCCGTCTTACAGCCGCCTCTCTCTCCTCCCCCCCCCCCCCTCTCTCTCTCTCTCTCTCTCTCTGCCTCTTTCTCTGCCACTTTCTCCCGCGTACTACTTCGTCAGAGTACCCAGAAGCTCAGACTCTCCTGGGTGTGCTTCGTAGCCCTTTTTTGAATGGGAGCGGTGAATCCATGGTGTCCATTCCCTTTGCTCCAAAGCTGCTGTCAACGCGCTCACTCTTCAAGTCCTTTCACGGCTAAGGTGCCCAGAGTTCCTTCCCCAAAATTATCTTCCACAGGCACCCCGTCTCACAGCCGCCTCTCTCTCTTCCCCCCCTCTCTCTCTGTCTCTCTCTCTTCTCTCTCTCTCTGCCACTTCCTCCAGCTTATTACTTTGTCAAAGTACCCAGAAGCTCAGACTCTCCTGGGTGTGCTTTGTAGCCCTTTTTTGAATGGGGGCGCCGATTCCATGGTGTCCATTCCCTTTGCTCCAAAGCTGCTGTCAACGCGCTCACTCTTCAAATCCTTTCACGGCCAGGTGCCCGGAATTCCTTCCCCAAAATTCTCTTGCACAGGCACCCCGTCTTACAGCCGCCTCCCTCTCTCTCTCCCTCTCTCTCCTTCTCTCTCTCTTCTCTCTCTTTTCTCTCTGCTACTTTCTCCAACTTATTACTTCGTCAAAGTACTCAGGAGCTCAAACTCTTCTTCGTATGTTTTGTGACCCTCTTTCAAAGGTGCTGATTCCACGGTGCCCACTCTACCAAAATCCATACCTCAAATCCCTTCACGGCCAAGGTGCCCAGAGTTCCTTCCCCAAAATTCTCTTCCACAGGCACCCCGTCTTACAACCGCCTCTCTCTCCTCCCCCTCTCTTTCTCTCTCTCTCTCTCTACCTCTCTCTCTGCCACTTCCTCCCGCGTGCTACTTCGTCAGAGTACCCAGAGGCTCAGACTCTCCTGGGTGTGCTTTGTAGCCCTTTTTTGAATGGGAGCGCTGATTCCATGGTCCCAGAGTTCCTTCCCCAAAATCCTCTTCTGCCTTACCCCTGTCACATAGTCCTCCCCCCCCCCCCCCATGAATCACTTACTCACGGTTCCCATATAGGAGCCCAGACTTTTTACCCTGCGAACGTAGCCAATCGAGTTCCACGGTGTCCGCTCCTTCTTTCCGCCCAAAACTGTAGACAATGCGAAAACACTAAAATCCACCCCCCCCCCCCAATGCTTCCACGACCAAGGTGCCAGAATTCCTTCCCTTAAAAACCTCTTCTATCTTACGCCCAGTCTCACAGTCGCCTCTCTACAATACCGCTCTCAGAACGTGCAAAATTTCCGTGAATGTCGCGGGAACCCCGGAATTCCGCAACATTTCCGGAATTTCGCGACATTCCGGGAATTTCGCGGAATTTTCGGAATATCGCCATAACTTACTTCGGAAGGCATAAATTCTGGATCTGAAACAAGGGTTATACTCAGCTCATTAAGGCGAATCTTTTGGTACCTTGCCTTACCGTAATTCTCGGGGCACGATTGGTGCACGATCTGAGATGAATTTTGCATTTCGGGAGAGAGGACGTGGGTGTACGGCAGCAAGTGAATCCTTTTGCGACTTTTCTGAAATTCTAGGGAGGGGGGAGGGGGGAGGAGTAATCAGTGTTATTGGGTGTGGTTAGTTCTGAAATATGCGAACATGCCGTGATGATGCCGTCGATGTTGTTTTTCCCCTCTTCTGTTTGTTTAATAGCTTCAAGCACCTATTTATTACTAGAAGGGGTGGGTTCGAGTACAGGACACGAATATTGTGTTCACCTCCCCTCTCCCAAAATGCAAAATTCATCTCAGACCGTGCACCAATCGTGCCCCGACAATTACGGTAAGGCAAGGTACCAAAAGATTCGCCTTAATGAGCTGAGTATAACTCTTGTTTCAGATCCAGAATTTATGCATTCCGAAGGAAGTTATGGCGATATTCCGAAAATTCCGCGAAATTCCCGGAATGTCGCGAAATTCCGGAAATGTCGCGATATTCCGAAAATTTCGCGGTCCTTCGCGGAATTCCGGGGTTTCCGCGACATTCACGGAAATTTTGCACGTTCTGAGAGCGGTATTGTATCTCTCTCACTTTCTCTAGCTTGTTACTTCGTCAGAGTACCCAGGAGCTCAAACTCTTCTTCGTATGTTTTGTGACCCCCTTTCAAAAATGCTGATTCCAAGGTGCCCACTCTACCAAAATCCATACCTCAAATCCCTTCACGACCAAGGTGCCAGAGTTCCTTCCCTCAAAAACCTCTTCTATCTTACGCCCAGTCTCACAGTCGCCTCTCTATCTCTCTCTGCCATTTTCTCTAGCTTGTTACTTTGTCAGAGTACCCAGGAGCTCAAACTCTTCTTCGTATGTTTTGTGACCCCCTTTCAAAAATGCTGATTCCAAGGTGCCCACTCTACCAAAATCCATACCTCACCCTTCACGACCAAGGTGCCAGAGTTCCTTCCCTCAAAAACCTGTTCTAACCTACGCCCTCCCTCATAGTCACCACTCTTTTTCTTTCCCCCCCCCCCTCTCTCTCTCTCTCTCTGCCACTTTCTCTCGCGTACTACTTCGTCAGAGTACCCAGAAGCTCAGACTCTCCTGGGTGTGCTTTGTAGCCTTTTTTGAATGGGAGCGCTGATTCCATGGTGTCTATTCCCTTTGCTCCAGAGCTGCTGTCAACGCGCTCACTCTTCAAATCCTTTCAAGCCAAGGTGCCCGGAATTACTTTCCCAAAATTCTCTTCCACAGGCACCCTGTCACAGCCGCCTCTCTCTCTTCCCCCTCCCTCTCTCTCGTTCCTATTTCTCTCTCTCTCTTTCTCTCTTTGCCACTTTTCCAGCTTATTACTTCGTCAGAGTACCCAGGAGCTCAAACTCTTCTTCGTATGTTTTGTGACCCTCTTTTAAAGGTGCTGATTCCACGGTGCCCACTCCACCAAAATCCATACCTCAAATCCCTTCACGGCCAGGGTGCACAGAGTTCCTCCCAAAATCCTCTTCTGTGTTACGCCTTGTCTCAGTCGCCTTTCTCTCTTCCCCCCCCCCCCCTCGTTCCTCTCTCTCTCCCTCTCTGCCACTTTTCCAGCTTTCCAAGTTTTGCAACTTTCCATAGCTTTTTCTTTCTGAGTTAGGCGCATTCAAATTTTGGCGTTTATTGACTCGTAAACGAGTAGAGGAACGAATCCTCATTTACGCAACGCCTCTGCGAACAGCTAGTCCTTTCGCTCCAGTGTGTTGTACATCGTGTCGACCATAAACCGTGGAGGCAATACCTAATTGAGGTATTCGTTCCTCTTCCATCGAATGTGAGTTGAAAATCTGCGGGAATTGCCTTTTCATGACACAGTGGAAAAAAACTACGTATCTTACTGAAGAAGTCAAATGTCTGCCGAATTCCAACGTCGCATTTCATTTCATTTCATTTCACGGTAAGGTAGTTACAGTAAGAGTTACGGTAGTTTGAGTGTTGCGAGGTTTTAAAATTAGACGGTTGATTTTTCTTAACTCCTTTTTTCGTGAAATAAGCTTACCACGCAACATGTATATCATTTGCATTCGCGCAAGGACCCAGTAAGATCCCCATGTGTCCAGACTTGCCTGGACGCTGCCTTTAAAACGCTGATTCCAAATATATAATATATGTTTTTAATCTGCCAAGCGACTATCTGGGAGTTATGAGCGCTCATATATGAGAAATTTTTGAGTTCAACGCTTCCTGGACATCCACAATTCCCACCCCACCGTTTTTCCCCTAGAGTACCCTTGGATAGTTGCGCACCAATTCGCAGGGGATCAGCCAGAATGTTCGCAGTTTCTTGCTCCCTCAGATGTAGGTTGGCACATAAGTTTTGCAACTTACCATAGCTTCTTTCTGAGTTAAGCGCATTCAAATTTTGGCGTTTATTGACTCGTAAACGGGGTAGAGGAACGAATTCGTCATTTACGCACCGCCTCTGCGAACAGCTGGTCCTTTCGCCCGAGTGTGTTGTACATCGTGTAGACCATAGTCCGCGGAGGCAATGCAATTGAGGTATTCGTTCCTTTACCCTCGAAAGTGAGCTAAAAATCTGCGGGGATTGCCTTTTCATAACACAATGGAAAAAAAACTACGTATCTTATTGGAGAGGTCATTCTTCCGAATTCCAACATCGCATTTCAGAGTCACGGTGAGGTAGTTACAGTAAGAGTTAGGGTAGTTTAAGTGTTGTGAGGTTTTGGAATTAGACCTTTTTCTTAACTCCTTTTTTCGTAAAATAAGCTTACCAAACAACATGTATATCATTTACGTGTCGATGTCGTATATCTTCCCCCCCCCTAGACCAGGTTCCATCCAAATTTGTGAAAAACTCTTTCTCTCTCATTCAAATACCTTAGCGTAACTTTCAAAGGCAACGTCGAAATTCGGCAGAAACGGTTGCCTTCGCTGCTCACATGACAGTCATTATAAGCAAAAATGGAAACGCCACATTTAAAAAGACAAAAGCTATAAGAATAGTTGCAAAACTTATGTGGCAAGCTACTGCATACCAACTGATTGCTCTTTTGACGAACTTCCTGCGATGTAAGCCGACTCGCGCAAACATTGTTATTACACACACCCATAAACCGCTTTAAGTGAGCGGCTCTCCTAGTTTTTGCCTGAGCAGAAAGTGAGAGCAAAATTTTCCGTTAGGCACGCCACACTCAATCCACTTGACCCCAACCACTTCAATGGTCAAATTAGTGAACAAACCAACAGAGAAGCGGATGCCCACTTGACCCATTTGGTCCGCTATCATTATTGTTGAATTCACAGGTTAACGCAATAGTGAATGACTTGGGTTGAAGGCACCGTCCACTCTGGATCAGGGGGCCTGAGCTTTTATCAATTTTCGATAGTAGTACCCCTTTCAAGCCCATGCCCAAGTCGCCGGGCAAAATGTCGCTTTGGAAGCGAAAAATGGCGGGGCAGCAAAGAGGCATAAGGACCCCAAGTCGGCAACGCCTCTCTCTCCAGCACTGCCCACCCATCCGTGCTCAGACAACCAATATACGTTTAGTAGAACGGGCCTGCGGGTTTTCCGGGACGAGGTCGTCGGGTTTTTATGGGCTCTCGACCTCATATTCGGAATCAGGAATCCCAAAACCACCAAACATAAATGCCGAGGATCTGAGGGGACTATCCTTGAGTATGGCGCTTGCGCTGAACACTTAACGTAAGGCAAGTTGATACTGCCTTGCGAAGCGGCCATCTCCCGGATTTCTTGCCAAGTTGCTCACAATTCCCCCCCCCCCCTCCCGCAATTTGATATTCTTCTCCATGAAACAACCATCTGTTAATTCCTGAGCGAGAACATCCCTAATGTTTACTTACAAAGAGAGTTAGTTGAAGATAAAAGAGGAGGCAAAACAATAACAAAGGAAACATACTAAATTACAAGTACAAGCAAAGATGGTGTTTGCCAAATCTATGCATTATCCACCTCTCCTCATAGAATTTTGATATCTTATCGTACAGAAGATGACGCACCCGAACACTGCTAGGGTGAAGTAGTATCCGGGTAAGAAGTCGAATTTAAGTTTTGCTTACCTAAGCCAACGGCTATTCGCTGCGACAGTCGAGTAGATTTTCCGTATATATAGTGTGCTTGCACAGGAAGTGAAATGCGAAAATCGCGCAACGAAACGTCGACTAAGAAAACGTAGTCTAAGTTGTTTTCAGCCACAAAACTCCCTTTGCTTTTTGTCCCAAAAATGATACCCAGTTTACTCTTGTAAGCCACCTTGCCGAACCCTGGACCAGTAGTGAACGAGTCGAACCAAATGCAGCGGATAAGTCTGACGCCTGCCTCTTAGCTTTGGTATCATAGCCACATCCGAAGGATAGTTTATGTTGTACGTCATTCCATTGGCGCGGGCTTTGAATAATGAACAACAGTGTGATTCAATTTTTCCTATGTTAGATATTTCGCTGTCAGCCGCGCACTATCGTTGGATCCAGCAATCTCTCCGGATAGGGCATAATCCACATTGCCGCGTGTCCTAATTTGAAGCAGCACCATGCCGGATAGTAGATGTCTGGAAACAGAGAGAGTTCCCCTGGTAGGTGGCAGCTAGTCCATGTCAGAGTCGTCGCCAACATCAAATCCAAGGAAGCGACGCGTTATAGCAGCGGTCTTCACTATGAATTTACCTCGCCGTTTTGGATTACGTGATTTGAAGCAAATCACCTTTAAATGATTTACCTCAAAGCAGGAATGAGCGTCTAAGCTTATTGAACGTACCAAATGCTTTTGAACACGTTTGTTCAGTTAGGTGTGACTTCAGGACCACTTCTCTGCAGAGTTTGCACAAAAGTTCGCGATTATTCGTCTTTGGTATCACGGTACAGTGGGTCGTTTCAAAATGCGTTTTCATGTGTATGCACTGAAAACCGTATATGAGAAGACGATAACTCAAAGTGTACTCCTCGAACTAATGATTCTACAGCATATAAAAAAACTGGCAAGGGCGATGCATTTAGACTCTCTCAATGAGGGCGTCGCAGCTTTGGGAACGGCCATAGGTTGTCGGTGTTGTCGATGTTGTCGGTGTTGTCGGGGTTGTCGGTGTTGTTGGGGTTGCTGAGGTTGCCGGTCGTTGTAAGACCTCATGATAGCCTCCACGTTTCGCGCGCTCTCTAAACTTTCTCTGACCCCGACAACACCGACAACATCGACAACACCGACAACACCGACAACACCAACAACACCGACAACCTATGGCCGTTCCCTTTAGTGCTCGGGCCTCATAGCCGCCTCCATCGGTTCTTGCGCCACGCTTGCGCACGCATCCTCCAAGCATGTTCGCGCTCAGCAGTTGAAAGCTGTGGAAATGCCCGAAGAATACATGAACGCAGCGCAAGGCCGAGCAGAGCGTCGCTAGGATCCGAACTGCTGGATCTGTGACATTTTCTCGCAGAAAACCTGCAGTTATATTGTGCCAAGTCACAGCTTTGTCAAATTACAGTTTCTCCTATACACACAACTCAATAATCTCTTTTTTATATACTCAAGCAAAGTAAAAATCAATTGAAAGAAAGAAGCAAAAGAAACGTACATCGTAATCCCCATTGAAGCAGACCAAACAACACGACACATGTGGTAACGGCGCAGACCATGTACCGCGATGTGGCTCATTGTGTATGTTGATCCAGGCATGTAAAACATAACCAGGATGTTCCACTGATTCAGTGTGCCACAGAGTGGGAGCAGGTTCCTTCTACACCATTCACACTAAAACATTTCTTTGTTGAACAAGAACACATAAAGGAAAAATATGCTAAATGACCTTTCATAGCTCAAATGTCGCCCATCACGTTTTGCTATCGCAAATGGTGGACAGAATCGGGACATACAATCATCGGGGAATCGGGACAAAAAAAATTGAAAATTGACTAAACTATTCGAATTTACAATTGATTGTGTGACACAATGCGGCAAATTAATCACTATGTACTTCGACGAATACGCTGTTTCCGCTCTGTGCTTAATATTAATGTGGATCCAAAGATTTGTAAGAGTTCACAATGGCTCAATTTTGAAAATGGGCATTACAGCTCATAGTGTAAGGGTCGGAACAGCTGACCTGAAAAATGACAAGATGGGAAGAAACACAGAAGCCAAATGACACGATCCCAAAACCAGTCGTACCTCCCTCAACACATTTCTGCTCGGCAACTTTGACGTGCACAGCGAAGTAAAGCTTTACGCTTCAACCTCGTCCGTCTTCAACCTGCGCAATCCAGACAGAACCATTTTTGGACAAAGTATTATATTGTCTGACCTTGAAACCACTGATAGGACAGAAACATACCATTCCATTCTTAGGCAGCTCGTGCAATGACATGATCTGTTGACGGCATAGGATCTTCGCACATCTGAAAAATGTTATGACAGAAAATAGGAAACAGGACAAGTTCTAGTCATGTCAACACAAAAGCCATAAAGGTTGGATACAAAAACATCTGAAACGCTCAAAAGAGCTAATGCTCTCAACCGAGCAAAAAATCAGCTCTGTCGGAATTCATGCCACGTACCTTGCACTTTGCCACAGTAGGATCATGGAATCGAGATCTTTGGACAGGCAATAGTGCTCGCTTTGCTTATGGACCTGGTTCTTCGTTTCCAGCGTGATAACATCGGAGTTACTACCTTGAACCGATCGTCGCTGAAAGGAAGAACACAGAAATTTGGACGCAGAACATTGTCAAATCACCTTCAAGAGAGGCAAAGCTGTGTTCAGTGGGGCTACGGTAGCAACTCGTGCGTTGCTGTCTATTGGTCGTGGAGCCAGTCGTGGTGGGGGTACTTTTCAAACCATTTCCGAAACAGGAAGCTGCCGGATCCTTGGAGCTATTGCACGTCCTTGCAGCTAAACGTAGACAGTTTAGCATAAAAGAACAGTTAACACATTCTGCTAATGACTACAGTTTGCATTGGGTGTCGGCTCAAATACGCTAGTGAAGGGAAAGTCCAATCCGTTATCGAGAGTCATAGCAAGCTTCTGGAATTCACTCCCTTGATGAAGCTTTATGGCACGACGCCCGCAAAAATATCCTGCATCCGTTATACCCTACAAGCCTATAACGGCAACAGCCTCGCGCAGTGCAACCGCAACGATAAGCGCGCGAGCGTACATTAGCCGAAAATCGCCAGAGCCTTTCTTTGCTTTTCATGTGTGCTTCTCATTCATTTATCAATAAGTAACAGCTACGACTATCACTTATAGTCTTCTATAGCAAGACCAGCACAAGTGTGATGGTGTGATTAACTAAGCGAGGCTGTCGCCGTTAGACCGACTGCATACTTTTGGACTTAAAAAAATAGCTGTCCAATAAGTGAAGCTGCGACATATATGCCCGCTAAACTGCCAAATATCCAAAAAATGCAATCATAAGATTTTGGGGTTCAGAAACACCGTAGGAAAATTTGCAATGAAATTTGTGCAAAAAAAGGTAACCAGGAAATTTACCTTTGATACACCTCCATTTCTATATGCTTCGGCAGTGATGAACGATGCAGCCGTCATCTGGAATACATAACATTCATTTGGGACAGCTTTTGGCAGCTCACAAATTGTCAAGGAATACTTCCAAAACAAATACTTATCGTGCAGAAACATTCCCTACAAGTTATCAGTGAGTCCGTAGGCGCTAGGAATGACCGATGCGAACACCTGGTGATGCCACTACTTCGACCTGAAAGTAACGTATATAAGAAGAGCAAGTATCAAAAAGATGAGTAAATCGTACTGGCTGAACCACGAGAGATCATCATTTCATGAGTCACATCTTCGGCTGGTAATGTAAGACATTAGCCGGACATACTCCGATGGTCATCAAACTCGCCTAACAAATATGTCATCACCCACTCCTGATAATTTGGACAACTCACCCAATTCTTCTGCTGGCCAAGCTGACGACATCTCTGGGACTTCAAAGCAACGTGTACATATATAGACTTCTCATGAGTACCACCAAGATGGCAAGCCTTGCAGAAGAAGAAGAGAGGAACACCATGTGCCTCTCGCAGATGGAACATAAGGCGTGCATCCTAAGCGAATTTCTCTAGCAAAACTTTACCACTGCCTTCCCTATAGGCATTCGCGGTCGTCACAACGACAGCGACAGCCGGCGCGATGTGAGGGACAGAGGGAGAGAGAGAGAGAAAGAGAGGGAGGGAGAGAGAAAGAAAGAAAGAGAAAAAAACAGAAAGAGAAAGAGTCTCTCCCTAGCAGTGGGAAAGCGAGCGGTGGCAGCCGTGAAAAACAGGGCGCGCGCGCCGGGACCACAGCTCGCTTTCCCGCTCTGTGCCGCCTTTTTGAATTTGGCTTACGGTTTTATATATAATGATAACCGAATATTCGAATAGCTGTCTTTCAATTTGGCTCGAATATTCGAATATTCGAATAACTGTCATTTAGAACTCTTCGAATGAACGAATATTCAAATAACTCATTTTTCCAAATCGTCGAATGAACGAATTATTCGAATACAGGACCTTTTCGACTATTCGAATATTCAAATAATTGAACTTTCTCGAATCTTCGACTATTCGAATATTCGAATAGTCGAATATTTCGAATAGTCGAATATTTCGAATAAATTATTCGAACACGAACATTCGGTTCTAACTATAATATATATCTGCTGATAGTATGCACCTGATCAGAACTTCGATGATGTGTGAGAGGTCTTCTTAAACAGATAATCAGCAGAGCAATGCGTACTATTCGTTCCACTCCATCTCTATCCGATATCATAACAACAAATTATGTGCGAGAGTTTTAGCGGTATAGAATTGAAATCAAATGCAATTTAGTATTATTCTTGTATTATGTATCCAGTGTCCTAATTTATTATAATGTAATGATTTTTTTTTTGTATGATGGTATTACGATCAATTAATGTACTAAACTATAACTAAATAAAGGGAGCAATAACCACTAAAGCAGTTGCCCGTAAGTGCCGTCTTTGAACTGAGTGGCATTTAACGTGGTAATGATGATACACTACACAAGTCCAAGCATGAAGCCTGACAAATCAAATTGTGCAATCACTTTTGAAAAGAGAACAGACGAGTAAGGGCGAACATACAACTTATGCGTTCCCTGGCGGATATTTACTCCTAGCTCGGCTCTCCCTAACAGCGCCTAATATCGGCAGGAACATAGCGATGTACCATGATAGGAAATAGCATCTCAAACGGCGGTAATGCTGTTCATTTCAAACAGGCGATGCACCATAAAGGATTACTAAGCCAATTCCGTAATGTATAAAGGCAAAAGTTCATTGTATTAAGGGCCGGGCATACTTCAAGCGATTTCAGTCGCGACGCGATTTGGCAATGTTCCAACCGTTCATAACTCACTGCACGCACATTTTAAATGTACAGAGGATAAGGCATTTTATCAATCCAAGTAAGTTAGACGCTCTATGCATGTGCAGTTTGCTAGTGTTGAATATGAAGACTTCTGGCGAAGTGCCAAATCGCGTCGCGACTGAAATCGCGTGAAGTATGCCCGGCCCTTTAGGGTGATCCAAAAGTAATGGGGCACCTTGATTTTTTTTTGAAAATTCTTCAAGATCTCTTTCTGATTAGCTATGAACAACTAGCGATTTAAACGCTTTTTTATAAAGTGACCTTCGCAGGTTATCCTGACAGCACTTTGCAGCACCTCACCGACATACCTTCAAGTGGCGCTTCAAAGAAGTCAGACAGACTTTTTTGAACGCCATCCGAATTTGTGCTGCTGCACCTGAAGGATCCTCGACATATGGCATACCATTCGAAAGAGCTTTCCAAGTTCTTTCTAAAGATTACTTGAATATTCAAAAAATGCCCACTATTACATGCAAAAAAGGCACTTTATTCGAAAATGTAGGGGTGTTTGGCGCAGATTTTTAGACTAAAATTCATGTTTTGGCCCACAATTTTTTGAAAACGAGGAAAGTCGAAGTAATTTGCATATGTGTGGATAGAGCGTAAAAAGCACTATCAGAAAGCAACTGTTAAAGTTGCGCTTATTTGATTATCTTGATGAAAGAATAAGTACTATGTCTCTTGATACCAAATGCTATATCTTCTATTCTAAAGCCTTGGGACCACCGAGCTACTGTGGATTTGGTGACAGTCCCCTCACCCATTGCTGCGCACATACCTTTGATAGGCTCGTTTGTTCTACTGCGGCACTGCTGATCAAAGTTCAAAATTACTTGAAGTGATGAGCTTTAATTTTGAGCGCTTATAAAGATAACGCCATATGGCAGTGCCCAACTATAGACCTCGATCAAAAGGTTTTGTTATGTACTAACATCTGCCAAAACTTGGACTTCCAATTAGCTTTTCTTTTTGAGAAAACTGCATTCATTCTCTAGGTGCCCCATTACTTTTGGATCACCCTAATAGTCTGAAACGATATGCTCAAATCTGTTACCATCTGCTGAACGCTTGCTAAAATACCATTTCACGGTCAAGCAGCTTTGTGGATGAATAGAATTTACGAATTACAGCAGAGGTACGGTTTGTTAAATGCGACTTTCATATGTACATGGGAAGTTACAGGTACCCTGTTGCGGGCACTTCTTCTCGCGAAGTAGTACGATCATACTCTTTTTGACAACTTCAGCAGATAGGGAATGCGATCTATGCCTTGCCACAATCGGGACCTTCTTACAATTAGTACCCTTCATCAGGATCGAGAGCAGGCCAGCAAAGAATAAGCAAGAAGCACAAGGTGAAAGCAAGCTCAAAGTACGACAAATGATATGATTCTCAATATAAAAGCGATGCCAAGCATGGTCATACTCATTTTTGACTAGTTACTCGAACTATACTGGTTTGCTAGAATGAAGCCAACTGACGCTGCACATTACTCTACTGACTTGAAGGTATATGAATATGCACTGTATGATGTTGAGAGCAGCCCTTTTGCACCATGATGTTATGCTACTGTAGCCTGTTATGCAAATGTTGCGCGAAGTTACGGTAGCACACGGTACATATGTGCAAAAAGGACCCATAAAAAGCGTTTACTTCCAATAAGATTGTTAAGATTGAGCAAGGACGTAAAACAGCAGCAATTATGCAGTATTCGTTCTTTTGGGATGAGCAGCCACCAAATAATTTTTGCACAACTGAAGTAAAAATGCAGCTACAACCGACGGTGACGGTACGATTATATTACACTTGACATCTAAAACCCAAACTTATTCTTGTAACCCTTTCAGCTTCCGAGAACAACGACTCAAACAATTTCATTGGAGCACGAAGATAAGGCACTAGATTCTCACAATTCTAGAGAAGAAAGCTCTCACAAAAGGTTTTGTTTGAAGTAGATAAAAATTACTGTACAATCATATACGACCGCACTGCAGCTAAAGAGCGAAGGTTTAGCGGTAATGAGCTCAGCGATAAGATTTAAATGAGTGATACTGTAATTTCAACCTCTCCAGACATATGGTCGTCTCCACGATTCGTGTAGAGGCGGGTTGCAAACTTTCTCTGATTTTAAGGATGAACTTGAATCTCCACGTCATAGCATTGTCTTTCGTGCTCCCTCGCTATCAAAAACCGCCACGCTTTGAGTTGGCAAAACCCCGCCTCTACACGAATCGTGGAATCGATGTAAATTTTTGACTATGACTTTTTCTTTTATTTTTGAAGACATTTTCTTGACAAAACAAATTTTTCTCGCTTTTATTTGCATTATTTGCAGCAGTTACATCTGATTCAGAGTTTTAGGGCTTATTCTTGTGCCACTCCTGTGATCTCTTCGCTTAAAATAGCCGTTTGAGGACACCAGAAGTTGGCGAACCCTCTTCCTTTAGTCGCCCCTTCTCGTTCGCCTAAGGTCCCCAACGGATTCCTCCGTTGGGGTCAATTGGTCAGCCGCGCCCTGGTAGACTGTACTTTATAAGCGTCCGCGTAAGGCCCGGACAGACTTCACGCGATTTGATCGTCGCGACTCAATCGCCGACATTTCCATTCATTTTCATTTTACATTCAAAAATTTCGGGCTGGAAAAGTATTACAACCGAAATGCAAGTTGATCGGCATGGAATGATGTTGTAAAAGTTGTCTCGTCGCGATTCAGTCGCGACGATCAAATCGCGTGAAGTCTGTCCGGGGCCTAAGGGAACAGGAGTTCCGCAGAGGATTCCTTACCATCCTATGAAGGAGAACTACTTGTTAACTACAGAAGGGACTTTGTATAAACCATGAAATCTGAACTGCTGTACATCTTACTTCTTGTGGTTGTTGCTTTCGCTGCACCTTGTGTGTATCAAAAAAATAATAAATAAATATTTGACCGTAATCCACCTGATTTATTATTTATTTATTTATTTAATACGCACAAGGCGTGCCCATACAACAGAAAAACGAAGTATCACACCAAACAACCAGCAACAAAAAATAAAACAAAAAAAGGCAAACTCCCCACTAAATCAGTTCAAGTCCAGTCCGCAAAATCTTTCTCGGAATGGGAAGGGAGTGAGCTTATTTAGACATATATGAAGTCATCATAGGTATAGAGGTTCAATGGAGTCTGCCTCATGCCCCCTGCTCTTAGCAAAAAATGCTCTATTTCAACACCAATGCGTCACCTCTGCTTCGCAGAGGCTCGCACTGGCCCTACTTTCTGTATGCCTAACTCATTCTCGCATAATATGACATTGAAACTCACCGAGCCATGCAGGCTATCACAAATGATTTGTAAACAGTTACTCATTCCTAAAGCTTTTTTGTGTGACGTCGGTATTTTCGCGTGGATGAAAATTTTCCAAGAAGAATTAATGCGAATTTGAATCGGTTTTTAAACTTTTTATGGCCTAATAGTCGCCATAACGACCATAATCACCGTGAGCTACATCCCTGTGCAAAACTCTTCCCAAACGACCAGATAAAATCTTGGCAAATTGAGCGTTTATGCAACTTATTCTTTTTGGCCCGTTTTCGTAAACTAATCAACTTTAGTTCAATTGTTTAGGTCAATGTAGATGGCTTGCACATTAGCTTGTCGACCATATCATGACTTCGCAAAAAGTGTTGGTACCGGCCCAATTTTGCTGGTTATAAGCCAAGTGGATCCGTTTGACGCAAAATTTTCAACGGGTCCACTCAACGGATCCGCTCAAACTTTTGCATGGTGGGCTTTCATGCAGGTAGCGTGGGCTATGCAAAATTTGAGCTTAGGACGTTGGCTGGAACACGCTCTACGAATTTCGTAACGGACAGACAGACACACACACAAAAAAACGTAAACACCCTTAGCCCGTTATTATAAGTTACCAGTGCGTCACCTCCCCTTCGCGGAGGTTCGCACTGGCTCCCTACCCGTATACCTTTCTCATGTTCGCATGAGAATGGCTTTGAAACTCACCACGAGATGCTGAGCATCGCAAATGAATCGTAAACAGCTGTTCATTCATGAAGCATCTCCATGTAAGATCGGTAATTTTGGGAAAAAAAACTCCGTTGCAAGGAAACAAACGCGAATTTGAACGGATCACTGAATTTATTTTAGTTTGATAACCGTCATAAATATAATAGTGACCTTGGGCTACATTCCAGTGCAAAAATCTTTTCGGTTTTTTTCAAAAAAAACGTTGACAAATCGACTATCTACGCGTTCATCACTTTTTGGCGCTTTTTTCGCAAAAAAGCAAACTTTTTGAGCACTTTTTGGGCTAGAATTCATGGCGCGCAGAGTTACTTGTCAGACAAATCATAACTTTGCAAAAAGTCGAATTAGCGACCCAGTTTTGCGCGCCAAAAGGCGCGTGGACCCGTGTGAAGCGCAATTTTTGAGAAACCCGCTTATCGAACCGCTCGTCTTGTGCATGGTGGGCCTACACGCTGGCCCGGTATGTTATGCAAAATTGCAGCTTAGTTGCAGCTTCCTCTGTAATTTTCGTGATAGACAGATTTTCACACAGACACGCACACAAAAAAACAGACGGCCTTAGCGCGTTATTATAGTAGGATAAGCAACTGTATATGTTGGAAGCAGGTGTATCGGTGGTAATATTGATTTGAGAAAATCGCCCAATCAAAACTCTGGGGAGAGAGCAGAACTCCGGAAGAGATTGCACAATGCAAAAGTGTCAAGCCCAAACAAGCTAACCCAAGCATAACGAAAGTGATAAGATGGAACCAGACCCAAACTAACGCGTGGGGCATGAAAATGTTAAAAGAAAACCAAACAAAGAACGGCAATGATTTGAACAAAGGTCCAATGAAGTGGTAAACTCTGATCTAACATAAACTACAGTCCAACAAAGCATTCGTTTTCGCATTCCCTCGACCACAATCAGCCCAGAGTAAGGATCAACATGAGACAGGCGGAGCCGTGTGCCGTCAAACGAAAAAGATAGTGAAGCGCATGGACAAGAGCGAGAATCTAGAAAGAGGACTATTGAGAGATAAATAAAATAGAAGGAAAAAGAAGGGAACAAAAGAAGTGCAAAGAAGATAGCCTCAGAACCAAACCGTAGGAGAACCATAACAACCGTAAGCCCTAAAGACCTAAACCCCAAAAGAATCTGAACACAAATATTAGAAACGCAACGCAATCAATAAGAAGTATCACCGCTCAAAAGTTGAAACAAATCAGCTTTTTTAAAATTTTTTCTTGAAGGCATCACCGCCACGCACTGACACAATATCAACGGGTAAGCGCTGAAGCCATCTTGCACAGCGGAAGAACAGGTAGCTGAATATACCAGACTGATGTAGCTTGATAGGTTTATAATGCAGAATGAAACCACCTAGCCTCGTACCAACAAATTTGAAGATCCAAAATTTGCTTGCTTTTAATTTTATTTCCATACGCATGAATATGAATACGAAAACAAAAGACCGGGTCGGATATCATGCGTCTAATTCTGAGAGGAGTCAAGCCCAATTTATTAGAGCGTAGGTGACAGTCTGGAGTATCAACTAGTGTTCCACCACTCGCACGACGGAAGACCAGGCGGGTAAAAGTCTGCTGAACTCTTTCAATCTTCAATCTTATATCTTTTTTTCGGGAAGGAGTCCAAACCTGCGAACAGTACTCAAGGTGTGGAATAACATAAGCTTTGTATAACCGGGATAGTATTATAGGATTACGAGTTTGTATATTACGAAGGATTGTAAATAGAGTGGCATATGCCCTGTTGACAACTGAATCAATATGCTTAGGGAATTTCAAATCACAATCGATAATAACTCCCAGATCTTTCACATCTTGGCAAGCAGTCATCTCAACTCCATCAATTTTACACGAGTTGAGGAATGTTTGCCGAGATGGAGGAAGGAACATTTTCTTGGGTTGAGAGGGAGTCCATGCTGAGACCCAAGCACACATTTTATCAATCGATGACTGCAAAGCATCATAAACTGTGTCAAGGTTGTCTTCATCATGAGATGCATATATCTTTGTATCGTCCGATTTGTACGTGTACATTCAATGTTTTTAAAGTATCAGATAGGTCCAAAGTGTATACCAAAAATAACAAAGGAGATAGGACAGCTCCCTGAGGAACTCCACTGGGACAGGGAAATTTTCTGGAATATTCATGACCAATCTTTACCGTCATGCATCTATTGCTCAAGTAAGACTCAAACCAAGTTAGTAGGTTTTCCGAAATTCCGATATTCTCTAGTTTGCAAAGAAGCAAACGGTGAGGTATTCTATCAAAGGCCTTGGAAAGGTCGAAGTATATAATATCCACAGATTTTCCCGAACTCAAGGCTAATTTCCAATCAAAAACGGCCTCAGTAAGATTAGTTGCAGTTGACTTGCCTGGCACAAAGCCATGGTGCTCGGGCGAAACAAGATGGAACCTCTCTAACCAAAGTAGCAATTTACTTCTAACAATTCTTTTCATAATCTTGATGAGCACAGAATTATGGCTAATGGAGCGAAAATCGGCAACACTTTCAACTGCGGAAGTTTTAGGCACAACTGTAACAATGGCTTTCTTCCAAAGGGAGGGAATCTCACCGAAGTATAGGGAAAGATTAAATATATCAGCAAGCGGTTTGGCAAGAGTATCTGCACACATTTTATAGAGTATCTGAGGGATGCCATCGTACGGCGAGCAAGGCTGGGGTCCCGCCACGTAATGATGGCGTGCGCGACCGCCCGCGCAGCCAGTTAAGTAGATTTAAATGGCGCCCATCTGCGGCTAGCTTGTCTGCACTTTCTCCAGTCTCTTCACTCTCCAGACAGCGCGCTTATGCTGCGCAAATCTAAAATGCGAGCGCGCAAATTCAAATCAAAGCTCCGGCCTGATTTCAATTGAAGCAGAGTATTCTTTCTGTCCTAATCTGAGGGCAAAGCGTCCAGCATGTGTCAACTATTGTTAGTAGTTCCTTTCACGTACAAATATGCATTCGCACCGCAAAGATCTCGCGTGCGGACCTCCAATCGAGGCCGTGAGCGCCCAACCCCTACGTGCGCAAACGTGGCGCGAAGCTCTGGCGCGGCGGTTGCGCCGTTTGAAAATGGAGTACGTGATCGACACAGATTGTAGGTTCTAGGCGAGATAATCAAACTTGTCGTCCCGGCACCACAAATCTTAGAAAAAAAATTTATTAGAGTCTTTTCATTGCAGCAACAACCTTGAGAATATGTTAGAAATGCAAATAGAAGAAGAAGATCCCACTCAAAGCGACATCACTCCCAGCACATCTGAATGCTCAACAGATCTAATACCCGCTCAAGAATCACAAAACGTCTACAATCCTACTGTCATCTCAGAAGCAGACCTTCCATATCATACATTCTATGACGCTATGATACAAAGAAGAAATCAAGAAAGACAAATAAGAAAAGCGGAGCAGTTCCTAAGGAACAGCGTTTTACTAGCCACACATGACCAAGTCTATAATGAGTCAGGTATGTTTGCTCGGCTTTGATTGAAGACGCTGGCTTGAAACTGGCGTAGTGTTTTCTGCCAGTTGCCCATATTTCCATTTCAATTATTGGTTACCGAAGAAAGCATACTTTACATTGTGGCATGAAAAATCCCAAGAGAGTTTTTTAATGTTGAGAATGCTGATCGGACGCGACAAAAATGCCAGTCATAAAACAACCATAAAACTAAAAAAACTCATGAGACAACCATACCATCTTGATGGTATGGTTGTCTCATGAGTTTTTTTTTCAATTTTGACTTTCTAAAGCAATAACTCACACACCTGTCAATTTTGATTATAATGCAAGATGTTCGATAGAGCAAAGCAAGCTCTATAAGATGGCGTAAATGTTTGCACCAGCTTCAGCACATCATGAGTTAGAAGCCGAAATCTGGGAACTTCTGGATGCCCAAAAAATTGAAAATTTTCTGTAACTTTGCCCGAAGAAAACTTACCAAAGCCCAAATTCGCTCACGCATATACACTCCACAGAACACATTCATATGTGCCGTGCTTTGGTTGTTTCTATGCTGAAAACCGAGAAAACTGAAATTTTCCAAGCTTTAAAGCGATGCTGCGCTTTTTTCACTCAGATAGATGTTTACTGCAGACCTATAGAAGTACAGTCACAAAATTCCCAGCTTTCTACAAACTCTAGTTCCCAAGAAGTGTTAATTTCAACATGGTATTTGTCAACAACAAGCGCTTCCGGGAAGCTGAAATTTACCGATGTATTACTAAAAGCCTGTAGTATACATTTACTGTGTGAAAACAGCGCAGCACTGCTTTTTTGGAGGCATGAAAATTTTAGTTTTCTCGGTTTCTAACACAGAAACAAAGACAGCAACGGCACATATGAATGTGTTCTGTGGAGTGTGCATGAGCGAGTTTGGGATTTGGTAAGTTTTCTTCGGGCAAAGTTACAGAAAAATTTCAATTTTTTGGGCATCCAGAAGTTCTCAGATTTCGGCTTCTAACTCGTGATGTGCTGAAACTAGCGCAAACACTTACATGCCATCTTATAGAGCTTGCTTTGCTCTATCGAAAGGTTACCTGCATTATAATCATGGTCAAGCTGGGATGTGGCACGCCACACCTGAGGGTCGTGTTGAGGAGTCGACAGGGAGGGCTTCGTAAGCAGCTTGTCAGGTAATTCCATTATGCGAAATACAAGCACATAAGAGATTGACAACCTCAGCATAATAAAAACGTGCTACGAAGCTTAAAGAGTATCATATTCATATTTAGCATGGCAGTTAACCCCTGTAGACAAAGTTTGAGCGAATTCTGAAGAATCAAGACACTAGGCCGCCTAAGTGAAATGCTCATTTTCCAACAAGATTAACTTATTTTCAAAGATGAATAAGCTACTCATTTTGCGCTCAAGACAAAGCACTACTCCTTATTTGTCCAACTCAGAGATTCCGCCTCAAAAGACCTCCAAATTGTGGAATTAGAAGTCAACCAAAATTTCGTTTTTCCCTCTTTTCGGTTTTGATGGCTGTGTTTTCACCAAATATTTGGTCGTTCCGAAAGTAATGTCGCTTTTTTCGAACGTACGCCACAACTTTTGGAACAACGATGTGTAAAAGATTCCGGAAGCGTTTGATGCAGTATTTCATTCTCTTTCTAATGGATATATAGACATTGCATAATAATCAATAAGCTTTCAAAAATTTACCAAAATCTGCGACCCATGCTTTTTGAAGAGATCAAGTTTTACAATTTTTCTAAATTTTCATAACAACCCTTGGAAGAAGTCCAAGTAATGGATGGATAGAGCAACTCCTACAGGAAACAGCACAACTTTTTTCTACTTTCTAGAGCTCGTCATAATTTTTGTATAGATTTTTTGATGAAACGAACGAATTTTAGCAGGCTCGTCTCAGACACAAATGCATCAAACACCAATAAATCTTCGGATAAAACTTACAAAGTTGGATTATGGTTTAGCGCTAATTTTACAAACCAAATGAGTATTTACCGCTTACCGCTACCGCAGATTAGCAACTTTCGAAAATTCCGGGTGCAGCCTGGGGCGCCCTGAAAAACCTAAATTATGATGATTTTTTACCGGAAAACTTGATGAATGGGAAACAAAAAACAACTGGTAGAAAGATGAGAAAAAGCTGCTCCGAATGACACCCGAGTTGCTTGCCGGTTGTTGTTCTGTGAGGTTTAAATTGACCAAATATCGAATTTGATGACATTAAAAAATCGATTCCAGAAACTCCAAGAAGCAGGCTAAGGAAAAGAAAAAAGTTATTCTGCGTCCTTTCGGGTTTGCTCTATCTACCTGTCACTTGTGCTTTTTTGGAAAATAGGTACAAGAATTTAAAAAAATAGCCAAACTTGGCCACGAAAAAAAGCATGAGTCGCAGATTCTCGTAATTTTTTGAGAACTCATTGAATATTGTGCAATAAAATTACAACCATTAGAAAGAGGATGAAATGCTGCATCGAATGCTCCTAAGATCTCTTGAAAATCTTGATTACGTGAAATGTGGCGTTCATCTGAAAAAAGCGACATTACTTTCGGAACGACCTAATATTACTCAGACCTAAGAAGACGAATCAGGCCCAAATCACTTCTTTGAAATCTACGCGATTTATGTTATCGTTTCATATAGATACTGTTCGCTAAAAATGTTTCTTTGATAAAAAAATATTTCTATAGTTAATGGGGTGTGGCACAACCTCTCAAAAGGTGTGGCCGCCACAGCTTTTAGGGGGTTGTGCCACACCCCATTAACTATATCAAAGAAACATTTTTAGCGAATAGTATTTATATGAATCGATAACATAAATTTCGTGGTTGATTAATCGCTCGCGCCTCAGCCTTCGGCTCATTTCACTTCCGAAAATCGGAAAAAAAATTAAAAAAACCCAATCTGGCAGATTCAGCGCAACAGGGGGCTAAAAATGATAGAGAATTTAGACTGGAGATATGCCAGCTCAGACTTGAATGACTACTCACACAACTAAATGAACTTCCGCAGAACTGGAAAAGGTATGCCTGGTCACCTGCGGAAGTTCCGTAAATGCCGCGGAAGCTCCCAAATAAGGGGCGGGAGTTCCGAAGAATGCGAAAGCAAAAGAGAACACCTAAGCGAAGTTTAAACCTTTTTAATGAAGCGAAACTCGAATACTATCCTTACAAATGACATGTTCGACAATGCACTCTAGTTGTTGGCAAGAGAGCATCGTAGGAGACAACACACTAAAAAACCTGCGAAGTATTGGCGAGTCAAAGTGCGGAACCGCTGGCATTCTTCGGACTTTCGCAGCGTTTTGTAAAACAGGTCCTGCGAAGTTCCTGTTTTCAACCAGTCTGACGCGGAAATCCTGAGGAGCTTGTATAATAGTAAACAAAATGCTGCGAAACCGCTGCAAACTTTGCTTGTTCTGCAGAATTTCCGGTCGACTGTCTGAGTAGTGATCGAAAAAAGAGGTAAAAAACATGTCACCCAAATTTGATCCTACGTTTGAATCTCCAACTTAACTTTTGTGGTACAAACATTTTACGCATAGAGTATCGGAAAGTTTTAGTCACTACTGTCCGGCAATCAACAGAGTACTGCGATATTGACGCAAATGATGATGCTACGCTTTGGATGTTACTGCAGCTGTCTGCTAAGAAGTTAAGAGGGCAGGTGAGCCAGAAATGGAAATTTGGATGTAAGTATGAATGTAGCAGATTTCTTCATTTGCTCTCCAAATATTTACTCAAAAATAAATATATGAATGAAAGCCTTAGAGCGCGGATGGCGCCTGTACTTCCATATGTTGCGATTTCATTGGAGACTATAACAATGACCTTACTAGAAGAATTTTTGTTAGAGCTCATAAGGCTCAAAAGCGCGCAAATTTACATAGAACTCAATCAGAATACAAAAAAATTCCAGGGCTGCAAATTAGCTGAAGTTTTCACATATTTCTTTCCAGACCTGGCCATATAGAAATCGTGACGATCTACGTGAGCTGCTACTAATACAACATGTTGCAGAAAAAGCTTTCAAACATCTTTTTCCACCTATTAAACTTTGAATGGTAAGTAAATACCTACCTATCTGTAGATCTAAAGCCACATAAATTACCAAAAACATGAGAAGTTCGTTTACATGGTCCGAGCGAAGCAGCTTGATAAAAAGTAAAAAAAATCACTTTAAAGCTTATAACAGAGCTCAAACAGGAATGTCGTGATTAGATTCTATTCAGATTTGCAAAACAGACACGGACTGGCAAGGATCTGAGAAATTTTGTGTTAATACCTTTCAATCAAAGATTTTACTCTACCGAATTTCGATCATGATGAGACCCATTTTGTAGAAGATGTCCCATATTTCCAAATGTTTGAATGAAAAAATGAGTTAAACAAGAAGATATTTCATAAACTCTCAAATAAACATATTAGATATTTATTCAGCTTTGTAAACAACAATCGATGTATCGATCGGTAACATGGATCGATGTATCGATTAGTATGCGCCGCGCATTTTTCTATCAGCGCCACGTTGCTTAAAGGCGTTTTTATGACGTTCTTTCATCTGTCGCTGTCTGCCACCGGTGTAGCCGCTTCTTGACGTTTCGTCTAGAAAAATTAAATTAATCTTGAGGAGCTAAACCTGTAAAACAGAAACTGAAGCTGAACCATTGCCTCGTTTTGGTACTGAATAGCAATAAATTCAAAACGTACTTGTTGTAGTAGCAGTCGATGAATCGCCTGTTCCAGTTTTTTGAGTGCCGGCTGAAAGAAACTTACTTTAACGGATTTCTGTCAAAGGTGGTCAACAAATCTGAGCAACTGAGTTCCCCATGTAAAGCCGTTTGAAAGACCTAGACTAAAATGTCACAAAGGCGGAATTCATATTATTATTTCTGGCTGAAAAACTCAAATTTAAATCACGTCCAGAAGTGTAATTTTCAACTTGTGCCCCGAAGGGACGGTAGGAAAGTTAGAACTAAATATCTTTGCCGCAAATGTTTAATGTGGGCAGCGCTTGGAGAACGGCTGGGTAAAGATATCCCAATCAGACCTAAGAAAAAAAAATTACCCAGATTTGCATGGATAATATACACGAACAATTCGAAGTCTATAAAATAGGTGGAGCGGTGTCGTCTTCCGTAATGAACCCAATTCTTATCAACGTCAACTCTTACCTCCACCTCCTCTTCTATAGTATGTAGTTACACCCCCACCACGTCCTCCTCGTGTGGGTTTTCCTTGCTGAGAAGGAGCTGGAGCGCTATCTGTTTCTTCCGAATCTTCTTCGCCACTTTCTTCCGATGTCGATTGTGCACTGCATTCAAATTGATACTACTTCTACTTTACATTTTCTCACAATGGACTCACTTCAGGGGTTCAACTTTGAACTCTCTTTGCTCATAACCATCATCATACTCATCATCATAGACATCATCATCAGCTGCCGTTTCGTAGCGATATTTCTCATAAGAAGGTCGTATCGCAATTTTATCTGTTTCTGATATTTTCAGTTTCTTGATGCCAGCATACCTAAAACGGATTAGGACATACATAAAAACGTTACCTCAGGATTACTTACTTCTTAGCAGTGGGCATGGGAACTAATCGTTCACCATTAAGTCCAAACTGAGGCTCAAACGCATTCTCTATACCAGACGCACGTAATTTCAAGCTTTCCAAAGCTTCTCGAAGTTTCTTCATTACCTGTACGGGAAAGCAATAATCTAATTTGTTTCAAAATAGTACAACTTAAAAAACTTACATCACTAACGGGCTTTTCTGCAGGCTCGGTCTTTGCTGTAGGAGGAGGTACAACAGGAGCGAGACTAATGAGACCCTGGAAAAGTCAAAATCTGGAATGCACGGACGAATAAGTTGGTCAGACGTGGCATACCCTAAACACATTTCTCCCCTCCGGTTCCTTCGGACCCTGGGAGGTAGCAGGTTTTGGCTGTGAAGCACTTTGCTCTGGACGTAGTATCGTCGACATTAACAGCTCTAAAATAATAGCAATTGATTCAATTTTGTCTTCAAACTGTAACGAAGCCCTCTCACCTTCGTTCTCAAACGAAAATGCTGGCAGTGTTGGGGGTGCATTTGATTTTGACGTTAGATCCGCCGCTTCTACTCGACGTAGTGCCAGCGGAAGTGAGGAGTCACGAGCCAGCAATGCATCGATGGCTTTGGTAGCATCGTAACCGAAGTGGCGTAAGCATAACTAGAACAAAAAGAACTTAGACATCTATATGGACGTAGTTTCCACTCTAAAAACGAGATTACGTAAATCGCGCTCAATCTCAAGTCAATTTATCAATATCGTCTACATCGGGTTGACCCTACTGAAACTGCTGATCGCTCTTTTGACGATGGAAAACCCATGGCTGATGATTTTTCTCAGCAAAACCAGACACTGTTAAATAACTCACATGGATATATTGCGCAGACAAGTTTGAAAATATCTGAGACATTTCCTCCATCGCTTGACGACCTGCATCGTCGAGAAGAGTAACATCGCCAAGACCCTGAAAAAAATTATCATGAAAAATCAACTTCAAAAGTTGAAAGTTAATTGTAGTCAAAAAAGAATGTTGACTCCCCGACGCATGTATTTTTTGCACAAGTGCATGATTTTCTTGATGTATCTTGTTCAGAATGACAAAGTTGTAGATGTTTCACTGACAGTATTTTTGTTTGCCTAGCTTGTACTCCTTTCGATTTTTTTCTTTTCCCAAATTTTTGACTGCTTCTCCAGAGTTGGCATGGAAAAAATGTATTACAAGAAAATCGCAAGGACACTATGAAAACAAGAGTGAAACTCAAAATGTTATCTGGGGACGCTTATGGAGCATTGATTCAAGGAAAGCTGCATACCTAATCTATTGAAAAAAAAATTTCTTGTTTTTGTACTAATAAGGAATTTACCACCAGACGGATCACGTACCAAAAATCCTAGGCGCATACAATTATTATACAATCACAATTATTATACATACGATTATTTCAATGCTTGTCAATTTATTTTCGCATGTTCGTACTCCCAGATTCGGGAAAAGCGGCGTCATAGCAGCAGCCACGTCCCGAAATAGAAACTATACAACTACTTTGGTTCTTATAAATATCCTAACTACATACCAAAAATCAAGTCTCATGCATGATTTTGAAAGAAAAGATCTTCCAAAGTTACATGATCTACCAAGCAGCCTACTCTCACTCCTCAGCACTTCCTATCCAATTTCGGCCCCGAAGGGCCAATGCAAAAATTGACAGGGAGGCGACCCCTAAAGAGCGCATAGTGAACCCGTCGATTCACTGGCGGCGCCCACCACCTTTACTCGACCTTCTTTGTCGGGTGGATTTCTGGCGGGGTTTTGCGCCCCACGGGGGGACGTGCACCCAGCACCCTCGCCGGTCCCTGGAATCACTGAGCACACCTGTTCGCCGCAAACAACATCGACGTGTTGGGACTTGTTCCGTACATTCGCCGAGTCGTGCTGGTGTAATCAATGTGGGGAATTGCGGCGCCAGGATGACATTAGAAACAGAGGTAATAAACAGATTCTGCTGTATATTTTCTAAACTTAATAAGGGAAAATTTGAATTTGTTTACCAATTCATAGCTATGTCTGAAAATTTGATCTGATTAACCAATCAGAACTTCGAAAAAAATTCTATCAAAATTTCCAACCTTGGCACAATCAGATTCTTCAATCCCGACGTGATTTCACCCGTTTAACGTGACAAAGTTGAAAATGAACACTCCTCAGCTAGGTCAAAGCATAACTTTTGCGTCCGAACTTTCGAAAATTGTAATTACCTTCTCTTCAACAAATCGCTTGGCTCAATAAATGTAAAAGGGGAAAATATGCACTTTTGGCGGAGTAAGAATGAGAATTGAGTTGGCACATGTTGGAACGGTAAGCTGACAGAGAAAACGAGCAAATAGATAATTTCGAACAATTATAAATTCAATTTTTCTAATAGATTTTGGTGCAAGAACTTGAACGAGGAACAGTAAAATCCACTTCAGAATGCAATTTGGCTGATAAGCTACTTTCCCCAAGAAAAGAATCCGTTGTGATCAAAAATTTCTACAGACTGATTTATGTGGCAATTCAAAACTAGAGTTCAATTTTGTATTGGGTGAATCTCCAATTAAATCTCCAATTACAAAATAAAAATTCTGGAGCAATTTTTCTTAGAAATTTCCCAATTCTATTAGCAAAACTTGCGTTTTCGGGTAACAACTGCTAATTCACTACACAATGGATCTCAATTCAAATAATTTTCTGAACGAGAAATTCAGCATAATTTTTTAATGATTTTTTTTACCTTCAGAGCCTATCAGGTTTCTCAAGAAATCTCAATGATATCGAAAGATGAAATTTGAATGAAACAACTAAAAAAACAAAAAAGAATAGATAATAACTAATAAAAAATAGCTCAGATTATTTGAATAGTGCATATGATAAATGATAGAACTGCAAATGACTGTTTGAAAACTCTTCATGGACTGCGCCACAAAATAACTAGAAGGAGAATTTGACATTGTTAAATTAGCAAACCGTAACCTAAACAAATTTACTGGAACAGGTCGGGAGCATATTCTCAAAAAGTTTACTACGAATTTCCAATCATGTACAGTTGCTGAGTCTTATAGCCAGGATTTTTAGAAATTCTTTATTAGGCTTACGTTTGCCTTTTTTTAGATATTTCATTTGCTCCTTGTTTTTTAGGCTCTGACGGAGGCGAAAAGCCGAAATGTAAGCCTAACAAAGAACTTCAACAATCTTGGATATAAGGCTCAGCAACTGCACATAATTGTTCATCAAGATGCCAACATTTATAAAAAGGCAAAATTAGGAACATTTCCACCTTTCTATAATAACAATAAGAAGTATGAGAAACTTACAGTAAGCAATCCGCATTTGTCCAGCTCTTTGACAACTTCGGCTCGTTGCGATTCACAAATGGCCTCGAGAGCTCTTTCTATGTAATCTTTCTGTTCTTTTTGGCACCCTTCCACAAGCTCCATAAGATTTTGTTTCTCGTTGAGCAGATATATGAACCTAAATAATCTGTAGACTTCCACGTACGGAACCCTATTGTGTATGAGTTTACCTTTCCAACTCCAAAATAGACATAATGGTCGCTACTTTTTGGTCCTTTTGAGTTCTGATTAACACTGCGTGGTACAAATCAACCGCAGATTGTTGTACTTGCGTCCGTAAACGCAAAAGACGTCTGCAAAAAGCTTGATTTTTGATTTTAATTTAATTTTTAAGAAACAACTCCATCCAGAAAATCATCATATGCTTTTGGTTATCTGCTCGCTAGGCTAGAAAGGCATTTGCATATTTCTTAAAACTGGCTGCACATACCTCAAAGGGTAATCACTCAGGGTCATCGCCACATCCATTACGATCTCGGTAGTAAACAATTTTCCTACACCTTCCACAAGAGCAGGTAATCTAAATAAAAAAAGTAAGAAAAGTTTTCTGATAATCTAAATTAATCCTAGACAGTATTGAATAGACAGAGAAACCAAAAAAATAGGGTAGGAAATTTCAAAAACCCCCAAGAAAATGCGAGAAAACCGCTGAAATGGTCCGTCTATAAGAGGTATAAATTATGCAGATAACTTGCATTCATTCTGAATAATCAAAATGATTAGTTTGTATAAAAAAAGCAAATGTTATTGTAAACAAATTTGCTGCTGTAACGCCATCATTCCTCGTAATTCTAGACTTAAAAGCTTGTGAAAATTCGCGGTGGACCCCAAAATTCTTTGGAAAGCGGCTAAAAACCATAAATCTCATCGAAAAAATTTTGTAGCGCCCCTCTCCCTGCGAAAGAAATATTTGGGACTGCTGTTCCTCACAGCTACTATGATAATGTCATAAATTCTTACCCAGACACTGTTTTGATCGCATCCTTGACCAATCCGGCTTGTGACAACACATCCATTAGAGTATTACCCTCCTGGCACAGTGCCAAAGCGGTACAGAACCATTCGTCAATCGATTGAGCAGCTTTTACTTTGGCTACACCTTCTTGGAAATGAAACTTGTCGACCAAGTCGGTCATGTCTCTTTCTAAGCTCGGAAACATCTAAAAATATATGATGTAATAAAAAAAATTACAGTTAGCAGAAAATTTGGTCCTTACACCTTCCTGTAGTCGATAACTAGGAATAGCGATAAAAAACAGAACCGACTTTTTGACCGGAAATCGTTTTGTCTTTCAGCAAAGTGATGTCAAGAATGTGATGATAAGTTTTTCATAAAATTTCTGGGGTTATGTTTTAAAAAGCAATCTTCTGATCTAAAAAGTAAAATCGATTCCTTCCAACTTTCTGAATTGTTCATCACAGAATTATTAGTATATTACAACTCTCTGCACCCTAAAACGAAATAATTTTACAGCCAAGCCGGCAATTTGACGAGGTTTGGTTTTCTCACTGTGCAAATTTATTCGAGTAAATTTTTTCCACTTGTGTATGAATAATTTTATGGAAGCGCTACAAACCTTCTCAAGCTCCCCACAAATTCTTCGTACGTCATGGGAAAAGCTCGGATCCACGAGAGCACGTTTTTTCACGATCTAAGATAGGATATGGCAAACAAATCTGACTGCAGAGGCGCTGCAGCCATACTTATTGTTTCCAAACATACCTCGACCATTATTTGTCCGTTCTTGCTGAAGAAAGATATAGCACTAGCTAATCTTCTGCTATTCATAACATCGCGGTCTCGCACAAACTCGAGGTACTGTTTTGGCAAAAGTGTTGGATCCTAGAAGACATCGAGATCGTGCCATTCCTTAGAAGCAACGGTCTTACCGATTTTTTATTGTGAACAGCTACACAAAGAAAGAGAGCGAGTGTAGAATTATACAAACGACTCGCAGCCATGGCAGCGGAAGCGTCCCAACAGAAGATCAATCGATACTCATCAAACTCGAAGCGCCTAGATAGATGTTTTTACTATCCTTCCATTTAAATTTCCGCTCACATGAGGTCTGCCATAGAAGGTTCTAATTAATTTACCGAAAACAAGTTTAAGTTGTTACACAATCAAAAGGCACACTTTTTAGTAGCCATCTAACCCGTAGCTGTTCGCAGCGCTCAAGCAAAATGAACGCTACGCGACCGCACCGCTGCACCGGCCGTAACTTCGCCGTGTGTCTGCGTGTTTGGACTATGTCGCATACTACGCATTCAGCAAAAAATTACGTTGAAAATTTGGTAGAAGAAGTTATGAGTGATGAAAACTAAGTAGTTGTGCTGTAGTATTTGATTCATTTTTTTAAATACTTTTCGTGCCAAATCCCAAATTCATGGCTTACCTAGGTATAGCCTCCAACACAGCATCGAAGGACTCCATGATAGTTTTATTGTACACAACACTACTCCAGAACGATGCTGATGGTTGTTGAAGTATACGTTCATAGGTGAAAGCAAGCGTATTTGCTGCATTTTGCCAGTCAGAAAGATCAGTTGGAGACGACTTGTACGGCAAACGTTCGATAAGTTGGCATTTCGCTTTATCCGCTGATGATTCCGCCTGAAAATGACCAGTACTCCTTACATATTATATAAATCATTTTATTTTTCAGCTATGTCTCTGACTTTTAAATATTCAGGGTCAAGCGTGGGGTGCGGCACGCCACACCTGGGGGGTCGTATTGAGGAGTCAAAAGGGGAGGAGGTCGTAGTTGTAATCTGATAATAATGATAACATGATATTCGTATCATATCCATAATTAGCATGTCAATTAACCCCTGTAAACAAAGTGTGAGCGAATTCTGAAGATTCAAGATACTAGGCTACCTAAGTGAAATGGTCAAATTCCAACATGGTTAACTTTGTTTAAGAGGTGAGTTAGCTATCCG
The DNA here is from genome assembly GCA_958299035.1 of Cylicocyclus nassatus. Classification (NCBI taxonomy): domain Eukaryota; kingdom Metazoa; phylum Nematoda; class Chromadorea; order Rhabditida; family Strongylidae; genus Cylicocyclus; species Cylicocyclus nassatus. The sequence goes on along the minus strand of CATQJL010000223.1, from coordinate 67,348,066 downwards.
TTTTTGCACTTAAGACAAAGCACTACTCCATCTTTGTCCACCTCAGGAATCCCGCTTCAGAAGACCTGCAAACTGTGGAATTAGAAGCCTACCAAAATCTCGTTTTTCCCATTTTTCGCTTTTGATCGCTGTGCTTTCACCAAATATTACTTAGAGCTAAGAAGACAAATCAGGCTCCAAACAGTCCTATGGAATCTACAAGGTTTAGGCTATCGATTCATATAATCACTGTTAGCTAAAAATGTTTTTTTGATATAGTTAAGGGGGTGTGCCGCACCCCCTTAACTTGCCTTCAAAGTCCAGAAAGCGCTCCATTGCTGGTATGAGTATTGAGCACATAGCTTCTTCTTGCTACATTGGAAATTTGGAGCCAAACGCCCCACCCATTAGAAAATTATGGCCCTTTCAATATGCCCATTCAGATCAAAATCAGCCGTCAAATTACGTGTGATTGTAAAGTGCAGTCACAGAAAATCGGGCGTACAGCTCTCAGAAATCTGAAAACTCTCTAGAAAAAGATGGTGTCCTCCAGAATGTTACACTTTCAGGTCCAGAGGTTTAGAGTAGGAATAAGGGGTCGTTTGAGGGCTTTCATGGGAGGGGAGGGGGGTTTTCTATAGACTTGTGCCTGGCCTCTTTCTCAACTCTGGTAATGCTATCTTAGGGATATAGTTCAGGGGGGGGGGGTCTTATTGAGAAAGCAATCAGGGGGGGGGAGGTCGTAACCAGCGATGTGTGCCACACCCCTTGCTTGACCCTGTATATATTATTTTGTTTTTCAAGTTATTTTCAATCGTTTCGCAAAACATCGATGAGTAAAAGGTGTTTGTTCTTCTCAATCCCAAAAAAAAGTCTCTAACCTTTTGTTACTCTATATATGCAATGGAAAAACTGATTCAAGCATTCCTAAATAGATTAAAAATCATAAAAATGCCCACAGCATAATTCTGGCCAATAGCAAACATTAGCAAACATGATAAAATAATTTGAACTTCGAATTTCTTGAAATAATGCTTAAAATAACAATTCTACCTCACTCGGAGACAGCCAAGGTGAAAAAATCAGGCAAAAACAAAAAAGAATTGAACTCACCAGATTCATTGCTATATTCTATTCGCAGTAAGGAGAGAATTTTCGGTGCTGATGTAGGCCTGAAAAAAAATTTTTTTCCAAAGACAAGTGAGACGGGGTGGGCGGGATTGCGCAATATTGCGCATGAATCTAGAAAAGAATGCTGAAAAAATTTCAAGTAGTCGTAATAGCGACTCGAAGGTTGAGAATTCGCGCAGTATTTACAGTGTGAGAATAATTTGAACATCTTTTCTAAATCTGAGAAAAGAAAGCTGATTTTGAGAAAAATGAAACAAAAAATGATTGTCGCAGTATAATTGCAGCAAAATGAGATGATACCAAAGTATACGACTGTGAAAGTAAAACTAACTCAATTCTTGACTCAGTGAAGGATTCCACTACCACGAAGATATACGAAACGTAAGAAGAAGTATTTGGTATACATGAAAATAATCTTTTTTATAAAATCTGCAATTCTATCACCTTCTCCAGCTTCGATGAAATCACTTGAAGTGATACAAATAGAAAGAGAATCTTGCCCTTTCTGCAAGTTCTTAAATCGAAATTTTATCGTAGGCATATGGCACTGATAACTATTAAGAGAAAAACCCAAAAAATGACTCGATGCATTTTGGTCCCTGAAAGCTAAACCGTTTACTGAGATCAAAATTTACTTTTGTTCTTGATTCTATAAACTACCTCTCCTGACTAGAATTGGTCGTGACCTTTCTAGGAATAATTATGAATTCCCATTCTGCTTCAACTTACAAGGGAAGGATACTAACTTAGATATGCCTTTTGAGATGTGACACAAACATTTGGAATCAGCTTGGGACGCTGGTCCCAAACATGCTTTTCCTAGCTGCTTAGCGCTATTTTGAAGCGAGTTATGGTCTCTTTTCTATGCAAATTTTGCGTGCTCCTCGACCTACTGATGCTACGGTGTCGACATCTAGGTGGTTTTGCAATTGTATAATGTCCCTTTCAAGATCGAAATGAATTAATCTGATGCTAGCTTAACATCCTAGCACTTTTTTCGAGCAGATTCTAATCTACACGCCGTCTTACGCATTAAGAAGTTTGATAAATACTCACAACAACAAGCCCATAACTCGCTTCGGAATAACGCTAAGCAGCTAGGAACAGCATATTCAAATTCAGCGTTCGAAGCTGATTTCAAATGTGTGTGTCTTATCTCAAAAGGCAAATCTAACTTAGTATCCTTCCCTTGTTAGTAATTTTGCTTCGGATTGCTTCTCCAAAAAGTAATCTAGAATACTACCTTCGACAAAGACAAAAAGCATATTGTGTAAATCAATTAGTCTGTTTGAGCATTTTCAAGGAAAAATTTCTATTTTTTTTGTGCAAGAATTGTCCATTATTCTAAAGAATGCAACAAAAAAGAACAAGAGGAGATAATCAAACTATTTACAATGACATCCGCTGAGTAATAATAGTAAAGATCGGGTAAATCAGTGAGGACGAGATGAACAGAAAAATAAGGAGTAGCGGCAAAAGGATTTTGTGTTCACAATGGTTCGTGAGGAACACTTTGGAGAAAATGACTACGGTGAAGAACCCGTTGGTTTATTATTCAAAATAGCAAAAATACATTTTTCAAGTCTTTTTAAATGGAACATAAACCCTTCAAATATTTACAAGTATGTATGAAAATAGATTGTAGGAAATTCCCGCACTGGAAATTTCTTCTAAAGAAACTCTAACGAAGAGATTTTTTTTCTTTCAAAATCTCATCGACATAGCGATGCACTTGCATAGAAAATCCACAAACATTAGCGTGAGTGCGACAGATCATTTATCCCAGGCAACGGCGAAAATTTTTCTCCTCATTAAATGAGGAAGCGACGAAATTTTTTTCGGGAATAAAAAAGTGGTGTTCACCACCTCTCATTTGTCATTTTACAAACTCATAATTTTGAACTTCTGATCAAACGATTATTCACTTCTTCCGGACTCATATCATTTTGGCCATTCCCAAGTGAAATTAAATGTGTGATTCAGCTATGAACAAAATTTTGCATTGTGGCTCACACATTGTCAGACGGATAGAGTTGAGATATAGGGAAATATAAACCATAGCGCATTTATGATCCATAGTATAAATCAGAAATGTCATGTTAACTAACTCCAGGATGCATTTTAGTATGAAAGAAGTTTGGAGAAGGAGTATGTGGCCCATCCTTCAAAGCAGAGGGGTCTAACATAAGCCGAACAGAGGTGATCTTTCTAAGAATGTGGTGGTTTTCAGGAATACAAATAACTTCAGCATTTAGAATAAGACTAATGCGCTTAAAACAAATATGGTAGGTAGTGCAGTAATATAATGTATCGACTTGTACACGAGCTTCATTCCAAAAGTTTTCAGAATTTTCTAACAACTGTTTTGATAACTCCAGATCCGAAAAATTCTTGAACTTAAAAGAACAGTAGTAGCAGGACGAAATACATTACACGTTCTATGACAGACCATTTATAATGCATGTAGATCCACCACAGCTTCATACACGCCCATGACCATGTTTAGAAAGATGCACACAAACATCACACTTCAAAAGATTTGAATGAGGCAAACAAAAAAATGCGGAAACAACCCATCTTCTCTATGAATATAAAAAGTTTTGAAATCTTTAACAAATAACAACAACAATAACAAGCAACAAATTTCAACAAGGGGGTTTACAGTAGATAAAACAAACAGTATTTTCAGCTCGCAAAATTTAGACATTATTAGAATCACAGTTCTACAAAAATGAAAACAAGCTACTAAACTATGTACAGATTAAACTGAGGTTCTTAGATATAAATCTTATTTCTACCCATCTTTGCTGTTTTCTGCTCGAGTGGAGGCCACATGACTGTGATAGTTCCATGCAAAGACTCCGGCAACCACTCCAGATATTCTTCTAGCAGATAATTCTCATCTTTGTGCCAAGCTTCAATCAGATCCGCCTTTGTGTGAACCTACAAAACCAGCCGAATGGACACTGCGTTGCACTTTGCATCAACTACTCACCTCCTTTTCAATCAAAGCATTGAGCAGAGTCTCCGTTCTCTTCTGTAACTTAGCCCAAGACCTAACCATTGTTGTAGGAGGGGCTAGCATTTTCGGCACATATTCAGCCAGTAGAGGCATTACCTAAATAAGGGCAATGAAGAGCGTAAAGCTCAGCCCATGAGCTTGACTCCGCATACCTCTCCAGCCAATAGAAATTGTGCAAAATATCGGTACAACATGATATCATTAGGCACTGGTCGATCCACAGGCTCAAGATGCCATTCTAATGGCCCGAAAGTTACATTAACACTCTTAACTATCTGATCCTTTTCTGCGTCATACCTTAAATACAACAAATATGATTATGAAACAAACCCTAGGCTATGGGAACATACCTAGGCAGCTGATCTTTGTCCATAGGGGCAAAATTACAATAAGGTTCTGCTAGTCGCGTCAACCACTCGTGATCCACCATCATGAGATTTTGCATGCATTTACGATCACCAAGTTGGACAATTTCTTGGTAAATTACGTAATCAGGCTCCTCAGTGTAGATTACACTGCACGGATCGATGAATACATATTCCTGCAAAAAAGACAAAATAATTACGAACTTAGGAAACAGCTTGGATGGCGCGGGCATTGACATGTTGCGCCCCCTGCCAATTTTGTAAAGAGAATCTCGAGACTCCGATGCGGTGTGTACAAAAAACGCTCAAGTACTAAGAAGATTAACATGAAGATAGAAAAAAGTTCACGAGAACTTGATTTTTCAAATCGAAGTAGTCTGACCTGCAATTTCATTGTTTGGTATGCTCCTTTCGGCACTTCTTCATCACCGGCGGACCGATCCACACGTCTAGCGATGCGATCAGCTAATCCAGCTACCATCATTTGCCTATAATTCAATGATTTTTCAACACAAGAAATGGGATAATAAGTTTAGTAGTAAACCTACCTTAACATTTGCGCTTGAGTGTCTGATGGAGGCGAAAGGTTTGGGTCAAAAACGACATCAGCGGCCGCTTTGAAAGATGTGTTTACTATGTTGGTAAGTTGCCTTCGAAGTCGACGAATTTCTAACATGGCTTTATGCCTAAGACCTAACTTTGAACATGCCGCTGGACTCATCTAAACCATGAAAGATCAAGAACTGACAGAGCAAAAGCAATATTTGGTATATATATTAGGTACTATGCGCGCGCACCTTTTCAGCTTCACTGCAATTCACAGCCCGCATCAGAACCAAAAGATCGCCAAGGCGCCGGCCAGGACCCTGTAATCCTGACCATTTTATGAGTAATCGACAAAAAAAGAGCTAAGATCGAGATAAAACTACCTTCCCACACCAGCTTCTCCTCATTTTCAACACCTCCGTCATCTTTTCCTTCGTCTCTTCGTCAGTCTCGCCTCGAATAGATGAAATGGGTATCATTGGTTCTCGAACTGAAAGATAGTACGATATCACTTCTAGCGAGGGATACTGATACTGAGCAAGATTTCTATTTAGGAATAATTTCAAAGTTCAACTGAACCCATCAGTAATATCGATAACATGCCTAAAGAGATAACAAAAAAGAAACGTTCAAAAAGTAGGTGCTATATAGATGAAAGCGGCAAAAACGATGCTGACCTGACAACGCTGCTATAAGTAGAATTGCATAGGGCATCAGACTGTGCTGATTAGCCATAGCTATCACTTTTGCGTAAGTTGGTGCCAATGGAAACACCGATAATGTGCGACCCAATGACGTGATCCGCGCCTCAGTCTGAGACCAAACGCATCAAAGTCACCAGGAAAGCGTATTGCAATATAATACTTACCTTTCCTTCTTTCGTTGTTTTCGCCAATGCACCCAACTTTACCAAACGCAATTCAGCAGCTTCTAACGTCTCTGGATCAGGCGCTGAGGGAAATGGGAAGTTGACGACCTAGATATTACCGATAGTAAAATAAGCATAGCAAGAAATCTATTACAAAACAGACCTTGACAATATTCATGGACTTCAAATGAAGAACAAGTTGATCTGCCGGCTTATCTAGAATTTCCGGTCGAGAAAACTTTTCGAAATCCTCAAAAACAGCAGATGAGTAGAGCCTATAAAAGCAACACATATCTAAAATCTGATGGGAAAAACGGAATCTCCAAATCGTGCATAGATTAGACATAAAAGCGCCTGCTAATAATTCCCTGCGAAGCATGGGAGACACTTACCTGTATGCATGACCAGGTGCAATACGTCCAGCACGTCCAGCGCGCTGATCAGCCGATGCTTGACTTATATGAGCTACTACAAATTGGGATACACCCGTAATTGGATCGTAAAGTCTGAATAATATACATGAAGACCAATATTTCCATAAAACCAATGAATTACCTCCTCTTCTCGAAGCCAGTATCCACGACATACTTGACACCGGGTATGGTCAGTGACGTTTCTGCCACATTCGTCGCTATTACACACATTCTGAAATAATAGTTTTAGCAAGAACTACGCTACGAAGATGATGAGAGTAACAATTTTTACGGAAACTGATGACATACCTGGCTCCTTCTGGTGGCGGCTCAAACACTCGTCTCTGCTTCTCTGATGATAACAGTGAGTACAAAGGCAAGCAGTAGAGAGGTGCGCAGTCGTTTGGTGGAGCTGCCATGGGGGTTTCCTGCAAGCAAACATACGCTCTTTCAACCGTTACGTAAATGTGGACTGCTACTTGCTATACTTGAAAAAGTGCAATTCATTCTAAGAAAAATTTCATGCAAATGCTGACGTACAACCCAAACTCCTACATTTCTCACTCACCAAGCGACTATCTTCGTCCTCTTCTCCCTCCTCGTAATCATCCCACATGGTGTCTCCCACACCGGTTTCCAAAAAGTCTTCACCATCAAGCTGTTCAACCCGCTAAATTCAGAAATGAATGAAGTCAAAACAAATAGTATCGGCGGCTCACATTCTCTTTAAAATCCTCCAGCTTCAGATCTTGCACCTCTTTCAAACGTTTCTTTTTCCATTTTTTGCCTCCTCTTACCATGAGCTCCCCATCTTTGCTTTTCTCATAGTGAACCTAGAAGATCCAGTGATATAGAAAACGCCTGAAATCTCGCAAAATTTGTTTGCGAATTGTGCGTGCTAGGAACAAGAGTAGTTGGAAACTCTATTTCTACTTGTGAACTCTTTGAGGAACATATTCTAGAACTTGAATCAGTTCACCACAGCATAGATGACCACATAAAGATCGATAAAACTCACAGGATAGCGTGCAACCAACTTCTTGACTAGTTGCTTGACTTCTTGTTGACCGCTAACAAAAACCAGTATGGCACCATCAGGTAAGGCTTCATGGATTCTGCATATCTAAAAGGTCTACTAAAAACTGACGAGTCTACGGTAACCATAGCCAGAGGTAAGGAAGAAACTAGAAGAAGCAAAGAACGGTTGACCAAAGTCATACCCAAGACAAAAATGAATCTCAAATAAACATAGACGAGCGAAAACACTGAAATTACCTTTCTGAAAGACGCCACCATGTAGTCAGCCGGAGTGCGTTTTTCGAAGTGTACGGTTACTGGAAACTGTCTGGCTTCCACACTGATGACCTGAGGTTCTATTATAGGGAACAATCTGAAAACAGTATATTCGAAAACCGCTAAAAATTCCGAATTGGCGTTCGGCTGTTATTGCACTGAACAACACATAGGTGAAGATATCAATAGGTAAAACGAAAAAGGGATTAGATTCTGATTTATGAGCAGATCATGCATGGCTACATCATCTACCCTCGTCTCCATGCCAAAATAAATACCCAACCTTTTGTGCGTGAAGTCATCCAATCGTAAAGTGGCAGACATTATGATCAGCTTGAGTGGGTTAGCAGTTTTGGCTCTCAGTGGAGCTATTCGACTCAGCATTCCTATCAGAACATCGCTGTACATGGACCTTTCATGCGCTTCATCGATGAGAATCGCCGAGTACCTATGGATCGAGAATTCGAATGAGTGGAAAACATGTGAGCTCGCATAGATGGTGCCCAGGAAGGAGAATAAGATTGCCAGAAATAGAACATCAACGAACAACAAATAAGACTAAAAAACAGGAGATTTGAGAAAAAGAGATGTCTCACTTTTTCAGCATTATGTCAGACTCCATTTCTTTCATTAACACACCATCGGTCATAAACAATATCCTGGTCTTATCGGTGCGATTTCCTTCATAACGTATCTAAACTTTGACGATAAAATGAATGCACTTTGATTAAATCTTTGGCGGAGCAAAATGTAAAAAGCGGCGATTATCATTTCACCAATAAAAGCAAAGTCCACAAATAAGCCTACCTGGTAGGAGACTTCATCGGGTGCATTAAGTTCCTCACCAACTCTCTGCGCCATTGACATAGCTGCGACACGTCTTGGTTCCGTTATGCCAATTAGCTGACCGTCGTTAGCATATCTAACATGACAAGGAATAACGTAAATTGGTAAAAATACAAGACTTGAACTACAAAGTTCCCGGTGGGTATAAAACAAAAAAAATTGAAATTTGACTCACCCAGCTTCATACAGAAATTGCGGAATTTGTGTAGTTTTTCCTGAGCCCGTCTCACCGCAGATGACAGTCACCTGGTATTTTGACAATGAATTTGAAGATGACGATTATGAAAAGTGAAAGACTGTTCAGATAACGAAGGAAGATTTCAAACTCACAACATTATCGTTTATTGTCTCCATGATTGGTACTTCTTCGGAGTAGATTGGTAACTGAGCTCTTTTAGCCTCCATGTTTGGATCCCTAGCTATCAAAACCCGTTTCCTCTGAACCGCTGGTAAGGCAGGTTTCGAAACCTCTTCCTCAGCTTCGACTTTGACTTCCTAAACTTTATGTAATCATATGCTAACCATATTATATTGCAAATAAAGAAATCCCAAAAACCGTGAGCTTTTCCATGAAAAACATACTAGCTTTGAGAGGTAAAATAGTCTTTTCTCTCTAAAACAAAATCAGCATGCATGCTATGAGAGAAAAGATATATGGACGCAACATAAGAGATGAGAAAAATCAGAATGCCAAACAACATCTACTAACCTTTGGAGGGACCCTTAGCTCTTGTTGCTTTGCAGTTTCGCCAGTAACAATCGTCTTATTTTGGTCAGCGGATGACATAGCAGGTTTCTAGGATTCAGTATTCAAAATCCTGCACCATACAAATGCGCATCTGTACCTCTACACTTTCTTCAACTTCATGGTTGCTGTCCGCCACTTCATTGGTTTCGGCTGGTACCTCATTTTCTGGCTGAGAAGTGGAAATCGATGCTTGGCAGCCCTGAATATTGAAATCGTTGTTAGAAAAAATGGAAATGTTAGTGATAGAGAAAAAACGACACCTCGATTTCATCGCCTTCATCCTTGTCTTCCTCAGAACTCTCATCGTCTGTCGGGTAGTAGTTTTCTTGTTTACGCTCTTTTTCGTGGACTGTTGGGGGAAGCTTGATTTTCGACGATACTGACTTAATCCTAGTGGGAAAGGTGCAAGAATCGTCGCTGAAAGGGAAAAATCACAGGGATCTTCAGAAATCAACGACTGTGCACCCTTTCAATTTCTCTTGCATATGAGTAGATGAGCCGAGTTGATTCAGCTTTTTCGTATCCACTTGGTATTCAGCCAAACTGGCGAAAAGCTCCTCTTGCTTGAAAAAAAGAAGTGAATGTTCCTAGAAAGCTCGATATAAGATTATCAACTTACCGTCAATTTATTTGCTTTTCTCTGCTGTACTGCTGCCAACTGCCGCTTCATCTTCTTTGTCATCTTCTGTTTTTCTCTTTCTTTAGCGTAATTTTTGCTTTTCTTACCACCAGTAGCATCCTTTTTCTTGGGAATCGGTCCATCATCGACCTTCTTCCGCTTCTTTCCTGTAACGTATGCAGTTTCTATTATTTGAAAGACGAACTTTCTGTTCGAAAGAGTAAAGAGTAATTCTACCTGGAACTATCACAAGTTGATTCGAATCGTTGGTATCAAGGTGATCCCTTTTTGGATCATATAGAACATCTGTGGACGTCATCCCTGAAACTGCAATGGCAAAGCATCAAATCGAAGTACCTAATGACAAGCAAAGTACAAAGTGAAAACACACAGCAATCGTCCACAAGTAAACAGAGCAAATTTGCCAAGGAAAATTTCAGAGCGCGAATTTTGGAGGGGATTAACAACAAAAGTAACAGAATACGTAGCGCTCTGAATGAACAAAAGTTGAAAATCAAGAAGATGGAACTAGTTCTGCGAGCTCGCAGATAAACTAGGCGTGAGTTAACACATTGTGTTATCACGTCCTCTTCAGTACACCGTACGTTACGACGTCGTACGTATCTACAGTGGATTCCGCTTAATTTAGTGTGCTTGCACTGTAAGTGAAATGCGGTACGTATGTAAAAAATTAGCCACGCCAATAATGCCGGCATTCTGCGCGCGCAAATGGAAGGCGTCACAGCCTTATGTAACTACTTCTTCAGGCGCAAATTTCAGCGCATTTCACCTAGGCATAGTGCAAGCACACTATATTAAGCGGCAATTCTACTCGACTGTACATACCAGTGGCGTACCCAGAATTTCGGCTCGGGTGGGGGGACGACAAAAAATTTTGAAGGTGAAGGTGTGTGGCGCCAGTCACGCATGCCGAAAAATTTTTTGGTATGCTCCCTAGAATCCCTAGAAAAACAAAGTTTTATTTGTCTTTGCGCTTTGATACTAAGTTTACGAGAAAAGCAGCAATCTTTTGGCAAGCTTGAGCGCGCATATCTGACGATCTCCTTGGAAATTTGGTTTCTTATGGAAGTGTGAACCAACAACTATCCTTTTCTTCCCTATCTTTTTGAGGCGCATGCTCAAATTTCACTTGTTCTTCTCCTCAGTCTTCAACATTCATCATTTTGTCTCTCAGTCTGTTATCTGATGAAGATATCTCCCGTGATTTTTCTCTGGGGAGAGTCACGGGTGATCTATGGCTTTGGAAATCATAGATCTCAAGAGCTCATGAACACAAAAAATTATGACGGGTAGTTGTTGAAAATTGCAGATTCTTGCAAATATCTTCCAGGGAGTTACGAATAAGTCTATATGGTTATCCCCTGAAAAATTATTTGATTTTATAATCTTACTGTCGTTCTGTCTAGAAAGAAACAATTATGTTTTTGATTGTATACACGCTAGTCTTGTCTACATGACGAACCGCACTTAAATTTGTTCTTTGCAACTTGCGTTTCTGTGATCAAAAATGTAGAATTTTCTGACATTCGCTAAAAGTCAATTTTTGGGGACCTTTGACCATCTATGACCACGCAAAGGCTAGAAACCAAATCAAATGTGCGAATCAACCAAATCAATATCACTTACCCTTCTACAATGGACCGTAGTTTTTTAATATAATTTTGGAATTTGGTGAAGATCCGGCTCACGCTTTCCTGCGCCATTTTGTAGTAGGTAATAAAGACATCTCCTTCGAGCACGATTGAGTATCGAATTCTCATTGAGTTATTCTTTTTTTTCCCAGTGACGCCATACATCCATACCAAAATATTGTTTTTGAGGTTTCTACAAATTTTTTCAAAAAACAACCAAAATCATTTTCTAGCCAGCTTAATTCCAGTACTTTAGATTTTCATTAGAAAACTCGGAGGACCTTTGCACTTGTTTGATGAGATCTATATCTATAACCAATTGGAACTAGTTTGTCTCTGTTTTAATTTCCTTTCAAATTTCTCGAACATTTCTTTCGTATCTGAGTGGTACTTGAGCCTTTCTTACTGTTGTGATTTGTTGTTCCATAGAAATGAACAGCAACCCTTCTTGCTTGTTTATTCACTCTGTGACATAAAGGGCACTGATGCCAAGGTCCGATAAGGCTGCTCAGTATCTTTGTTTGTACAATTTGAAGAATAACATGAGTTTTGTTATTAGTTTTTATAAAAAAACTCCCAGTAAAGCGTATCTCCGACACAATAGTATAAATTCTTTTTTTGCTGGTTAACAAGGAATGGAGCGAAATAATAATTTTTGTAGAAAATTAACTGAAATGAAAAGGAGTAGAGAAATCATGACTGAAGTTTTATCCACAACAAAATCGGAACCTTAATGTTTTAGAAGTGTATTTGAACGCATCAAAAATCCACAACACTGATAGATTTAATAATGAAACTCATACATTTGTGAGAGTATAAAAAACGAAAAATAAGGGGAATTAGTGAGTTTTCAGTTTTTGAACAAACTGGGAAAAATTCTTGTGGGCGAAGATGATACTCGTTATGAGTTCCATATCATTATCTGGACAGATAGAATTAGAAGAGAAGCTTTGTCTTAGTATGACATGACAAAGGGCATAACATTTCTTCACTTTTCGGAAACCAATTATCCTATTAGCGGCATTTTCTTCGACTGAAAAAATTTCCAGGATTTTCGTTAAGCTTGGATTTTCCCATGCTGAACGCAGCTTCGCAGCCAGTATAGTGTTCGGCGTAACATTCAAAGTGCAGTATCGAACACAGAAGCCTTTGCTTGTCATCTCCAGGGAGAGGCGAGGGTTGCCAAGCGTTTTCGTACTTACTCGGAAAGGTAATTCGGAAACGTAACCAGCTGGCGGGCTCATCGGTGACGATGCGCAGCCTGCGGTGCCTCCCTGCCAATTTTTGTGAAGGTCCCTTGGGGCCGATGCGGGAGGGTGTAAGTGCAGCTTGCTAGAACAAAATTTGCATTGGGGCCAAAAGAAAAAGAGAGGTTTTCATATGCGAGAAAATGTTGCATTTCTGTGATTTTCCGCGTTGTTTATTGAGGCTAAATCAATTCACGAAATAGTAGAAAAGGAAATCTTGGGAAAAGAGCACCGCAGCCATTTTATTGGGGACAAAATTTGGACAGTGCTGCCTTCTGGAAAGCTACTGAGACTATAAGGGATTATAGGGATTCCACTAAAGTGCACAGAACCAATAACTGTGCTTGAGCAGGTGAATTCTACCTTTTTGTCATTTTTCACGAAAATCGCAATTTTTCATGGAATACTTCAATCTGCACAAACTTCGTTTGACTACAAAGAAATTAGACTACCGATCGCTCGGAAAGTGCAAGTTCCGAATATTTGGCGTTACACAGGAAAATCGAAATTTGAGTTTTCTTCTACCGTTTCTCTTTTATAAAATGTATACGTAGTAAACAGCTGCTTAAGCCCCTTTATAAAAATCATGATATCTTGCTTCAATTTTGAAAGATCTGGCAAATCCGTTGAGAGAGCACAAGTTATAAATTTCCGATATTAGTGGTGCAAAACTTTTGATTTGACCTAAAGGCTGAGGATTACGAGATTGAAAAGTATAAAAATGATGATTCCATCTTTTCGTGATGTTTCATCGGTCTTGATACATGTTTTTTTGCAACGAAAAACATATATCGCAACCAAAATATTATTATACACATGACTTGCTTTTTTATATTTGTGGATAATAATGAAAAAAAAATGATACGGAAAAATAAATTATAAAGGAAAAGCAATGATATTCATGATATCTTTGTTACTCTTGAGAAAATTGCAATGGGTCAAGTCGTTGTGCACAGCAGAAGAAATCAGCCATATCGAAACAAATTATCACTTTTAGGGTGCGTAAAAAAAGTAAAAATGACGCAAAAGAGCATCAAAAGAGGAGACTCTACGAAATTTGAACAGCTGGTCCATTTTTTATTTTTGGTCGGAAGTGTCATATGAATCTTAGGATCCAAGAACGCCCTTCAGCAATTGTTAAAATAGTGTTGGAAGTTGGAACAAAGTTTAAGAAATTTCTTAATGACGTTGTAATCTACAGAATATATTATTTTACTTCCTTTTGCTTGCTTGATTATATTGTTGCAATGAGGTTGAAATTTCATTCAATTTTTAAGAGATTTTGAACAGAAATTTTCGATAATTTCACTTTTGCGTTGAGCTTTGAATTTCCCCATGCTGAACATCATTTCGCATCCCGCGCGTTGTTCGGAGTAGCACAAAAGGCGCAATGTTCAGCAAAGTAAGTGTTGCTTGTCATTTCCAGGGACCGGCGAGGGATGCCAAGCAAATTTTTGCGCTCAAACAAAATTCAAGACAAGTAATGGACCCATCCGGAATGGTTCACCCCTGCCTCCCTGTCAATTTTTGAAACCGTCCCGCGCGGGACTTTACTGAGAGATTCTTGCAAAATAAAAACGTTTTTCAAAAAGCAAAGAAGAATACGAGTTTGCAGAGCATCCTATGGTTGTAAGTGCTTTTTTGTATTTATTTATTTATTTATTTATTTATTTATTTATTTTGTACGCCAGGCGGCGCGCTTCAGTAACACAAATCAGATCAGAACAGGGTGTAAAACGACTAATCAATAGAAAACATGAAAAGAAAGAAAAAAAACCAACAAAGGAACAATCGTATTGTAATGAATAAGTCATCCAGATCTTTGTCTTGATAGAGTTATTGAAAAAATAAATGGAGTGATTTTGATGGTATAAAAGTTTATTCAATGAAATAGTCCCAGCGAATAAATTGAAAATTGATGCAAAAACCGTAATTTTTTTACTAGTGTTTGACACTATTTATTTCCTCTGCAAAGTCTGTAAAAAAATTTTTTTTTGAAGTTCTTGCATGTAGGACAGATTCGCCAGAAAAGCTCTACCAAAATGATGAATAAGGGTTCACTCCCACCATAAGTTTCAGCTTAAAAATGTTTGTAATCTCGCGAAAAAGTGTAAAGTCATGAAAAATTGACATGAAAATGTAGTAATTTTTTTTCAATTCTTCCAAGACGACGTTTTTTGTTTTTCGCGCCGAATCTCGAATTTATTCGTGCTCACCTTTTCACAACCAGCGCGTTATACGGAGTAATCTTCAAAGCGCAGCGTTCATACAAAAACGTGGCCCTTGACATCTCCAGGGACCGGTAAGAGGTGCCAAGTGATTTTTGCAATCAAGTCAAAATCAAAGTTCAGCATCAAGTTATAGACCCATCCACTAGGGTGGCTTGGTCTATCCCCGCCTTCCTGGGTCTATAACTTGATGCTGAACTAGGATTTTGACTTGATTACAAATTGATTCTTGGACATGTCCCATATGGGACCATAGATCAAAGGTGCCCATTGGAAGAGATTGAGAGATGCATAACCGTAATGCTTTATTGAGAGAGCAAAATGGCAAAGTAGTTGACTTCTGCTTTTACAGTTTGTACAGTTTTCCACACAAATTATCTATGTTTGTCTTTGACACTGACAAATACAGGTTCTGGCGTCTAACATCAACCCCCCTGCTTCCCCACCCCCCCCCCCCCCCTCTAGAAAGGGTCACGAAATTTATAAAGTAGGTTATGCGAGTCACAAAAGTGGGCACTGAGTAGTCTTTATTTGTAAATTATTTGAAGTTTGTTTGAAATTCAGATTAGCTCTGAGAAAAATTTCTTCTGCGACATGGCGATCAGGCGGTATTGAAATATGTAAAATGATGCCCCTGAAAAGGCTAGGTTTCAATTGAAAATTCCGACAGAATCCGGGTTTTCTAGCCTCTTCTTGATTTTAGCTTCATTCTACATTGCTCTTATTGGCGTATACAGTGACTGTTATTACCAAGCATTCTTTTTGCGCAGATGCCTTTTCAATGCAAATTTGTGGAATGCGAATTGTAATGTAAATTTTTAGATGATGATGATTAATGCACAGTCCCGCGCGGGACCATATGGGAATACCCTGCAGAAAACAGATTTTGGAGAAATTCGGGAATTTGTGTTTTTGATTCAGATTATCTGAATTTCGAGTGATGATAGTCTTCTTCATTCTAATCGTAAACGAAAGCTTAATATTTCTGACAACTAGTAACAAAATTTTTACTTGTTTCTCCTCTGTACGAAATGGAATTATACCCTAATTATTCCAGAAATTTGTTACAATCATTTTTTGTCTTGCTCAGTTAGAACTAAATTTCATAATAGCTTTTTACTAATCTTGCCATGTCTTTTGGGATTTAGAGCTGCAGCACATTGACAGGGAATCTCCTCATGATACTGCGGGAAGAGAGACACCATATATAAGTGTAGGTAGATTTCTGAGAGTGTATCCAAAAATAAAACGTGATAAAATCCATTTTTGTGGTATAACTTCATTTCGATGTCTGGAGCGGAAGTGATGTAAATTTAGAACGTAAATATCTGATCCGCTGTTCAGAAAAGGAAAGTTTAAAAATATTAGAAGTGAAGTTGAGTAGAAGATTCAGGGCTTGAGTGATTTTTTTGTACAGGACGAAAGAAGTCACTTAAGTTGTCTACCGAAGGAGATGTTAAGGGCCTAATGGGAGGCGTACAATATTCTTTTTTTTTCTCAGAATTTTGGTTTGTGAGTATTATTTTTCGCTTTGAAAAGCCATAAAATAGATTTAAATTGTTTATCGAGTTAATCTTTCAAAAGAAAAACGACAAAAACAGAAAGGTACACCAAAAAATCGAGCTTTGACCCCAATTGGCAACTAATTTTTGTTTTCTAACCATTAAAAGAATTTTTGAAATAATATTAGTGCAATTAGTGATAGAGTTTCAAAATGCTTTTCTTGAAAATTTCGTTTCACACCGGAGCCTTAATTACAAATTATCTTCACAGCATCTCCAATCGTATAGGTTATTTTTTGCCTTCGAGAAACTCGGCTTTTTTTAGAGTTTGTCAAAAATTTCCCAGCTTTCTGCGAGATAAAGATTGCACAGATTTTGCACAAATTCGAATTTCCTTGCGTTGATTAAGATTTCGCGTCCAGCGAGATGTTAGCAGTAACATATGAAGCGTAGCATTCACAGAATGGCATAGTGCTCGACACGCCAAGGAGCGGGGTGGGGGACATTAGGTCGCCGAAAAAGGTCGGTCCCCACGGTCATTTGCGACAAATACGCACCCTTGTACATGCGCAGACATGCGTTCCTGCAGGGAATTCGCGCGGGACTCCTCCAAAATCGGCGACCCAATGTCCTCCACCCCAAGGAGCGGCATGGGTGTCAGGCGTGCGCCGTGCGCGAAGTCCACGGACTTCAACCAGGGTGGAGCCCATCCAACAGGGTGCGTTGGCCTACCCGCGCCTCCCCGCCAATCTCCGGGAATGTCCCACCAGGGACCACACGGGATTTCCATACACAAAGAGTCTATTTGAAAACCTAAGTCCAGAAAGTCCGCAGAATGCCCCTTTTGCAAGGAATTGACGGCGGGTTAGGACCATCTTCCTTCAATCTACTGCGGCCGGTTTAGTTACCCATTTTGTGCACCATCCCTTCAAGAAGATTCCCAAACTTATACCAATTTAGGAAGTCCTACATAATACTCCTTCAACATTGACACAGCTCCCATTCGTCCTCCAAAGATCAAATGAAACGAAATATACAGGGTGTTCCAAAAGTACCATTTGATTCAAATGGCTTGGCTTCTGCAAAGGCGAGGCTTCGTAACCTAATTAAGGCTAGGTAACGATCAGAGAGCACTCGCGCGAGAGAGACGCAGGTGCGTCGCGGGCGCGAACGGCCTCATAGATCACAAAGCCCCGCCCTAACGGAGTTAAGCCAGGTGAATCAAAGGTTAAGTAAGCACTTTTCAATCTCAATATCTCTCTTCCCATTACGTCTTTTTCCGCCATTCAAATATATTTTGTAGAGCGAGGTTCAACTTAGATTTATAGTATGAAGCAAACCACCGATCTCTCTTCATTACTGTAGTATTACTGTAGGAACTTCGACAACGTTTTAGGCCAATGGAAGCCATATTCTGCCTCGAAACAAAATCAAACAAGCCAAAAACTCTTATGCTATGGTAAGGGAAGCCGCTAATTTCGAATATGAAATTCACACTTTACTGTGATGCTTCTTTCCAAAGTTATCCCGGTAAACCGTAATAACCGAAATCCCAGTATTTGTTAGAAATGTGATTACACCGTCAAAGAAGCTGAAAACACTCGTAGGAAATTGTGTATTGGAATCAGCGTGCGCAAAAATCTTAGTACCGATTTCTCAGGTTTTTTGAGAAAAATTTTCAGATGGCATATTTCACAATGGTTCTTCATGGTGGAAGTTCTTACCGTAATCCTACAGTAACGAAGAGCGATCGGTGATCCGATTGATACCGCAAAGTTAAGCTGAAACCTCCTCTACAGAATGGTACCCGACTGCCAAAAAAATACCCATTGGGAAGAGAGATATTGACGATTGAAAAGTGTGTACTTACTTTTAAGACACACTGTGTTTCTCTACTATGTTGATGATTTACGGATCATTTTAACATTTTCATGTCATTCTCATTTTTCAGCTCTTTTCGTGATTTCTTCGAGAATCTTGACGTAGTCCTCCTTACCAATTAGCATCACTCCAAAGCCTTAGCTTTGTTTACCTTTACTCTTTTTTTTACCTTTTTTACCGCCTGTTTTGGGTGGGAAATTCAAACTGTCGCCTTCTGCAGAATGAGGTGCGTTTTAGACGTGTGTCGGTCGGAAGCAGTGCGTTTCTGCAGTCGTCATCATACATTCGACGGTCTAGATATGGGGCCACTAAATCCAAGGTTGTTCGGATCTCCATCCCCATAAAAGTAAATGTTGTCTAAGTAAAATCATAGAGAAAAGATGCAAACCAAATTAAAAAAAGAGTAAGCTGTCGAAAACTGAGTGAAAATGCAGTGTTTTGAAATCGTTCATTTAGCGGAATTTTGAATCAAAAGTTTTCGCCTGAGGATCCGGCGGTCCACAGGAAAGACGGTCTGAAGGAGTACTTTCTTCAGAGATTACCAACAAGTCCGGCACACGTTGGTCTGGAGCATTTTTGGGAATAAAGTCCCCATGACGTCGAAAACTGTTACGAAGTCCCTCTTGACTCAAAATCAGTAGTGAAACCCTTATTCAACCAACATAACAATGATGCATTCTTCGCCATATCGTTCAAAGGACGCTGCATGTGATTGGAGCACAATATCTATTGATGCATAGGTTTACACTGTTTCTGGCTCAAAAAAAGGAGAGTCAATGGTTTGATCCGCTGTTTTCACTATGTGTTAGAAGTTTTGAGCTTCTAATCGTGCGAATCAAAAAGTTCAAAACTTTTTGTTCTCCGACATTTATGCTCCGAATCAACCCAGTTGGTTTGTTGCGGTTTAGAAACCAACAAATTCGAGCACGGGTATTGAGACACAACGTTTTTGAAACTTTTTACACAATAGTTTGGAGTGTTATTGTATGCACGTAGTCCAAATCCGGTGTCATGTGATGATTGTTTGTGCGCTGTAAACGAGCCATTTGTTTGTTTGAGTCTTGCCTTTGAAACCCTCGCGCTTGCGAAAGGACACGTTCAACCGTAAAACCTGACCTTTGTCGATTTTTTTCGGGGCTCTCAGGACCCTATGAAGACGATAAAAATGAAGTCTAGTTTGACACCATCTGTGCCCGGGTCACAAATTCAATGGCCCAATTTATAGCTATGCAAATCTTTCAAAAAAAAACCAAACAGACTGCTTTAGCTCGATAAATATTATGTCCCATGAGTTTTTCATTTTTGAGTTTTCGCTGTGATAAGTCGTGCACTTCTCATTCTGAATAGACATCAGGATACCATTTGATAGAGCAAAGCAAACGCTATAAGATGATCTATGCTTTTGCACAAGCTTCGATCTACCTCAAGTTTAGAATCAAAATCTAAAAAATTGCGGATGCCCAAGAAATTGAAAATTTTCGTTATATCTTCGTTCAAAAAAGTCTTTTAGATCTCTCACTCGTTCACGCATACATACTTCACATCAGGCACTCATATGTGCTATTGCTGTATTTTTTCATTGGCTAGAAATCAAGAGAAGCAAAATTTCCATGTTCTTACCAAAGTGATGCTGTGCTGTTCTTACACTAACGATTATATATTACAAGCCCTTAAAAGTACAACCGTATATTTTTAGCTCTCTATGAGCTCTATTTACCGAGAAATGCTAAATTAAGCGTAAAAAGCTCGAGTGAGGGAAGCTAAATTCGATATTTCTCGCGAACTAGAGCTCATAGAGAGCTAATTTACGTTGTACCTCTAAGGGCTTGTAGTATACAACTGTTGGTGTAAAAACAGCACAGCATCGCTTTGGTAAAAACATGGAAATTTTCGTTTTCTTGATTTCTAACCAATGAAAAAATACAGCAACAGCACATATGAGTGTCTGAGGTGAAGTGTATATGCGTGAGCGAGTGAGAGAATTGTAGGACTTTTTTTAACAAAGATACAAAATATTTTCAGTTTTTGGGCATCCGAAACTTTTTAGATTTTGGTTTTAAACTTGGGGTGGATCAGAGCTTGTGCAAAGGCATGCATGCCATCTTGTAGAGCTTGTTTTGCTCTATCGAATGGTATCCTGATGTCTATTCAGCATCAGAAGTGCACGACTTATCATAGCGAAAACTCAAAAATGAAAAGACTTATGGAACAACCTAATAAAAGAGGATAAGGGGTTCGTAGTCTTCAGTACCCTCTGCGGGCTTGCTCCGAACGCATTCTAAGGGATCGCCCATACTATTTCAGTAATTCCTGCTATTCCTGCGATTCCTGCAATTCCTATTCCCGCACAGTTTAGGCGCCGTTTAAATGAGCGCGTTTTGCGAACAACACGTCACGCAAGACGTGCTCATTTAAGCGGCGCCTAAACTGTGCGGGAATCACAGAAATCACAGGAATCGCAGAAATAGCAGGAATCACTGGAATAGTATGACCGATCCCTAAAGGATATTCGTCGACGACTGCTTCGACTCGTGCAATTACACCACTGTGGGCGTGCCTTTTTGAAGCCTTTCCAGCTTGACAGTACGTGCAGCGCGCGGGGACTTGGTAGCTCGTAGCAGCACTGTCCTTTAACCTCTTTTGTCAATTTAAGCATTTTGCACAGTTTTTCTTCTTAGTTTTTGCAACTTAGGCAGCCATTTGTTCTTCTTTTCTCTTAAGTCCTCTCGATGAACACATCGAGAAGACCTAAGGGATCCTACCTCCTCCTTTGATGATTACTGAGAGGTAAGCAAAAAATCAATTCAGGTACATTTACGGGATTCCTCACCCTTTCTACCTACCAAAAACTCATTTTCAAGATCTTGAATCAACACCCCGGGCAAAATTAGGTGAAAGAGTGTGCTTTATTCAAAAGCAGTGGTGGCTATCATGCATTCATCGTAGATGAGATCGCTCATTTATTTATTACAGCATTCATGGTGTCAACGATGTAGGAATGCTGAAGTAACCCCTTCAGTGATCTATCCTAAGAAAAATGCCATCTTATATATAAAGCTGAATGTCTGTTTGTATGTATGTATGTACAGGGTGTCCCAAAAAGATGTGCACACTGTTTGATTGTAAATAACTCTCTTGTAGTGAAGTGTTTCAAGAAGCTTTAGGTACCATTTTATAGACCGAAGTTCAACTTAGATTTACAGCGTAGAGCGAATCGCCGGTCATTCATTCTTACTGTAGGAGTACGGTAGAAACTTCAAACATATGGTGTCACTGTGAAAAAAGGGGCCGTTTCAAAAATTTTCAAAAAAATGTGGAAATTTGTGTAAAAGGATTTTTATGGACGCTGAGTTTAATACCCAACTCTTCACATGGTTGAGAAGCTTTCTAAACGGTGTAACAGCACTTTTTAGGAACACCCAAAAACGTCTGCTACTGCTTACCTCGCATAATTTTTTAATGAAGCATTAGGAAGAATTGCGAACTTCACATTTAGAATCAGCAACTCTAGTTAGCCCAGTGTGAGAGTTTTCAGGTTGTTTTGGTTTCTTTTCGGAACAAAATATGGCCTTTCATGGCTCAAAACCCTCTTGAAAGTTTCTACCGTAATCCTACAGTAAGAATGAGAGATCGGCGATTCGCTCTACACTGTAAATCTAAGTTGAACCTCGCTCTACAAAATGGTACCTGAAGCTTCTCGAAACACTTCACCACAAAAGAGTTATTTACAATCAAACAGTGTGCACATCTTTTTGGGACACCCTGTATGTCTGTCTGTATGTATGTATGTATGTGTGTACGTATGTTCCGAATAGAAAATTCCATTTCTGAACCGATCCGGACCAAACTTGGCACACATACACTACGGGCCCCGGCGGGTGTCATAGACTACTTTTCGTCATCGATCGATATCGATTTTATCGATTTTATCGATTTTTTTGCAAAGTTTGAGCTACGAGGCTGGGAGTTCGCACAGGGGGGTAATCGAGCATGGGGATTCCGAATACAATATTGGTTTTCGGGATTATCGATTACTTTTATCGATTTTATCGATTTTTTGCAAAGTTGGAGCTAGGGGGCTGGGAGTTGGCACAGGGGGGTATTCGAGCATGCTAATCATCCCCAAGGGGGGTGATCAGCATGCTCGATTACACCCCTGTGCCAAATTCCAGCCCCCTAGCTCAAATTTTCAAAAAAGCGATAAAATCGATAAAAGTAATGGACGATCTTGAAAACTAATATTGTATTCGTAATCTGCATGCTCGATTACCCCCTGTGCAAACTCCCAGCCCGCAGGTCAAACTTTACAAAAAAATCGATAAAATCGATAAAAGTAATGGACGATCCTGAAAACTAATATTGTGTTCGTAATCAGCATGCTCGATTACCCCCCTGTGCAAAATCTCAGCCTCGCATGTCAAAATTTACAAAAAATCGAGAAAATCAATAAAAGTAACCGATAATTCTGAAAAACTAATATTGTATTCGGAATTCCCATGCTCACTTCCCCCCTGTGCCAACTCCTAGCCCTGTAGGTGAACTCTGCGAAAAAATCGATAAAAATCGGTAAAATCGGCATCGATCGATAACGAAAAGTGGACTGTGACACCCGCCGGGGCCCGAAGTGTATGTGTACCAAGTTTGGTCCGGATACGGCGGAGCCGGGTAAGCCAGCTAGTTTTTTATAAAGCATTGACGAAAACATGCAATTTCAATCATAGCCATGATTCCCCCACTGGAACTCCGAAGAAAGCTCATTCGCTCTCTCAAATTTGCCTTCGGCGATGAGCTCACATGGGAGGGGGCTTTTCATAAGATCGGGGACTTCGCACCCAGTTTGCACGTACCCCACACCTACTTCGCCTTCTCGACCCATGCAGTGAGTCAGAGATTCTCCACTACGGCTGAGAAAGGGCGGGGAGGGGACTTTTATGCGAAGACTTTCTGATCACTTGACCTTTTGGAGACATGCCAGAATGCTTATATTACCCACCAGTCATCGATTACAACGATAGGAAAATCTTTATTGAAAAATGTGTTAGATAAATGTATGTAAGGCATATAATTGATGCAATCATATTTTTCAATGTTCAGAAGCAAATTCTAAACACCTTTACTTCTTTTTTCTTCCAAGTCATGCTCAAAGGTCGCAAAGACCCTATTTGATATTTCACAAATTAAGGATTTGCAAAAACGAAGTATCCCGATTCAATAAATTGGTGAAAATTCCGTAAAGAGAATTTTGGTCAAAATTCAACTTCTGCTACGAATTTGTTCTCAGTTTGAGCTAGCTTTTTCTGTGATGATAAAGTTGAAACAAAGGCAAGGATAATTTCCTGAACTAGGAGATGTACGAGAGTTATATCAGAAGCAAATTTTACAATGAATCCAGTATGATCAAAGGGCTCGTGCAGAGTTCACGCAATTTCACCGCCGCGATACTTCCAACAAAAACAAACAGTCATGAGTCTATTGCATTAGATCATCTTGCAATAGTTGTGATAGCTCTCCAATCGTGACTAATTATCACAGCCGAAATGCAAGATGGTCGGAATGCAATGAAGTCCTAACTGTTTGTCTTGTTGAGGAACCGCGGAAATCGCATGGCTCTGACCGAGGCCTAACCGTAACGTAGCCATTCTTTCATGAAGAGTGTTTTTTCACAAAAAAAAACTACGGATGATTCAAATGAAAAATGAATTTTCACAGCGAAAAGAAAATTTTCAATTTCATACTGCCTCCAAATTCTCCTTCCTGATTTCGCAGTAATGCAAAACTTTTGAAATAGCCATTTTTCTGGGAGCCAGCTGGCCCAAGCCTAATAGTGTTAATATTGGATCCTGCCAAAAGGTCAGAATAATGTGGGAGCAGTCGTATGGAAAGTCCCCTTCCCCCTCCTTCTACAGTATGCAAGACGCGGAGGTGCGAGACTTCACACCTCGCATCTCTGATTTCCTCATGAAAGACACTCACCCGGCTCACATAGACATTAGAAAGAATGACTGAAAGAAGAAAAAACGATGTGAAAAGCTCAGCAAACGAAAGAGGTCAAAGGACAGGAATGCTGCGATCTATTAAGTCCCTGCGCGCCGCAGCGTACTGTCAAGCTGGAAAGGCTCCGAAAAAGCACGCACAAGGTGGTGTAGTTGCACGAGCCGGGGCAGTCGTCGATGAATTTCCTTTACCTCGTATTCGAAGAGGCAGGTGAACGCGTGCAGGCCTTTTATAAAGATTAGCTCAATAGCTATCTGGAGTTACCACTTTCCTCCCTAGCGAAGTTAAATGATACCTTCTTCCTTTTCGGCTATCTTGGAACTGATAAGTTAATTGGATGGAAAATATAGGCTAAAGGAAGAAGAATCCTTATTTCTTGAAAATTGCAACCGAAAATTTTTTTCTTTTGAGAAATTTCAATTTAGCAATGTAATTTGTGGACATACGGTAGTTTTGGATTAGCTCGTCCAGAAGGATCAAAAATAAACTTTCGAAGTCCTGAACAGGGCCCGGCACGATGGGCAAATTACAAGCTGGATATCGTTTTTGGTAGAAAAAGCAAGAGGAAATCGTTTTCGGAAGGGAAAATCGAAATCTAAGGCCAGGAAAAGACTGAGAGGCTGCAAAGAACAGGTTCTGTAGCATAGTGCTTATTCATAGAAATAGTTTCAGCCCTTGAGGAGCAGTGAGCTCGAAAAAATTTGAATCAGGCTCTCGCAAATTTAGATGCGATCCTAATAAGCAAAAACTGGAATTTTTGAGCTCAAAATTTTATAACTTACCAGAGAATTTATAAAACAGCCTGATATTCTTATGATAAAAACTGGAAGGATGGCCTCGTATTACAGCAAGTTTGCAGCTAACAAGCTTCAATAGCTCCGAAGAAAGTTAGATCAGGCGCAAGTACGACCCTCCTTTTCTCATTTTTTACTACCATACATAAAATCATAAGAAAATCCGCAGTTTATAAGATAACACCAGATTCCGCACAGCAGTAGCAGGGCTTATCTAAAGTATATATAAATTGTAATGGCCGCTTATTACCTTATACATCTAGTTCACTGGGAAATGGTTTCCTTAAGCCTCAACGCACAGCAGAGTTCGCGCGCGCTACGCCGCGGCCGCCAATTGCCGCGTGCGCGACGTCGCATAAGCGGTGCCGTTCAACAGCATGATTACATGATCAGTTCTCAATGCAGGCGTAACGATATAGCATCAACTTACGTAAGCGCACGAAAAGAGGCTAGTAGAAACAAAGTTTGTAATATTATGAAAATTGTACGTGAGTGGGAGGTGTAATAAGCATTTTTTCCAAAAATATTGCAAAACTGGTAAATGAAGAAGTGAATTCAAATGGCTCGTGTGCAGAGCACAGATGACCATACGGCATGAAACTTGGTAAGTACATAAGCATTTTTTTGGAAGACTCTTGAGAGCGTCATCGGGATACCATTCGAAAGGAATTCAGATAAAGATTACGGTAGTAAGACCATGTAATTTGCTTTAAGAACAGAAACGTATATGCAAAAATATCATTGTAGAGAACACCTCGTGTATCTCATTGAATTTTTAGAGGTTTCGATAGCTCATTCAGATTGACTTTTGCGCAGAAAATGACTTCTATAACTTATTAAATTGACTAAAGTTTACGAACAAGGAACTACAGATGTTGTTAATAGTTGTGGTTATGTTCTAAACTACTCTTTTGCGTGGTTATGTAGATAATCATTTGTGATTTCGTTTCATGTGAAACTCCACTCATACGTTGCTATGCATCATTTGATGTTTATTCTGCGAGTTTCTAATTTAAACGACGCATAGACCTTCAGAGCATCCTCCTGGGCATTTCGAACATGGTGCACCTGTTTCGTAGATTTTGGCATTAAGCATGTTTCCTCTAAAATTGAAGTCTTGTTGGTGGCTTATTAAAGCGACTCTACTTACGCTTTTTTATAATTGCAGACTGCTAAGGTCATCCTGGGGCAGCTTTGAACAGCGCAACCAATGACTTTTGTAGACTGCCAGACCATCTAAATCTATGTATTTAAGAAACCATGATATTGTCTGAGATCATTTCTGCTACTAACAACAAGTAGGCAAAGACTCTTTAACGTAATTGAGAAGCTTTCAAGATGGTGCAAAGCAAGGCATTATGTGGGAAGGGCATAGTTCATCTGCATTGGCGCAAATCTAGTGCTGCGACTGCTTCTTGGGTGCGGGGTGGTGGTGGCTTTGTAGGAAGAACTAGGGTATTGTATTCTCGATGATGGGAATGCAGTACTGTTTTCACCTGTGTGTAATGTCCAACTTTATTGTTGAAGAGTTTCATGCTGAACGTGAGGTCTTTGCCAACTCCGCGTTGTGCAAGCTCCCCAAACCATGATCTTGAAGCCTGTAATGATAGAAACGAGTTGCTTTCTTTGAGCGACAAACAAAATGGCATTTTTCACATCTTCGGCAGCTTTTACTGGGTCGTACGCTGAGCCGCGCATGTAGATGTTTTCTCCAAGATCTTCAGTATTTGAGTGCTGGAAGACACATTTAGCAGCGTGTTTCACAGCGTATTTCTCCACATCGCAATCGTACTTCTGGAATATCTCGCTACCACTTGCTGCCTATCATCAATGTTGTCAGAGAAAATACCAATTTGTTCATGGCAGCAGCTTTAGGAGCATAACCTCCATAACCGTCTTTAGCTTTTCCATTAGCCACCAGCGATCTGCATGCATCAGATGTGAACTCGTAGAAAGCAAAAAATTCTTCTCATTAGATCTCTTACCTTAGCTCGTTGTGAACGTCCAAGAACTTTTGACGGATCTGATCGTTCATGCCGCCATTTGCGGGGCAAATACCTGGTAAAAAAGGCCTAACATTTTTGGCAATAAGCAGCACGAAGAGCTACTATACCTGCATAAGCAGTCGCGATTAGGCAGACCTGAAATGTTTATCAAATTGCTTAGTCAAAATTGAGAAAGTAGCGACTTACCAATAGAACGGAACGCATTTTGTGTGTGATGCTAGTTCTATGTGGCTGCTTTTATGCAGGTTGTGAGCTTTCACCCTTCTGACGTTGGCCATAAGGTGTGTCATCTCTCCATTATGAATTTGCTGGGGGATGTGTAAGGAATGTCACCATAGCTGTACCTCGCACATCAGGTGAATTCTGATTTCAAATAGAACATTGATTGCAAAAAGTACGAACGAAATCATTGACGTTGATGAGATCGATGAAAAAGTCTAGGCTGTCATCGAAGCAAGAAGCAATGTTTCATTAGCTTCATAGGCTTTGGATGCATTCGAAGCTAGAACGGCGCTTTTACTTGTATTTGGGATAAGGCTAGAGGTGGTTGGATCGCCAAGAAACACTTTTTTCTGAACATTTCACTCTATGCGGATTTCTTTCAAGCAATAGCTGCTTTGATGATCAAGTGTAGCGTGCATTGCTGTATTGCTTTTCATAGTCGGTTTGTAGTACCCAAATTTTGAGGCTCTGTTGAGTAGATCCCTATCTAGACTGTTATTGGAGCTTAGTCTAATAGGAATGTAATCAACCCAAGAAAAACTATCACATATTTCTTTGTGTGCACTAGGCTAACATCTCTACCAATATACTCAGATTGGTGGGGCTAACCGAGTCATTGCAGTATACCAGAGTTTTGTCTACGACAGGGTAGATTTATAACAATCGGCAACGTCGATGGCGTTGGTATTTTTTGCTTTGCTTTTTTCGCTCAGTGTTCTATTTGACATCAGAATTCACTTATGAGACAGCTATGATAACAGATCCCAACAGAAGATCTTCAAAATTGATGACACAAAGATGACACACCTTATGGCCAACGTCAGAAGGGTGAAAGCTCACAACCTGCATAAAAGCAGCCACATAGGACTAGCATCACACACAAAATGCGTTCCGTTCTATTGGTAAGTCGCTACTTTCTCAATTTTGACTAAGCAATTTGATAAACATTTCAGGTCTGCCTAATCGCGACTGCTTATGCAGGTATAGTAGCTGTTCGTGCTGCTTATTGCCATAAATGTTAGGCCTTTTTTAACAGGTATTTGCCCCGCAAATGGCGGCATGAACGATCAGATCCGTCAAAAGTTCTTGGACGTTCACAACGAGCTAAGGTAAGAGATCTAATGAGAAGGATTTTTTGCTTTCTACGAGTTCACATCTGGTGCATGCAGATCGCTGGTGGCTAATGGAAAAGCTAAAGACGGTTATGGAGGTTATGCTCCTAAAGCTGCTGCCATGAACAAATTGGTATTTTCTCTGACAACATTGATGATAGGCAGCAAGTGGTAGCGAGATATTCCAGAAGTACGATTGCGATGTGGAGAAATACGCTGTGAAACACGCTGCTAAATGTGTCTTCCAGCACTCAAATACTGAAGATCTTGGAGAAAACATCTACATGCGCGGCTCAGCGTACGACCCAGTAAAAGCTGCCGAAGATGTGAAAAATGCCATTTTGCTTGTTGCTCAAAGAAAGCAACTCGTTTCTATCATTACAGGCTTCAAGATCATGGTTTGGGGAGCTTGCACAACGCGGAGTTGGCAAAGACCTCACGTTCAGCATGAAACTCTTCAACAATAAAGTTGGACATTACACACAGGTGAAAACAGTACTGCATTCCCATCATCGAGAATACAATACCAGTACTCTGCGTTGATACCACTGCTT
>CATQJL010000223.1:67240036-67318544 GCA_958299035.1 Cylicocyclus nassatus | reverse complement strand
TAGGAATTTCACTTCCATCGCTTTACTAGAAACTAGAAAGAAAAAAAGCGTCGTCTAATTCCTGCCATCCGTTTTCACCTTCAGTTCTTTCATCCGTGGACCACCACAAAGGCCAAAGAAGTGAAGCAAGCTCAAATCCCCATCAAAGAGCCTAAAGGGCCGGGCATACATCACGCGATTTCGATCGCGACGCGATTTGGCAATATTTCAACTGTCCATAACTCGCTGTAAGCACATTTTGAATGTACAGAATGTGGGGCATTTTAGCAATCCACGCAAGTTATACACACTCTGCATGTGCAGTTCGCTAGTTTTGGATCTGAAGACTTCTGGCGAATTGCCAAATCGCGTAGCGACTGAAATCGCGTGAACTATGCCCGGCCCTTAAGACGTTGATGACGTACGATATAAAAGTTGGGTGGAATAGCTAAATTGAAGACAAAGTTAATAATCAGGCACAACCTTGCAGCCCTACTTTCACTTAAGTTACCTTTAGCGTGCGCAAACCGCTTATTTTTGATCCTAGACTTGAAATCAGCATCAAAAACGGGCGAGTCAAGCATTTTCCGACCCTAATTTTACCAACAAAAATCAGCAGACTTGAACTACTCTAAAAGATAATAAGTTCCGAACTTTTCACTTCAAAGAAAATTTTTGAGATTGCACGTCATTGGCGAATAATTCGGTGATGGCCGAAAATTGTACGACGCTTTTTCGGGACCGTGGTACAATGCTGATTTCTTCCGAAGATGTCACCCAAGAAATTCTAGAAGTAAAGTGGAGGATAAGGAGGGGCGGAGGGGGAGGGGGGGGGGGGGGAAGGGTCCTTCGACAGGTGCGCAAAGTGGGGGAAGTCGTTTTCAAAGGATGTGTGGCTGATATCACGCTCAACCCTGACGATTCTATATATAAAGCTGAATGTCCGTTTGTCTGTCTGTCTGTCTGTCTGTACGTATGTTCCGAATAGAAAATTCCGTTTCTCAACCTACCCGGACCAAACTTATCACACATACAGTTCGGGACGGGGCGGGTGCCATAGGCTACTTTTCGTCATCGATCGATATCGATTTTGTCGATTTTTTGCAAAATTTGAGCTACGGGGCTGGGAGTTGGCAAAGGGGGTAATCGAGCATGCTGATTACGAATATAATAATGACAGGGCCGGGCGGAGCCGGGTAAGTCAACTAGTAAGCTATAAAATGGTAATATACAGGGTGTCCGTACTCAGACATTCGCCATTGACTCCCGCAGGAGATCCGCCCACAAAATAGGTGGTAGCACGAAAATCCGGTGCACCGGCGGGAGTCATCATTTTAGTTTTATCCCGATTTTGTTGCGATTTTGTCTCGAAGCGCGGGCGCATGTTTGAACGAGTACAATTTCAAATTATTGAGTTCATTCTGTATAGCTGCCGAAAGCGTCAGTTTCATTTTCAGCTCAACTTCCAAGGAAGCTCCGCTGTTATTTCATGAGTCAACATAAGCTAGGCTTACCATTATTCCTGCAGCCTAGGTAAGTCCAGGTTTTTTGCAAGGGGGTTTGCAATGCTCAAATTGCCAACAGTGTTGAGTTCATGTCAACGATGTACAGTATTTGGCCAAGTCCATCGGCCGAAATATAAGATGCCCCAATCAAACACTAAAACTTGTTAAAAGGCTTTGTTTTAGCTGCATTTTCTTAGAAGTATAATACTATCAGGACGAAAAAAATCATACTTCTTTCTTGTCTGAGCATCCTCTCTTCCCTCTGAGAACTTCAGAATTGTTTTTTGGGGTTGTTTTTGAGGCGAATCCAGGAGTGATAAGTATTTTACAAGGTAGCCTATCTCTGTATATAAATCTGCGGCCAGCTTCATAGAATTCAAAGAAAGACAAAATCTTTTTAAGCTTTGATGATTTTGCTGATGCAACATATGTATATGGTTCCTGAAGTTAATAAACTCTCTCTATGTTGTTTTCCATATTCATTCGCGGTTCGTAACCGCTAAGTACCTTTCATCAAATTCTATGCGAAACATAGTTCTTAGAGATAAATTTGCAACTTATGACAGGCATGTACTCTTCCGACAAAGAATATACTCCGAACTACTTGAGCCTCTACGCTTCTTTTCTTGGTTAGCTTGCAAAATTCGGCTTCCCTGTCTTGCAGACGAAAACTTCAGAAGACGAAAACGTGGACAAAGAAAATATCCTTTCAGATGACTCTATCGGCACTTCATCCAACAGTCAAGCCAATGTGTCGAGCAGTCAAATCAACAGGAACAATTCTCGCAAACGCCGTATGGGCACTGAAAGTTTTCCACCAGTTTCTTCCTTGCAGCCACAAACGATACCCGCTTCTTCTACATCTTCCACAGGTTAGCTTTGCGTTCATGTCGTTCTAATGCGTTCATGTCGTTCTAATGTCTGGAATGGGATGTAACTGTGTGTTTTAGGGGCTTTAAAGCGAGTCTTGGAGGAGAACACTGTGTCGCTTGCGAAGTTAGGGAGAGTTGTACGACAGTTTGACATCACTGTCGAAAATGAGGTGATATTTACATCTTTTGCTGAGAGGTAAAGGGATAATTATGTAGTTTAAGGAGATGTTCACATCAAAGATAAGCGATATCAAGACTAATATGCAGCACGTGAAAAACATGCAAACAAGCGTCGAAACGGTACAATGTTCTTCAGACTCAGTTGTCCGAGCTCTTACTCAGATAACCGCCGGGGGCAGGCGGCCATGCGAATTTTGAGCAAGCGCGCACCGGAAAAATAGTTCGTTGATTTTTTGCGACCCGCTTGCAGAGATTTGGAAGAAAGTTGGCAAAATTAAAGACAAATGATCGCGGTTTCTTTATGGATTAGCTGCGGCGCAGTGGCCGCATTCTCGCGGACTTTCCGCGAGAATATGCAAGAATTTCGAGGGCCGTACGTTCCTTTGTGGAGGACCGCGCAACCCCCAGGTACTTTCCGCTGAGAGAAAGTACCTCAAACTTGAGTAATTAAACCAACGGTGACACCTCTGCCATACAGAGTCTTACCTGCGCTCGACGTACGCCCGAAAACACCTAAAAAGAGTCCGAGCGCTTGCTGAAAGTTTGGCCAGCGCTCGCTGGAAGATATTATTTGACGAGCGCTCGCAGAAAATTCTGTATTGCTGCCCGCTGGCAGAACGCGGAAGTACCGCCCGCTGAAGGTTTGGCCACGCCCCAAAATTCTGCTGACCGCCTGCAGAAAAGCGCGAGTTTGCGGACCGCCTGCCCCCGGCGATTATCTGAGTACTTGTGTCGTAAGAGAACAAACAAATAGTATAGCAGGATTGTCCTTGACAGTAAGCGTGATTTCACCGGATTCAAGGATAGGAATTGTCTGCAGATGAACGCCCTTTTATCGAAGCTGAGGCAACAGGACAAAGAGTTGAGAAGGACTCATTTTCACGTTGCGAAAAACAAAGAGAATACGTTGCCAGAGGGATTCATTACAGAGGAGTAATCTATCCAGAATCTGACATCTTCAGGGTATCCCTCCCTTTAAGGTGATCTGGACGTTATTTTCAGTCAACGAGAAAAAAGTTTTAATATTAGGAGTTGAATATGATCGAAGTCATGGAAAAGTGGCAGCGACCAAAACGTGCTCATAAGCAGGACCATTTCTTGTTAGTTCTCGACTTTTTGCGGCACTTCTTTTTACATGTAAGCGGCAAAGATGAAGATGATAAGGTTGTCTCGTAAATCGCCGTTTAGGCCTGCGAACCTCCAACGGAAATTCAAAACTACGCCTGTAGGCAGAGCGGGAAGAAGGGGAAATTTGATCATCTTAAAGACCTTCCAGAAGGAATGGTCGATTTCTTAATAAGTAGGTCGATGTGTCTTCAAGTACATTAACTCCAATGACTGATTTAGGTTTCGTACTTGACGCTCTGGGCCTGTACCGCGAACTCCTGCGGACCCCAAATGAACATAAGCAAAATGTAAACAGGTATGTATATTCTCGAAAGACCTTCATGTGTACTAGAGTTTAGGTAATGGATGTCCCTAGGAGAAGAGGACGACGCTTGCGAGAAATTTTCAACAAGCTTTCGGAGGCAAGAGTGGATTGGAGCGGCCGTGCAAGAATAGCAATAGGGAGAGCACTGTGAGTTCTCACACGTTAAAAAAAGCGATACTTTTGAATTGTACTTTTGCAGCGCAAAAACCCGCACTTACCATTTTGCCCTAAAAGAGACGTGCTTCTTCCGTCAAAGGTGATTCATTGTTTTATATGATCACTGGTGTTGATGTCGTCATCGAAGGCAGCGAAGGGAGCAGTATCACTAAGAAACTAGTGATTGAGAAGGCTGAATGCGTTGGAGATGAAATTGAAGAGACTGAAGAAGCCTGATAATATTATTTACATTTTTGTTATTGCTATAATTGTCTCGTACTTTCGCGTTCCAGTTGTTAGCTCCTGAACCTTATGTTCGCTGCTTTCTATGCATTTCATTTCCATTTGTTGTAAATCTTGCCGAGAAGATTATGTGGTTTTTGTTAATGAATTTGTTGACGTTTGACTGCGTTTTACGAGCAGAAAAAAACAGGCGTGAGAACTGAGACCCAAAGAGACCAAAGGCACAAGATAAGTGAAAAAGGAGGCGTGAGAGAAGAGATGCAGGACGCAAAAATCCGTTAGGGCGTAGAACGCATGCTCTGAACGCGATCGGGACATTATGATGTCTCCCGCAGGTGTTCCGATTTTGTCCGGAATGTGTCGGTCGGGACACCTGATTTTGTCGCGCACTTTTGTCCCAAAACAAAATCAGGTGTCTTGATTTTGTTCCGACACCGATTTCGGGAGTCGCGCAGGCATTCCGTGACTACACCTCTTGTCCTGCGGGACTTAATGGCGAATGTCTGAGTAAAGTATGTATACACTGTTTGATCGTTAATAACTTTCTTCCCAACATGACTTTTGCCTTGCTTCAAGTACCGTTTGTAGAGCTGGCTTCAATTTAGATTTACAGTATGAGGAGAA
Source organism: Cylicocyclus nassatus (assembly GCA_958299035.1). Classification (NCBI taxonomy): domain Eukaryota; kingdom Metazoa; phylum Nematoda; class Chromadorea; order Rhabditida; family Strongylidae; genus Cylicocyclus; species Cylicocyclus nassatus. The sequence goes on along the minus strand of CATQJL010000223.1, from coordinate 67,313,553 downwards.
TCACCGATCGCTCTTCATTACTGTAGGATTACGGTAGAACTTGAAACATATGATGTCAATGTGGAAAATGCTGCCGTCTCAAAATTTTTCAAAAAAATGTGAAAACTTGTGTAATAGGGTTTTTATGGACGCGGAGTTCAATACTCAACAATTCCCAAGATTGCGAAGCTTTCTAAACGGTATAACCGCACTTTTTAGGAACATTGAAAAAATGGCCGCTACCTCTTACCCGGCATAACTCTTCAATGAATCAACATAATGAATTGAAAACTTTAAAGTTAGAATCAGCAACTACAATTAGCCTAGTGTAAAACTTTTCAGGCTGTTTTGTTTCCTTTCTGAGGCAAAATATGCCTTTGATGGCTCAAAACCCTCTTTGAAGTTTCTACCGTAATCCTACAGTAATGAAGAGTGATCGGTGATTCGCTCCATACAGTAAATTTAAGTTGAAGCCAGCTCTACAAAACGGTACCTGAAGCAAGGCAAAAGACTCGTTGGGAAGAAAGATATCAACGATCAAACATTGCATAGATACTTTACGGACACCCTGTACTATGGACACCGATAATTCTCTGATAATTATTAAATCTCAAATCAAATTTTTAGTTTCTGGAAGGTATTCATGACAATTCTCTGCAACGTATAACTTAACGGCGCCGTCCATCCTAAGTTGAGGGTGTTGAGCTTTTGGCAGCATATTATTTAGCATATTATATCCCCTATCATTCCAATGCCCACGTCGCGGAGCAAAATGCCGCTTCGGAAGCGAGAAAATGAACCTTCGGATTGGCGAATATGCACGAGGACCCCTATCCATGCCCCCCCCCCTCTATCCATGCCCGCACATTTGTGCGCGCCCATCCAATCATCGTTCCGGAAAGCCGGCCTGTGGATGCTCCGCAACGGGGATTGTTGGGGTTTTCGCGCATTTTCGATTTCATATTCGGAATCAGGGACATGAAAAGGCCCTGAAACGACAAAAACGTCGTAGTCGAAAATGTGGGTGGACGGTGCCTTTAACCTCATTTCTCCAACGAATAACGAGAATGGACGTGAATGGATACTGCTGCAAAAGAACAAGGGAACATCAGGCTATGAGCATCTTATATATGAAGCTAATGTCTGTTTGTCTGTCTGTATGTGTCTACGCATGTGCGGAATAGAAATTTTTATTTCTGAACCGATTTGGATCAAACATGGCATACATATACTTCGCGGCTGGGACCGTGTCATAGGCTAGTTTTCGTTATCGATCAATATCGATTTTTGCAAATCGAGCTACGGGGCTGGGTTGGCACAGAGGGGGGGGGGCAGTAAGTGAGCACGCTGGTACGAATACAATATTAGTTTCTGGAATTATCGATTACTTCTATTGATTCTATCGATTTTTTGCAAAGCTCGACCTATGGGGGACTGGGAGTTGGCAGACGGGGTAAGCGAGCATGCTGATAACTAACAAGCGGGAATAGGGAGTTGGAGTTGGTATGTAGAAGTGGGCACAGGGAATGATTGTGCAGGGATAGGGATAGGATCTTTATCATAGTGTTTTGACAAAGCCGGGCGGAGCCGGGTAAGCCAGCTAGTACGTAGATAAGAGCGCCGTCTCTCGGACTAGTGGTCGAAGGAGATGCAACGACACCTCGAAAGGACCAGTGGTCCGCAAAAGCGGCTAAAAATAGCAGAGTTCGTTCCCTTTCTCCCTTGCATTAAGGGAGTTTCAAGCCTTCTCTCGACGACTCTGGCCAACAGGAAGGCCATCGCTGCCAGTGAAGGACAGTTTGAGGATAGTTGTTGAGGGTATGTACCAGTGGCGTACCGAGGAGGAGTGGGGGAGGGGCGCCCTCACCCCCCCCCCCCCCACACGAGAACGGATCGCGAATTCGAAAGTTACTTACATGGGTTATAAAATTGTGCAAATGACTTGTCTGCAATTGTAGAAAGTTAATAGTTTTGAAATTTTTAAAAAATTCCCAGTCTTATACAAAAACTCCTTTCTCTGAAATTTCGGGGTTCTGATCCCGCGAAAATTTTAGGGAGCATACCAAAAAATTTTTCGGCGTGCGTGACTGACGCCACGCACCTTCACCGGAAAATTTTTTTGTCGCCCCCTCCAAGCCGAAATTCTGGGTACGCCACTGCTCTGACATTTAGTCCGTGCGGCGCGCGCGCGCTCCCCGTGCGGCGCCTTGTAGTGCGAGGGGGCCGAACGCTCCGTGCGCGCGAGCCGAACGATGAATGCGCGCGGGCCGCACGGTATCGAAAGCGCTCCGTCCGCAAGCTACTAGAGAATAAGTCTTTTTCATAGATCTTCTTTTTCTTCTTCCGTCGTGCCGTGAGCATTCTCAACTTCACAGTCCAAAAAATTTGAGAATTTGAATTTGAATTCACAGAATTCAAAATTCAAATTCAGCACCCATTCGGGACGCTGTCGGGGGATAACCTCCGTAGAAGTAAAAAACTTCTTATGTTCCTGCGATTACTCAAATGCCTAGAAATGATACCTAAGTCAGCTCCACAAGTGATGGAGCAGCCTAATCACAGCGTCGTACCTCACGCGGGTACCTATTACGCCTATAGCGTGTGGGAATTGGAGGCGCGCGGGCGGCACGGGGAGAATGTATTGCGCGCGGGCCGTACGCTAAGGATACAAGGCGCGCGGGCCGCACGGTACATGACCCCGCCCGTAAATCTGGGCGCGCGGGCCGCACTGCTGGCCATTAACAAGCGCGCGCCGCACGCACCGAATGTCAGAGTGGTACGTACAGTCGAGTAGAATTGCCGCTTAATATAGTGTGCTTGCACTGTACCAAGGTGAAATGCGCTAAAATTTGCGCCTGAACAAGTAGTAGCGCCTGTGACGCCTTCCGTTTGCGCGCGCAGAGTGCCGGCATTATCGTGGCTAATTTTTTACGCGCAAATTTTGCCGCATTTTACCTACAGTGCAAGCACAATAGCACAGCACAGCGGAAAACCTATCCAATGTATCTATTTACGTACGATATCGTAACGTTGCTACGGTGTACTGAAGATTACGTGATAACACACTGTGTTAACTCACGCCTAGTTTATCTGCGAGCCAGAACTAGTTCCATCTTTTTGATTTTCAACTTTTGTTCATTTAAAGCGCTACGTATTCTGTAACTTTAGGTGTTAATCCCCTCCACAAATCGCACTTCGAAATTTTCCTTGTCAAATTTGCTCTGTTTACCTGTGGGCAATTGTTGTGTGTTTTCACTTTGTACTTTGCTTGTCATTACTTCAGTTTGATGCTTTGCCATTGCAGTTTTAGGGATGACGTCCACAGATGTTCTATATGATCCAAAAAGGGATCACCTTGATACCAGCGATTCGAATCAACTTGTGGTAGTTCCAGGTAGAATTACTCTTTACTTGTTTGAACAGAAAGTCCGTCTTTCAAATAATAAAAACTGCATACGTTACAGGAAAGAAGCGGAAAAAGGTCGATGATGGACCTATTCCCAAGAAAAAGGATGCTACTGGTGGTAAGAAAAGCAAAAATTACGCTAAAGAAAGAGAAAAACAGAAGATGACAAAGAAGATGAAGCGGCAGTTGGCAGCAGTACAGCAGAGAAAAGCAAATAAATTGACAGTAAGTTGATAATCTTATATCGAACTTTCTAGGAACTTTCACTTCTTTTTTTTCAAGCAAGAGGAGCTTTTCGCCAGTTTGGCTGAATACCAAGTGGATACAAAAAAGCTGAATCAACTCGGCTCATCTACTCATATGCAAGAGAAATTGAAAGGGTGCGCAATTGTTGATTTCTGAAGATCCCTGTGAATTTTCTCTTTCAGCGACGATTCTTGCACCTTTCCCACTAGGATTAAGTCAGTATCGTCGAAAATCAAGCTTCCCCCAACAATCCACGAAAAAGAGCGTAAACAAGAAAACTACTACCCGACAGACGATGAGAGTTCTGAAGAAGACAAGGATGAAGGCGATGAAATCGAGGTGTCTTTTTTTCTCTATCACTAACATTTCCATTTTTTCTAACAACGATATCAATATTCAGGGCTGCCAAGCATCCACTTCCACTTCTCAGCCAGAAAATGAGGTACCAGCCGAAACGAATGAAGTGGAGGACAGCAGCCACAAAGTTGAAGGAAGTGTAGAGGTACAGATGCGCATTTGTATGGTGCAGGATTTTGAATACTGAATTCCTAGAAACCTGCTACGTCATCCGCTGACCAAAATAAGACGATTGTTACTGGCGAAACTGCAAAGCAACAAGAGCTAAGGGTCCCTCCAAAGGTTAGTAGATCTTGTTTGGCATTCTGATTTTTTCTCATCTCTTATGTTGCGTCCATATATCTTTTCTCTCATAGCATGCATGCTGATTTTGTTTTAGAGAGAAAAGACTATTTTACCTCTCAAAGCTAGTATGTTTTTCATGGAAAAGCTCACGGTTTTTGGGATTTCTTTATTTGCAATATAATATGGTTAGCATATGATTACATAAAGTTTAGGAAGTCAAAGTCGAAGCTGAGGAAGAGGTTTCGAAACCTGCCTTACCAGCGGTTCAGAGGAAACGGGTTTTGATAGCTAGGGATCCAAACATAGAGGCTAAAAGAGCTCAGTTACCAATCTACTCCGAAGAAGTACCAATCATGGAGACAATAAACGATAATGTTGTGAGTTTGAAATCTTCTTTCGTTATCTGAACAGTCTTTCACTTTTCATAATCGTCATCTTCAAATTCATTGTCAAAATACCAGGTGACTGTCATCTGCGGTGAGACGGGCTCAGGAAAAACTACACAAATTCCGCAATTTCTGTATGAAGCTGGGTGAGTCAAATTTCAATTTTTTTTGTTTTATACCCACCGGGAACTTTGTAGTTCAAGTCTTGTATTTTTACCAATTTGCGTTATTCCTTGTCATGTTAGATATGCTAACGACGGTCAGCTAATTGGCATAACGGAACCAAGACGTGTTGCAGCTATGTCAATGGCGCAGAGAATTGGTGAGGAACTTAATGCACCCGATGAAGTCTCCTACCAGGTAGGCTTATTTGTGGACTTTGCTTTTATTGGTGAAATGATAATCGCCGCTTTTTACATTTTGCTCCGCCAAAGATTTAATCAAAGTGCATTCATTTTATCGTCAAAGTTTAGATACGTTATGAAGGAAATCGCACCGATAAGACCAGGATATTGTTTATGACCGATGGTGTGTTAATGAAAGAAATGGAGTCTGACATAATGCTGAAAAAGTGAGACATCTCTTTTTCTCAAATCTCCTGTTTTTTAGTCTTATTTGTTGTTCGTTGATGTTCTATTTTTGGCAATCTTATTCTCCTTCCTGGGCATCATCTATGCGAGCTCACATTTTTTCCACTCATTCGAATTCTCGATCCATAGATACTCGGCGATTCTCATCGATGAAGCGCATGAAAGGTCCATGTACAGCGATGTTCTGATAGGAATGCTGAGTCGAATAGCTCCACTGAGAGCCAAAACTGCTAACCCACTCAAGCTGATCATAATGTCTGCCACTTTACGATTGGATGACTTCACGCACAAAAGGTTGGGTATTTATTTTGGCATGGAGATGAGGGGATGTAGTCATGCATGAGCTGCTCAGAAATTAGATTCTAATCCCTTTTTCGTTTTACCTGTTGATATCTTCACCTATGTATTGTTTAGTGCAATAGCAGCCAAACGCGAATTCGGAATTTTCAGCGATTTTCGAATATACTCTTTTCAGGTTGTTCCCTATAATAGAACCTCAGGTCATCAATGTGGAAGCCAGGCAGTTTCCAGTAACCGTACACTTCGAAAAACGCACTCCAGCTGACTACATGGTGGCGTCTTTCAGAAAGGTAATTTCAGTGATTTTGCTCGTCTATGTTTATTTGAGATTCATTTTTGTATTGGATATGACTTTGGTCAACCGTTCTTTGTTCCTTCTAGATTCTTCCTTATCTCTGGCTATCGTTACCGTAGACTCGTCAGTTTTTAGTAGACCTTTTAGATATGCAGAATCCATGAAGCCTTACCTGATGGTGCCATACTGGTTTTTGTTAGCGGTCAACAAGAAGTCAAGCAACTAGTCAAGAAGTTGGTTGCACGCTATCCTGTGAGTTTTATCGGTCTTTATGTGGTCATTTATGCTGTGGTGAACTGATTCAAGTTCTAGAATATGTTCCTCAAACAATACACAAGTAGAAATAGAGTTCCAACTACTCTTGTTCCTAGCATGCACAATTCGCAAACAAATTTTGCGAGATTTCAGGCGTTTTCTATATCACTGGATCTTCTAGGTTCACTATGAGAAAAGCAAAGATGGGGAGCTCATGGTAAGAGGAGGCAAAAAATGGAAAAAGAAACGTTTGAAAGAGGTGCAAGATCTGAAGCTGGAGGATTTTAAAGAAAATGTGAGCCGCCGATACTATCTGTTTTGACTTCAGTCATTTCTGAATTTAGCGGGTTGAACAGCTTGATGGTGAAGACTTTTTGGAAACCGGTGTAGGAGACACCATGTGGGATGATTACGAGGAGGGAGAAGAGGACGAAGATAGTCGCTTGGTGAGTGAGAAATGTAGGGGTTCGGGTTGCACGTCAGCATTTGCATGAAATTGTTCTTAGAATGAATTGCACTTTTTCAAGTATAGCAAGTAGCAGTCCACATTTACGTAACGGTTGAAAGAGCGTATGTTTGCTTGCAGGAAACCCCCATGGCAGCTCCACCAAACGACTGCGCACCTCTCTACTGCTTGCCTTTGTACTCACTGTTATCATCAGAGAAGCAGAGACGAGTGTTTGAGCCGCCACCAGAAGGAGCCAGGTATGTCATCAGTTTCCGTAAAAATTGTTACTCTCATCATCTTCGTAGCGTAGTTCTTGCTAAAACTATTATTTCAGAATGTGTGTAATAGCGACGAATGTGGCAGAAACGTCACTGACCATACCCGGTGTAAAGTATGTCGTGGATACTGGCTTCGAGAAGAGGAGGTAATTCATTGGTTTTATGGAAATATTGGTCTTCATGTTTATTATTCAGACTTTATGATCCAATTACGGGTGTATCCCAATTTGTAGTAGCTCATATAAGTCAAGCATCGGCTGATCAGCGCGCTGGACGTGCTGGACGTATTGCACCAGGTCATGCATACAGGTAAGTGTCTCCCATGCTTTGCAGGGAATTATTAGCAGACGCTTTCATGTCTAATCTATGCACGATTTGGAGATTCCGTCTTTCCCATCAGATTTTAGATATGTGTTGCTTTGTAGGCTCTACTCATCTGCTGTTTTTGAGGATTTCGAAAAGTTTTCTCGACCGGAAATTCTAGATAAGCCGGCAGATCAACTTGTTCTTCACTTGAAGTCCATGAATATTGTCAAGGTCTGTTTTGTAACAGATTTCTTGCTATGCTTATTTTAATATCGGTAATATCTAGGTCGTCAACTTCCCATTTCCCTCAGCGCCTGATCCAGAGACGTTGGAAGCTGCTGAATTGCGTTTGATAAAGTTGGGTGCATTGGCGAAAACAACGAAAGAAGGAAAGGTAGGTGTTAGATTGCAATATGATTTTTTGGTGGATTTACATGATGCGTTTGGTCTCAGACTGAGGCGCGGATCACGCCATTAGGTCGCACATTATCGGTGTTTCCATTGGCACCAGCTTACGCAAAAGTGATAGCTATGGCTAATCAGCACAATCTGATGCCCTATGCAATTATACTTATAGCAGCGTTGTCAGGTCAGCATCGTTTTTGCCGTTTTTATCTGTATAGTACCTACTTTTTGAACGTTTCTTTTTTGTTATCTCTTTAGGCATGTTATCGATATTACTGATGAGTTCAATCAAACTTTCAAATTATTTTTAAATAGAACTCTTGCGCAGTATCAGCACCTCTCACTACAAGTGCTGTCTTACTATCTTTTAGTCCGAGAACCAATGATACCCATTTCATCTATTCGAGGCGAGACTGACGAAGAGACGAAGGAAAAGATGACGGAAGTGTTGAAATTGAGGAGAAGCTGGTGTGGGAAGGTAGTTTTATCTCCATCATAGCTGATTTTTTTTGTCGATTGTCCTTAAAGTGGTCAGTATCACAGGGCCCCGGCCGACGCCTTGGTGATCTTTTGGTTCTGATGCGGGCTGTGAATTGCAGTGAAGCAGAAAAGGTGCGCACGCATTGTGCCCCACGCAAACAATGCTTTTGCTCTCTCAGTTCTTAATCTTTTATGGTTTAGATGAGTCCAGCGGCATGTTCAAAGTTAGGTCTTAGGCATAAAGCCATGCTAGAAATTCGTCGACTTCGAAGGCAACTAACCAACATAGTAAACACATCTTTCAAAGCGGCCGCTGATGTCGTTTTTGACCCAAACCTTCCACCTCCATCAGACACTCAAGCGCAAATGTTGAGGTAGATTTATTACCAAATTTTACTACCCTATCTACTGTGTTGAAAAATCATTGAATTTAAGGCAAATGATGGTAGCTGGACTAGCTGATCGCATCGCTAAACGTGTGGATCGGTCCGCTGGTGATGAAGAAGTGCCGAAAGGAGCATACCAAACAATGAAATTGCAGGTTGGACTACTTCGGGTCTAAAAATCAAGTTCTCGTGAACTTTTTTTATCTTCACGTTAATCTTCTTAATCCTTGTGCGTTTTTTGTATACATTGCATCGGGGCTCAAGATGCCCTTTGCAGAATTTGGCAGGGAGGCGCAACATGCCAATACCCGCGACATCCAAGCTGTTTCCTAAGTTCGTTATCTTATTTTGCCTTTTTTGCAGGAATATGTTTTCATCGATCCATGCAGTGTGATTTATACTGAAGAGCCTGATTACGTCATTTATCAAGAAATTGTCCAACTTGGTGATCGTAGATGCATGCAAAATCTTATGATGGTGGATCATGAATGGTTGACGCGGCTTGCAGAACCTTACTGTAATTTTGCTCCTATGGACAGAGATCAGCTGCCCAGGTAGGTTCCCATAGCCTAGGGTTTGTTTCATAATCATATTTGTTGTACTTGAGGTATGACGCAGAAAAGGATCAGATAGTTAAGAGTGTTAGTGTAACTTTCGGGCCATTAGAATGGCATCTTGAGCCTGTGGATCGACCAGTGCCTAATGATATCATGTTGTACCGATATTTTGCACAATTCCTATTGGCTGGAGAGGTATGCGGAGTCAAGCTCTTGGGCTGAGCTTTACGCTCTTCATTGCCCTTATTTAGGTAATGCCTCTACTGGCTGAATATGTGCCGAAAATGCTAGCCCCTCCTACAACAATGGTTAGGTCTTGGGCTAAGTTACAGAAGAGAACGGAGACTCTGCTCAATGCTTTGATTGAAAAGGAGGTGAGTAGCTGATGCTAAGTGACGCAGTGTCCATTTGGCTGGTTTTGTAGGTTCACACAAAGGCTGATCTGATTGAAGCTTGGCACAAAGACGAGAATTATCTGCTAGAAGAATATCTGGAGTGGTTGCCGGAGTCTTTGCATGGAACTATCACAGTTATGTGGCCTCCACTCGAGCAGAAAACAGCAAAGATGGGTAGAAATAAGATTTATATCTAGAACTTCAGTTTATTTTGTACATAGTTTAGTAGCCTGTTTTGATTTTTGTAGAACTGTGATTCTAATAATGTCTAAATTTTGCGAGCTGAAAATACTGTTTGTTTTATTTACTGTAAACCCCCTTTGTTGAAATTTGTTGCTTGTTATTGTTGTTGTTATTTGTTAAAGATTTCAGAACTTTCTATATTTATAGAGGAGATGGGTTGTTTCCGAATTTTTTTTTTTGTTTGCCTCATTCAAATCTTTGAAGTGTGATGTTTTTGTGCATCTCTCTAAACATGGCCATGGGCGTGTATGAAGCTGTGGTGAATCTGGATGCATTATAAATGGTCTGTCATAGAACGTGTAATATATTTCGTCCTGCTACTACTGTTCTTTTAAGTTCAAGAATTTTTCGGATCTGGAGTTATCAAAACGGTTGTTAGAAAATTCTGAAAACTTTTGGAATGAAGGTCGTGTACACGTTGATACATTATATCACTGCACTACCTACCAGATTTGTTATAAGCGCGTTAGTTTTATTCTAAATGCTGAAGTTATTTGTATTCTTGAAAACCACCACATTCTCAGAAAGATCACCTCTGTTCGGCTTATGTTAGACCCCTCTGCCTCGAAGGATGGGCCACATGCTCCTTCTCCAAACTTCTTTCAGACTAAAATGCATCCCTGGAGTTATTTAACATGACATTTCTGATTTATACTATAAATCATAAATGCGCTATGGTTTATATTTCTCTATCTTTAACTCTATCCGTCTGACAATGTGTGAGCTACAATGCAAAATTTTGTTCATTGCAGAATCGTACAAGTAGTTTATTTCATTTGGGAATGGTCAAAATGGTATGAGTCCGGAAGAAGTGAATACTCGTTTGATCAGAAGTTCAAAATTATGAGTTTGTAAAATGACAAATGAGAGGTGGTGAACACCACTTTTTTATTCCCGGAAAAAATTTCGTCGCTTCCTCATTTAATGAGGAAAAAAATTTTTGCCGCTGCCAGGGATAAATGATCTGTCGCGCTCACGCTAATGTTTGTGGATTTTCTATGCAAGTGCATCGCTATGTCGATGAGATTTTGAAAGAAAAAAATCTCTTCGCTAGAGTTTCTCTAGATCAAAAGAAATTTCCAGTGCGGAAATTTCCTACAATCTATTTTCATACATACTTGTAAATATTTACAGGGTTTATATTCCATTCAAAAAGACTTGAAAAATGTATTTTTCTATTTTGAACAATAAACCAACGGGTTCTCCACCGTAGTCATTTTCTCCAAAATGTTTCCTCACGAACCATCGTGAACACAAAATCCTTTTGCCGCTACTCCTTATTTTTCTGTTCATCTCATCCTCACTGATTTACCCGATCTTTACTATTACTACTCAGCCTATTATTACTGTAAATATTAGGTTGTCCCGAAAGTTCGTTCGCATCATTTTCAAAAATTCTTAACTTCTGTTTTTCCCGACCGATTTGACTGCTTTTATTTTTGTATGAAAGAGTAAGTCATGCTCTTTATAACGACACCTTAGCTGCTTGCGAATGATCATCTTTTGCATAGATAGGAGCGATAAAAGAAAATTAGTCAAAATTCGAATTTTCTGTGTAAGGTCATAAAAAAACGGAAACTTGCAGCAAAAATCGGAGCAGCCGGTATCATAGGTTCTTTCACCAGCTCTTTCTAACAGTGCAAAGTTTGCGCCGATTAAGCGTCTCTATGAAAAGCTACGATTTTCGAGCAAGCAATACAAAAGGGCGATTTTGATTTATTTTGGCATTTTTCAAGGAAATCGTAACTTTTCATAGAAACGCTCAATCAGCGCAAACTTTGCACTGTTAGAAAGAGCTGGTAAAAGAACCTACAATGCCGACTGCTCCGATTTTTGTTGCAAGTTTCCGATTTTTTATGACCCTACACGAAAAATTCAAATTTTGAGTGATTTTGGTTTTGAGCTTCTATCTCCTTCACTTGTGCACAATAACGAACAATTCAGGTACAGATGCGAATAGCATTAGCTCCTCTCTTACGCAAAATTTTGATCGTACAAATTCGTTGAGAATTTAAAGAGTGATGAATTTTTGAAAATGGTGCGAGCGAACTTTTGGGACAACCTAATAGTATGATTATCTCCTTTTGTTTTTTTTTTGTTGCGTTCTTTAGAATAATGGACCATTCTTGCACAAAAAAATAGAAATTTTTCCTTAAAAATGCTCAAACAGACTAACTGATTTACACAATATGCTTTTTGTCTTTGTCGAAGATAGTATTCTAGATTACTTTTTGGAGAAGCAACTCGAAGCAAAATCACTAAGTTGAAGCAAAATGGGAATTCATAACTATTCTTAGAAAGCTCACTACCAATTTTAGTCAGAGAAGGTAGTTAGAATCAAGAACAAAAGTAAACCTTGACCTCAGTAGACGGTTTAGCTTTCAGCGACCAAAATGCATCGAGTCACTTTTTGGGTTTTTCTCTTAATAGCTATCAGTGCCATATGCCCACGATAAAATTTCGATTTAAGAACTTGCAGAAAGGGCAAGATTTTCTCTCTCTAATTTGTATCACTTCAAGTGATTTCATCGAAGCTGGAGAAGGTGATAGAATTGCAGATATTTTTTAAAAGATTATTTTCATGTATACCAAATACTTCTTCTTACGTTTCGTATATCTTCGTGGTAGTGGAATCCTTTCAAGAATTAAGTTTGTTTTACGTTTCACAGTCTTATACTTTGGTATCATCTCATTTTGCTATAATTATACGCGACAATATTTTCTGTTTCATTTTTCTCAAAATCAGCCTTAACTTTTCTCAGATTTAGAAAAGATGTTCAAATCCATTCTCACACTGTAAATTGCACGAATTCTCAACCTTCGAGTCTTTACTACGACTACCTGGAATTTTTTGACAGCATTCTTTTCTAGATTCATGCGCAATATTGCGCAATTCCGCCCACCCCTTCTCACTTGTCTTTGGTAAAATTGTTTTCTTTTTCAGGCCTACATCAGTACCGAAAATTCTCCCCTTACTGCGAATAGAATATAGCAATGAATCTGGTGAGTTCAATTCTTTTTTGTTTTTGCCTGATTTTTTTCACCTTGGCTGTCTCCGAGTGAGGTAGAATTGTTATTTTAAGCATTACTTCAAGTAATTCGAAGTTCATATTATTTTATCATGTTTGCTAATGTTTGCTATTGGCCAGAATTATGCTGTGGACATTTTTATGATTTTTAATCTATTATATTTAGGAATGCTTGAATCAGTTTTTCTATTGCAGATATAGAGTAACAAAAGGTTAGAGACTTTTTTTGGATTGAGAAGAACAAACACCTTTTAGTCATCAATGTTTTGCGAAACGATTGAAAATAATTTGAAAAACAAAATAATTCATATTTAAAAGTTAAAGACATAGAAAATAAAATGATTTATATAATGTGTAAGGAGTACTGTTCATTTTCAGGCGGAATCATCAGCGGATAAAGCAAAATGCCAACTTATCGGGCGTCTGCCGTACAAGTCGTCTCCAGCTGATCTTTCTGACTGGCAAAATGCAGCAAATACGCTTGCTTTCACCTATGAACGTATACTTCAACAACCATCAGCGTCATTCTGGAGTAGTGTTGTCTACAATAAAACTATCATGGAGTCCTTCGATGCTGTGTTGGAGGCTATACCTAGGTAAGCCATGAATTTGAGAGATTTCGGCACAAAAACTATTTGAAAAAGAAGCAAATATTATAGCGCAACTATTTAATTTTCATCACTCGCAACTTCCTCTACCAAATTTTCAATGTAATTTTTTCGCTGTATGCGTAGTATGCGACACAGTCTAAACACGCAGACACACGACGAAGTTACGGCCGGTGCAGCGTTGCGGTCGCGTAGCGTTCATTTTGCTTGGACGCTAGCGAATACTTATGGCTTATTTAGCTACTGAAAAACCTCTTTTTTGACTTTTGCTGCAAAGCCGATAGCAATCGTTTTCGGTAAATTCATTAGAACCTCTCATGGCAAGGTCATGAAAATTTTTATCTAGGCGCTTTGAGATTGATGAGTATCGATTGATCTTCTGCTGGGACGCTTCTGCTGCCATGGCTGCTAGTCGTCTTTATAATTCTGCACTCGCTCTCTTTCTCCGTGTAGCTGTTCACAATAAAAAATTGGTAAGACCGTTGCTTCAAAGGAATGGCACGATCTCGGTGTGTTCTAGGATCCAACACTCTTGCCAAAACAGTACCTCGAGTTTGTGCGAGACCGCGGTGTTATGAATAGCAGAAGATTAGCTAGTGCTATATCTTTCTTCAGCAAGAACGGACAAATAATGGTCGAGGTATGTTTGGAAACAATAAGTATGGTTGCAGCGCCTCTGCAGTCAGATTTGTTTGTCATAACCTATCTTAGATCGTGAAAAAACGTGCTCTTGTGGATCCGAGCTTTTCCCGTGATGTGCAGAAAATCTGTGGAGAACTTGAGAAGGTTTGTAGCGCTTCGAAAAATGCTCTTTTGTAACATTCACACTCGGGTGAAAAATTTACATGAGTAATAGTTTGCACACTTGTCAGAACCAAATCTCTTCAACATGTTGGGTTGGCTAAAAATTGATTTATTTTAGGGTGCAGGGGGTTGTTATTCACTATTATTTGGGGAGCAATTTAGGTTGAGAAAAGAATTGATTCTGCTTTTCAGATCAGAATTTGATTATTTCTCAAAACATAACTTACAGAAAGTTTTATGAGAAAATTGTCACCACACTCTCTCACACCACTTCATTGAAAAACAAAATAAAATATCCGGTCAAAAATCCACGTACCATTCTTTAGCGCTCTATTTAATGATCGGTTACAAAATTTTTCTGTAGCATTTATGCTGGAAAGAGCGAATTCTTTTCTGCAAACTGTAAGTTTGATATTACATCAATATGTTTTTAGATGTTTCCGAGCTTGGAAAGAGACATGACCGACTTGGTTGACAAGTTTCATTTCCAAGAAGGTGTTGCCAAAGTAAAAGCTGCTCAGCTAATAGATGAATGGCTCTGTACTACTTTGGCATTGTGCCAGGAGGGTAATACACTAATGGATGTGCTGTCACAAGCCGGCTTGGTCAAGGATGCGATCAAAACAGTGTCTGGGTGAGAATTTATGACATTATCATAGTAGCTGTCAGCAGCAGCAGTACCAAAAATTTCTTTCGCAGGGAGAGGGGCGCTACAAAATTTTCCCAATGAGATTTATGGTTTTTAGCCGCTTTTTGAAGAATTTTGGAGTGCATCGCGAATTTTTACAAGCTTTTAAGCCTAGAATTACGAGGAATTACGAAGAATGATGGCGTTTTGGCAGCAGCCTTGTTTACTATAACATTAGCTTTTTTGATTTTTATACAAATTAGGTAATCAATTTGATCATTCAAAATGAAAGCAAGTTTCCTGCAAAATTTATACCTTTCATGGACGGACCACTTCAAAGGGTTCCTCGCATCCTCTTGGGGGTTTCGAGATTTCCTACCCTATTTTTTTTGGTTTCTCTGTCTATTTAATACAGTCTAGAATTGATTTAGATTATCAGGAAAGCAACTTTTCTCTGTTTAGAATACCCGCTCTTGTGGAAAGTGTAGGAAAATTGTTTACTACCGAGATGATCATGGATGTGGCGATGACCCTGAATGATTACCCTTTGAGGTATGTGCAGCTAGGTTTAAGAAGTATGTAAATGCCTTTTAGCCTGGGGAGCAGATAACGAAAAGCATATGTTGATTTCCTGAATGGAGTATTTTTTTTGCGAAAATACGCTGTTTTCAGACGTCTTTTGCGTTTACGGACGCAAGTGCAACAATCTGCAGTTGATCTGTACCACGCAGTATTAATCAGAACTCAAAAGGATCAGAAAATAGCGATCGTTATGTCTATTTTAGAGTTGGAAAGGTAAACTCATACACAATAGGGTTCCATACGTGGAAGTCTACAGATTATCTAGGTTCATCTATCTGCTTAACGAAAAACAAAATCTCATAGAGCTTGTGGAAGGATGCCAGAGAGAACAGAAAGATTACATAGAAAGAGCTCTCGAGGCCATTTGTGAATCGCAACGAGCCGAAGTTGTCAAAGAATTGGACAAGTGTGGATTGCTTACGGTAAGATTCTCGTGCTCTTAGCCCCTTTCTATAAATCTTGTCTTGGCATCTTGATGAATAATTATGTGCAGTTACTGAGCCTTGTAGCCAAGATTCCTAAAATTCTTTATTATGCTTACGTTTCGGCTTTTCGCCTTCGTCAGAGCCTAAAAAGCGAGGAGCAAATGAAAATATTATCAGCCTAATAAAGAATTTCTAAAAATCCTGGCTATAAGGCTCAGCAACTGCACATGATTGGAAATGCGTTGTAAAACTTTTTGAGAATATGCTCCCGATCCTGTCCCAGTAAATTTGTTTAGGTTACGGTTTGCTAGTTTAACAATGTCAAATTCTCCTTCTAGTTATCTTGTGGCTCAGTTTATGAAGAGTTTTCAAGTAGTCATTTGCAGTTCTATCATTTATCATCTGCGTATCCAGTTACGATTCAAATAAACCTATTGCTATTTTTTATTAGTTATTATCTACATTTTGTTTTTTAGTTGTCAATTTTCTTCACTCGTCTTACAATTTATTCGAATTTCATTTTCTGAAATCACTGTGAGATTTCTTAAGAAATCTGATAGGCCTGAAGGCTACCAAGATTATGCTGAATTTTCGGGTTGTACGAGAAAATTTTGTGGATTGAAATCCAATGTGTAGCGAATTAGCAGTTGTTACCCGAAAACGCAAATCTTCCTAGTAGAACTGAGAAATCCTAAGAAAAATTGCTCCAGAATTTTTGTTTTGGAAAACGCTTCTGATATTCAAGTCTTTTTTATTCTGGAGAACGCTTCTGATTTTCAAGTCTAGGTAGTGATTATTTAACATGTCTATCATACATATTGGAGATTCATCCAGCACGAAATCAAAATTTAGTTTTGAAGTGCCACCAAAATTTTAACAGCTTGTAGAATTTTTGAATATAAAAAACTTTCTTTGTTTGGGAAAGTAGCTTATCAATCAAAATGCAATCCACATGCATTATGGTTGATAAACTACTACATTTTTAAATCATCTACAAGTTTCATTTTAAAGTTTCGTTTTTACATTGGTCAAAATCTGTAATTGATATTACAATTCTTCGAAATTATCGAATTACTCGTCTTTCATTTGTATCGTTCCAGTATGCCAACTTAATTCTCACTCTTATACCGCAAAAATTGCATATTTTCTCTTTTCATATTTATCGAGTCATTAAGCGAATTTGTTGAAATTGTAGGTAACTATAATTTTCGAAAGTTTGGATGCAAAGATTATGCTTTGACTTAGCTGAGGAGTGTTCATGTCTAACCTTGTCTTGTTAAACGGGTAAAATCATGTCAGGAATGAATAATCTGATTGCGCTTAGGTTAAAAATCTCGATGGAATTTTTTTGAAGTTCTGATTGGTTATCAAATTAATTTTTTAGCACGTACTTTTTTGAAGATGTGATTTGGTAGTAACAATCTCAATTTTTTTCTTATAAGGTTTGGAAAAGATACAGCAGAATCTGTTTATCACCTCCGTTTCTATTCTCATCCTGGCGCCGCAATTCCCCACATTGATTACACCAGCACGACTCGGCGAATGTACGGAACAAGTCCCAACACGTCGATGTTGTTTACGGCGGCCAGGTGTGCTCAGTGATTCCAGGGAACGGCGAGGGTGCTGGGTGCACGTCCCCTCGTGGGGCGCAAAACCCCGCCAAAAATCCACCCGACAAAGAAGGTCGAGTAAAGGTGGTGGGCGCCGCTAGTGAATCGACGGGTTCACTATGCGCTCTTTAGGGGTCGCCTCCCTGTCAATTTTTGCATTGGCCCTTCGGGGCCGAAATTGGATAGGAAATGCTGAGGAGTGAGAGTAGGCTGCTTGGTAGATCATGGAATTTTAGAAGATCTTTTCTTACAAAATCATGCATGGGACTCGCTTTTTGGTATGTAGTTAGAATTTATATACAAATCAAAGTAGCTGTGTAGTTTCTTTTTCGGGAGTGGTTGCGCGAAAATAAATTGACAACATTGAAGTAATCGAAATTGTATGTGCGTCTAGGATTTTTTGTACCCCCCCCCCCCCCGCCAAAAAATTTTGCTCCGTCAATGGTGGTAGTTTCCTTATTAGTACAAAAACAAGAAAATTTTTTTTCACTGGATTAGGTATGCAACTTTCCTTGACAATGCGCCATAAGCGTCTCTAGATAACATTTTTAGTTTCACTCTTATTTTCATAATGTTCTTGCGATTTTCTTGTAATAGTTTTTTTCCATGCCAACTCTGAAGAAGCAGTCAGAAATGTGGGAAAAGAAGCAAATCGAAAGGAATAGAAACTAAGCAAAAAAATACTGTCAGTGAAACCTCCTACAAGTCTGTCATTCTGAACAACCTACATCAAGGAAATCAAAATACATGCGTCGGGCAGTCAACTTCTGTTTTTTGACTACAATTGACCTTTAATTTTTGAAGTCCCACCATGATTTTTTTCAGGGTCTTGGCGATGTTACTCGTCTCGACGATGCAGGCCGTCAAGCGATGGAGGAAATGTCTCAGATATTTCCAAACTTGTCTGCGCAATATATCCATGTGAGTAAGTTTTACAGTATCTGGTTTTGCTGAGAAAAAAATTATCACCCATGGGTTTTCCATCAGTCAGAAGAGCGATCAGCAGTTTCAGTAGGGTCATGCCGATGTAGACGATATTGATAAAATAACTTGAGATCGAGCGCGATCTCCTAATCTCGAGTGAACTACGTCCATATCAATGTTTAAGTTCTTTTTGTTCTAGTTGTGTCTACGTCACTTTGGCTATGATGCCACAAAAGCCATAGATGCATTGCTGGCTCGTGATTCCTCACTTCCGCTGGCACTACGTCGAGTAGAAGCTGCTGATCTAACTCCAAAACTCAGTTCACCTCCAACATTACCAGCATTTTCGTTTGAGAATGAGGGTAAGAAGGCTTGGTCACAGATTGAAGACAGAATTAAATCAATTGCTATGATTCAGAGCTGTTAATGTCGACGATACTACGTCCACAACAAAGTGCTTCACAGCCAAAACTTGCTACCTCCCAGGGTTCGAAGGAACCGGAGGGGAAGAATGTGTTTAGGGTATAGCCACCGTCTGACCAACTTATTCATCCGTGCATTCCAAATTTTGACTTTTCCAGGGTCTCATCAGTCTCGCTCCTGTTGTACCTCCTCCTACCGCAAAGACCGAGGCTGCCGAAAAGCCCGTCAGTGATGTAAGTTTTTAACTTGTACTATTTTGAAACAAATTAGATTACTGCTTGCCTGTACAGGTAATGAAGAAACTTCGAGAAGCTTTGGAAAGCTTGAAACTACGTGCATCTAGTATAGAGAATGCGTTCGAGCCTCAGTTTGGAGTTAACGGTGAACGATTAGTTCCCATGCCCACTGCTAAGAAGTAAGTAATCCTGAGGTATTGTTTTTAAGTATGCTTTAACCCATTTTAGGTATGCTGGCATCAAGAAACCGAAAATATCAGAAACAGATAAAATTGCGATACGACCGTCTTATGAGAAATATCGCTATGAGACGACAGCTGATGATGATGTCTATGATGATGAGTATGATGATGGTTATGAGCAAAGAGAGTTCAAAGTTGAACCTTTGAAGTGAGCTTATCCATGAAGAAAAACCTAAGTGGAAATCGTTTCAATGCCTATTTAGTGCACAATCGACATCGGAAGAAAGTGGTGAAGAAGAATCCGAAGGGACTGATAGTGCTTCAGCGCCACCACAGCAGAGTAGACCCACACGAGGAGGACGCGGAGGTGTAACCACCTACAGAAGAGGCGGTGGAGGTAAGCGTTGATGTTGATAAGAACTGTTCATTACGCAAGACAAGAGTGCTCCACCTGCTTCATAGACTCCGAACTGTTGATGGATATATCCATTGCAAATCTGGGTACTTTGATTTCTTAGGTCTGGTTGGGATATCTTCACCCCGTTTTCCAAGCGGCTGCTCACATTCATTTGTGGCAAAGATGTTCAGTCCTAATCCTCGTATCGTGCCTTTAAGGGTACAAGTTGCTCGAAAGATACAAGTCTAGACGAAATTTAGATTCGAGATTTTCGGTCGACAAGTCTAGACAAAATTTAGACTCGAGTTTTTCGGCCATAAATAGGTCATGAATTTCGCTTGCGTGGCGTTTTAGTATAGGTCTTCCTTTCGGCTATACATGGGGCTCAGATGCTCAGATTTGCCTGACCACCGACAGAAATCCATTGAACCAAATTTTTTTTCAGCCGGCACTCAAAAAAGTGGAACAGGCGAATCATCAACTGTTACTACAACAAGTATGTTTTGTATCCCGTTGCTAATCAATACCAGAACGAGGCAATGGTTCAGCTTCAGTTTCTGTTTCACAAAAACAGCTCCTCAAGATTAATACAATTTTTCTAGACGAAACGCCAAGAAGCGGCTACACCGGTGGCAGACAGCGACAGATGAAAGAACGTCATAAAAACGCCTTCAAGCAACGTGGCGCTGATAGAAAAATGCGCGGCGCATACTAATCGATATATCGATCCATGATGCCAATAGATACATCGATTGTTGTTTACAAAGCTGAATAAATATCTAATATGTTTATTTGAGAGTTTCTGAAATATCTTCTTGTTTAACTCATTTTTTCATTCAAACATTTGGAAATATGGACATCTTCTACAAAATGGGTCTCACCATGATCGAAATTCGGTAGAGTAAAATCTTTTATTGAAAGGGGTTAACACAAAATTTCTCAGATCCTTGCCAGTCCGTGTATGTTTTGCAAATCTGAATAGAATCTATTCACGACATTCCTGTTTGAACTCTGTTATAAGCTTTGAAGTGATTTTTTTCACTTTTTATCAAGCTGCTTCGCTCAGTGGATCATGAAAACGAACTTCTCATGTTTTTGGTAATTTCTGTGGCTTTAGATCTACAGATAGGTAGGTATTTACTAACCATTTAAAGTTTAATAGGTGGAAAAAGATGTTTGAAAGCTTTTTCTGCAACATGTTGAATTAGTAGCAGCTCACGTAGATCGTCACGATTTCTATATGGCCAGGTCTGGAAAGAAATATGTGGAAGGTTCAGTTGATTTGCAGTTTTGGTGTAATTTCTTCTTGTATTCTGATTGAAGTTCTATGTAAATTTGCGCGCTTTTGAGCCTTATGAGCTCTAACAAAAATTCTTTTGATGAGCCCATTGTTATAGTCTGTGATGAAATTGCAACATATGGAAGTACACGCGACATCCGCGCTCTAAGGCTTTCATTCGTATATTTATTTTTGAGTAAATATTTGGAGAGCAAATGAAGAAATCTGCTACATTCATACTTACATCCAAATTTTCATTTCTGGCTCACCTGCCCTCTTAACTTCTTGGCGGACAGCTGCAGTAACATCCAAAGCGTAGCATCATCATTTGCGTCAATATCGCAGTACTCAGTTGATTGACGGACAGTAGTGACTAAAACTTTCCGAAAATTTATGTGTAAAATGCATGTACCACAAAAGTTAGAGATTCAAACGTAGGATCTAATTTGGATGACATGCATTTACCCCTGTTTTGACCACTTCAGACAATCTACCAGAAATTTCGCAGAACAAGCAAAATTCGGGTTTCGCAGGATTTAGTATACATAAGCGGAAACGTTGGAAAGGGATCCGCAGGATTCCCACGTCAGATTGGTTGAAATCAGGAACTTCGGCAGGAACTTTTACAAAACGCTGCGAATAGTCCGGAGAATGCCAGCGATTCCGCAGCATTTTGACCTGCTAATACTTCCGCAGGTTTTTGAATGTGTTATCTCCTACGATGCGGTCTTGCCAACTGCATTGTCGGACATGTCATCCGTAGTGCGGGATAGAAATTGAGTTTCGCACTGATTAGAGCAAGGTTTAAACTCATTTTAGGTGTTCTCTTTTGCTGTTGTGGCTAGGGTTCTTCAAAACTCCCGCAACCCATATTTGGGAGCTCCTGCGGCACGATTACGGAACTGCCGCAGGTGACCCGGCCTACCTTTTCCAGTTCTGCGGAGCTTCCTGTCGGTTGTCGTAGTAGTCATTCATGTCGGAGCTCGGCATATCTCCGCTCGTTTATCTATCATGCTTAAAGGCACCGTCCACCCAAAATGGAGGTTAGCGAGATTATGATGGCATACTAGTGTGGGCCCCAGTACTAGACAAACCCCCAAGTTTCGCCGCAAAAGACTGCTTCTGAAGCGAGAAATCCGCTCCGGAAGTAACAAAAGTGGGCGGGGCGTCCCCGGTCTCCCGCCCACTTGCATGCTTTATCTCGCCTGCACTTGTTGCAGAGGGTTCTCGAAACAGGGATTTTTGAGGGTTTCGCGAATTTTCGACTCCATATTCGGAATCAGGGCTTTCAGAAGGCCCGAAGGCGACAAAAACATTGAATTCGAGTTGGGTGGACCGCCGGGGGCGCTCCGCCCACTTTGTTACTTCCGGAGCGGATTTCTCGCTTCAGAAGCAGTCTTTTGCGGCGAAACTTGGGGGTTTGTCTAGTGGGGGCCCACACTAGTATGCCATCATAATCTCGCCAACCTCCATTTTGGGTGGACGGTGCCTTTAACCCTCTTTTGTGGTAAATGTGCCATAATTGGTTTTTCTGATTTTTTTCCGATTTTGCGGAGGTGAAATAAGCCTAATGGTTGTGGCGCGAGCAATTAATCAACCAATCACCGCTGGGATAGCTGAAGGCCTTTTCGCTGTAACTACCATTAAGATAGGTTTAACGACTGACATTTCTTAGCTTTGAAAAAGCTCGTAGGAGATTTTTCACGCCATAATGTAAAACATGGTTTCTGATAAGTAATACCCTATTTTCTGGAAGATAATACGCATTTTTTTGCACCGCGCGCGGGCAGTTTCGCGACGACGCAGGCGATGTGCGACGCTGCAAAGGCAGCGGTACTAACTTTTTGTAACAGTTTTGAGCATTCTTTCTCTGTCAAATCTCTTGTGGCCATGTGTTGTTTGAAAAATCAGTCTGCTCTATCTTTCGTCATATGTCGCTAAACAAAAATTTTACACTAAAACACTACTGTTATCTTTTGAGACTCGTCCAAGATTTGTCACTGAGTGTGTTTATGTCTACATCTAGTCAAATTCTCGCTAAACTTTTCCGAAAGTTGAGAGCACTGACTTCCTGACTCTGAAGCGTCCATTTAGCAACCTCCAGATAAAGTATAGATAAGTAGATTATTAAGGTACAGCTCAACCCAAGCCCAAACCTAGGGCGCAACTTCCGCGTTAACGTTCTCGCGGCAGGTGCGCCTTATACATGGGTGGTCCTTATACTCCGGAAAATAGGGTAATTGAACTAGGAAATATTGGCGAGTAGAAAACATTACGCTTCAAGCCAATATCTTCAATCAAACCGAGAAAACATACCTGACTCATTATAGATTTGATCATGTGTGGCTAGTAAAACGCTGTTCCTTAGGAATTGCTCCGCTCTTCTTATTTGCTTTTCTTGATTTCTTCTTTGTATCATAGCATCATAGAATGTATGATATGGAAGGTCTGATTCTGATATGACAGTAGGATTGTAGATGTTTTGCGACTCTTGAGCGGGTATCAGATCTTCTGTTGAGCATTCAGATGTGCTGGGAGTGATGTCGCTTTGAGTGGGGTCTTCTTCTTCTATTTGCATTTCTAACACATTCTCAAGCTCGTTGCTGAAATGAAGAGATTCTAGTAAAGTTTCTTCTAAATCCTAAGAAGTGATTTATAGCGCTGGAGACGACAGTCTCAAATATCTTACCTAGAACCTACAGTCTGTGTCAATCACGTACTCTCTTTTCCTTCGGCGAACCCGCCGCGCCAGAGCTCGCGCCACGTTTGCGCATAGGGGTCGCGCGCTCATGGCCTCGGGGTCCGCACACAGCCTTTGCGTTGCGAATGCATATTCCTACGCGAAAGGGACTGCGTTGTCGACACATACGGGACGCTTCGCCTCCAGATTAGGACAGAAATACTCTATTTTAATCGAAGATTAAGCCGTTTGGTGAATTTGAGCGTTCGCAGCTCTAGGGGTTTGCGCTGCATATGCGTGCTGTCGGGGAAAGCAAAGATTGGAGAGAGCGCGGACAAGCTAGCCGCAGATGTGGCACAAAACCCTCGCGATGCGGACTCTCGCCATGCCAATTTCAGCCTGATTGGGATTGGGGCAGTTTGCAGGCGGTATGGTGTTCAAAGAGCTCCTGACACGACATGGTGATGTGGCTGAAGCGTCAAGTTGAACGGTCTCGTTGCTTCAACCCCTCCCCCCTCCGCCACTCTTTGAGTTTTGATGAATTCTTAATCCGAGTGAATAATTATTGTATCTCTGTGCATGCAGAGACAACATATGGTCATTCTACGGTTCAATTCGCGTGACAGCGCTTTCACACCTCAGTTGCTACAGTATACACGTGCGGCAGGTGTGGCATACTGTAGGTGTCGTTCACAAAGTTTTTGCTTTCGCTGAATTTCTTTGACTCAAAGCATTTTTAAAATCCTCAGATATCGCTTCTACAATTTACACCCTTCCGCATTTTGTTATGAAATTCTCTCTGGACCCAGACACTTGGAGCGGACGAGCCGCGGCTCTTTTCCGGCTGGAATTTCGCGGGTGTATGCCCTTCTGAACCGCTTCTCCTAGCGCTAATTACTGTGCCAGGGCGGCGCTGATTACTAATCTTTCTTACAATAAGTCATAATTTTCAAATATTTCTAAGCATTCCAAAGCAAGCGAGGCGCACGAGTAATGATAACAGAAAGTTGGAAAAGTTGCATGTTTTTTACTGGCCTTTCGTGATTTCTTCGCCCTTCCCACTTTTCAAAACACCATGGAATCTGCACGTGTAAGCTGAAGAATTTACCTAAGCCGCCCACGTATAACATTTTTGAGTTTCACGGGAAACTCGAAATCTTGTTTAATTCTTTTTATCATGATAATGGAGTCCAATTCAGACGTCTCTAACGACAGCATAGCTCTCGCCTACCCAAGCACCGCGGCAGCGCCGACCAATCAGAGGCGCCCAGTAATTAGGCTGCTAATTCTAGCGGTTCAGAAGGGCCGTCTCCCGAATTTCGCAGCTCCCGTGGCCCGACCGGAAAGTGGGCCTCGGCTCAGCCGCAGCTGGTTGTCGGGCCATCCATAGTTCACTCCAGCTCGGCCTAATTTGGCCTTGTCCCACTATGGCATATAAAAAATTACACAGCAAAAAACAAAAATTAAAGCGGCCGATATAGCAGCTTCGGAAACCAAATCCGTTCAAAGTTGGATAACGCCAAGATGCTATCCAAGGTTGTTTACAAGACAACATGTTGATCTTGTTCTTGCCAGGGAGAATGGAAAGACATCCAAGACTATGGACCTTGAAGGCAGCCTGACCATTGGCGTACATCACGCCAGTATCCTTTACGCTTAGATACTAGAAGAGGTCGAGTGGCGGCCTTCATTGAACATAGGCCGCGGCTTGGCCGGAGTTTCTTACACTGATTTTGGTCCACGGCTCAGCCGCTGCAATGCTTGACCCTATTATCAAAGGCCGTGGCTGAGCCGGTGAGCTCGTTTCCCCTCGCGATTCGGCCATTGCAATGATAGTGACATGAACGAAGGGGCCGAGGGTCGGCGCATTCCGACCGCGCCCCCAGATTAAGGCAGTGGGCGAGCCGGAAAGACCTTTTGCCGCGGTTTGTCCGCTCTCAGTGTCTGAGCAGTGTGGATCACGGTCATATTTAGAGAGGTTGAAATTACACTATCACTCATTTAAGTTTCATCGCTGATTACCGCTAAACTTTCGCAGTAGGGCGGTAGCATATGACTGTACATTAATGTCTATCTACTTCCATCAAAAATTACCTTTTGTGGAAGACTTCCTCTTTAGAATTATGAGAATCTAGTGCCTTATTTTTGTGCTCCAATGAAATTGCTTGAGTTGTTGCGCTCGGGAGCTGAAAGGGTTACAAGAATAAGATTTACGTTCTAGATGTCAAAAGTAACAATCGTACCGTTACCGTCGGTTGTAGCTGCAATTTTATTTCAGTAGTGCAAAAATTGTTTCGTGTCTGCTCATCCCAAAAGAACGAGTACTGCATAGTTGCTGCTGTTTTATGTCCTTGCTCAATCTTAACAAAGTTTTATTGAAAGTAAACAATTTTTATCGGTCTTTTTTGCATATATGTACCATGTGCTACCGTAACTCTGCGCAACATTTGCATGACAGGCTACAGTAGCACAAATGGTGTAAAAGGGCTGTTCTTAACATCATACAGCGCATATACACATACCTTCAAGTCAGTATAGTGATGTGCAGCGTCAGTTGGCTTCATCCTAGCAAACCAGTATAGTTCGAATCACTAGTTAAAAATAAACATGACTATACTTGGCATCGGCTTTTGTATTGAGAATCATATCATTCGTTCTACTCTTACTGCTTGCTTTCACCTAGTGTTTCTTGCTTATTTTTTGCTGGCCTGCTTTCGAGTCTAATAAAGGGTACTAATTGTAAGAAGATCCCGATTGTGTTAAGGCATAGGTCGCATTCCCTATCTGCTGAAGATGTTAAAAAAAATATGACCATCCACTTTGCTAGAAGAAGTGCCCGGAACAGGATATCTGTAATTTCCTATGCACATATGAAGGCATCGCAGTTAACAAACCGTACCTCCGCAGTAATTCGTATTTTCAGGCGATGCACCATAAAGAAATACTAAGCCAATTCCGTAATGTATAAAGGCACAAGTTCATTGTGGTTTGAAACCATATGCTCAAATCTATAATTAGCATCTGCTGAACGCTACAATACCGAACTAATACCAACTAAAATACCTTATTACGGTCAAGCAGCTTTGTGCAGTGCTTTGTGCTAGAAATGCACAAAGCTGCTTGACCGTAATAAGGTATTTTAGTTGGTATTAGTTCGGTATTGTAGCGTTCAGCAGATGCTAATTATAGATTTGAGCATATGGTTTCAAACCACAATGAACTTGTGCCTTTATACATTACGGAATTGGCTTAGTATTTCTTTATGGTGCATCGCCTGTTCAAAATGAACAGCATTACCGTCGTTTGAGATGCTATTTCCTATCATCATCATCGCTAAGTTCCATGCCGATGTTAGGCGATGTTAGAGTGAGCCGAGCTAGGAGTACGTACCCGCCAGAGAACGCACAATTGCATGTTCGCCCTTGCTCGTCTGTTTTCTTTTCAAAAGTGATTGCACAAGTTGATTTGTCAAGCTTTATGCTTGGACTTGTGTAGTGTTTCATCATTACCACCTGAAACGCCACTCACTTCAAAGGCAGCTACGAGCAACTGGTTTGGTGGTTATTGCTCCCTTTATTAGGTTATACACCTGTACATTAATTGATCGTAGTGAATTATCACACAAAGAAAATTATTACATTTGATAAGATATGACATTGGATACCTATTACAAGAATAATACTAAAATGCATTTGATTCCAATTCTATACGCTAATACTCTCGCACATAATTGGTTGAAATGATATCGGATAGCGAAGGAGAGGAACGAAAAGTACGCATTGCTCTACTGATGACTGTTATCTGTTTTTAAGAAGACCTCTCACACATCATCGAAGCTTTGATCAGGTGCATGCTATCAGCAGAGGTATAAATGGTGTAAATAACGATTAACAAAATGGGATGAAGGAAGGGTTGATGTGATAGATTACTTTCAAGCAATGTCTGATACGGCTTCCAACTGCATCGTCTATCCATCCATCCACCTTTATCATGTAACGTGTTACGCATATCGCTTTATATGTCCCATCAAATATTTTTGTTCGTGGAATTTTTCCGCTTCAAGCGTCTATGGTCTACGAAGCACAAAAGATGCATTGCGCGGTGTCGGTGTCCGTTCCGGCCGGTGCATAGTGTTGCTTACTGAGAAAGCTACCTTGATATTTGCTACAAACATGCAATACTCTTTTGGTCCACACTAGCAGGGTCATATGGCAGGACGTGTTTGTCTAAAAAATTGGAGTGGTGAAGTTATTCAAAGATCATCATACCCTATAAAGCGCAGGGGGGACCATCCGACGTCAACAACCGGCGAAGGATGTTTGCCCAGATCTCTGAGTTAATTCTTGCACTTTCGCCCGCTTCCATACTGTTTACCGTTACGACTCAACCTAAGTGCAACCTATGGAGTCATCAATGGTATGATGTTTTGTGCCATCTTCGGTGTTCCGTCTGCTTCGGTGATGTTTATCACGACGTCAAGCTAAGTACAACCCCAATTCCGTCGCCTACAACGCTGTTGGCGGTCGATTTATTTCAACCGCTTTACATTTTGCTTCATTTGCTCAAGCAAACAAACTGCGAACAGCATCTTCAGGTTGGTGATAATACTTAACATTAATATCTGCATTACATCTCCTCAGTTCTTTCTTGATTGGTGTACCACATCATCATTGTTTTTATCACTAAACGTATCTTCACGTGCAAAACCAAAATTTACTCTCAAAATTGAATCCTCAAACAAGCAAAATCAGCCACTCATTTTGCGTTTTCGTTCTGTGCACCATTTCATTATTGTCTTCATCACCAAACGTACCTTATGGAAAAATTTCAAAATTTACTTTGAAAAAACCTTCCACAAGAATGGAGCAAAAGAAGCGAATGTGGCATGCTGAACGTATCTTCGCATGAAAAAATCCTTGAACTTGCTGTGAAAATCGAACCTTCTTGAAAAAAAATTATACGTTAGCACATACTGGACAATAGCAAGCGCGATTGGGTTGCAATCTATCTAGCTTTGAAGCCATCCAAAAAAGGCCTATGCTTTGTGCGATTTTGTAACAAAATAAACTATGTCGGAAAGATTTCTTTGCAAATCAACATGTATTTACATATGAATCATACATCAGTATAATTGCCTAAAAAACTGCGGTAGTTGTGACATAGGTCTAAATATAGATGAAAGAACCAAGAAGCGCGCAATTTATTTCATTCAGCAATTCTGCACCTAATTTGGACGAAACTGGAACGTCTTATGAAAAGGCAATAGTTGGCACCAAAATGTCATAGAAAAATATTCTGGAAGTCTAACTGCTGTCATGTGAAATAGTACCTGAAAATTTGAGACGGACTTTTTTTGCAACACATATTGTCTAATTTCAACGCCGAAAATTTCTCCTTCGCAATGTCAAACATGCACCTGGCATACCATCTACTATTTGTAAACGTTGCATTTGTTTCAATATAAAGTAATCCATCAATGTTTCTTCCCTTTTTTCAAGTATTTCTCAATAAACTCAAAACAAAGCTTAAAAAGCAGGGGAGGTAGTAACATCGAGGTGATCCGAAATTACTTGATTATTTTGTTACGCTATTTTTAGCCCTGAAAGTAGCTGAATATTTTGCGAGCAAGAAGGCATTAATTCATGTGCGTCATTTTGTACAGAATTATTGTCATGAACATCTCACTGACTGATTAATATCTCTGAGAAGCTTGCGAACTTTTTTTATTGCAATTTTTACCGCCTTACTGTCGAAAAGCTCCTTCATAAACATAAGTTGATGTAATTGTGTAACTATTGAGATTACTTGAAGTCAGATGTTGTAGTGGCATACCTGTAAGATTTGCACAAAAGAATAGGGAAATAGAGAAAGCCTTTTTTGTAATATGCCTGATCCAATGTAGAGAGAACAATATCGAAGTTTTCCAAGTACTTTTCATGAACTCCATATCGTCTATGTTAGGCAATGTGGTAATATCGGTGTCATCAAAGAAGACGGAAAAATGTAGAACTGTTTTGCCTAACATTGCATGGTTCGCAGGAAGCTAGATATCTTATCGAGAATTGTTTCAAAAAACTGTGGTAGGTTTTTTATTCTACATGGATGTATGATATTATGTATGAACTCGAACTACTGAACACCATAAGAAAACAGTGCAATTTTTCAGCTCACGTGCAAGCGCGATAAGGTCTGCTTTTCGAAAGTCTTTGATTTTATTCACTTAACATTTCAATATTGTGTAAACTTTTCAAATGCTGTCCACTAAGTGATAAAAACATGATGATGCGAAGTCTTGAAACTCTACACTGGATGCAAAAAGCTCCTTAGTAACTAAATTGTAGGTTTTAACAGAAGACTTCAACTTAGAATTTCGCATTTTTCTCAAAAGACCGAAAATTTCAGAAATACTTTAAAAAAACTCACGACGATCGTGATAGAAGTTTAAAAAGAATTACATGCTCTCTGTTTGCTATCAGTGTATCAAGTGAGCAAAACAGATGCACAACCTCAGAATCGTATAAACGCTAACGATTTGCTTGGGTGAACGGCTGAAATTAGATATACACTCTAATAGTAGCTGTCTTAGTAGAATTTGAGTCAGAGGCTACCAAGATGAGCTGGAAATTGGGGTGGACTCAGAGGTGGGTAGAATTTCGTAAGTGTTGAGCGTAGCTTCCTCAACCCAAATTTTCATTAGAGCGTGATTCAAAGGGAGTGAAATATCAAAGTAGTTCGTAGGGACAGGCGATGAAAGGGCTCTGGGTGAAAATAGTCAAGAGAGTGATAGCTGGGAAAAGCTTGCCGAGTTTGTGAGGGCCACTTCGGTCAGAAAATTTCTGAATGTGAGAATTTGAGGGTATCGGAGGATTTTCCCAAAATGTGTGAATGAGCAACTTTGCAGTTACAGTTTGTCAAAAGATGATCACGCTAAAACGTCTGAAAAATCCGTGCCATATTTTTGGCGAAGAAAAGTTCCACGTTCTAACTTTGACATTCACATCTCACTCTACACATATAGCCAGTCCGAAGCGCCGCGAAGCGGTGCTTCGGACTGGTGTATAATATATGCAACCAAGGAAAAAATCGTGGAAAAGAGAATGGGTGAAATGGCGAGAAATCCCAAGCAATTGCTATTGTGTGGTGCTTAAGAGTGCATTAATTTGCATTTCGTAATTCAGATCTCTGCACATAAGCGAATCCGGATGCTATCAAAATTTTGTTTGCAAGAGAAAACATCTGCAATTCAGGTGTTGTAAGGTGTTTGTCTTATATTCAAATTATCTCTTCTTCACTATGCTCGTCTGGAATTAAGATATTAATATATTGCACCTCTGACTGTGAGTGAAGGCCGAAAACCGATTTTTGAAATTTTCGGACCGTAAGAATATTACAACCTTGCAAAAACGTGCGAAACACTCCAGAGATCTACTTAGAACTGTCAGTTTGAAAGAAAAGAACTTGCAGCGCATCCCTTATTCCGGAAAAAGGAAAGCATTTTGAGTTTGAAAAAAAAAACCGACTTTTGAAGAGCACAAACAAGGATGATCGTTTAGGCTAGAACAAACAAACAAGGAACGATATTATGAATGACCTTTCCAATAAAATTCCATGAATGTCTAATGGTCTAAGAATACAAGTACAAGAAAGTCGTCGTGGATCAGATTGGATCAGATGCTCATATAAGTACTAAGGCATCTGCAATGACATCAGATATTCATACACAAGTGAGGACAGGACATGATACTTTTCCTTTTACCTTTCATTCAGTGACTATCAATCTGACTAGCAAACGAAAAACAAGATTGATGCGGTACAGTAAAGCCAAATACTGCAAATTACAACTGTGCAAAACAACTTTATACTTCGCTGACGCAGCTTTAGCACTATCTCTTTATTTTTGATTGTACGCTATCAATATAGTTCTAGAATAGGTTTACTATTAAATTATTACTGGAATGGCAGGCAAGGCCACCGCAGTTCCATGACGCTCCCAATCATCGATGTGTTTCGAGTCTGCGCAGACTCTTTTCCAAAAATTGGCGGGGAGGCGAACCCTCACCCAGTCAAGAGTGGCTGGGAGATGTGGGGCGCTAGAGTGAAAATATTGTCGAGTTTCTAGGGCTTGCGAGGGATTTTTTTCATTGCGTTCTGATGAACGAAGAAAGCGCTCGACACCCCATGCTCCCGAAGAGCCGCCGTTCCCCGGGAGTGAAGAGCACTGATGAAAGCGGAGATTACCACCAACCCGACTGCCGTTGCAACGTATAATTCACGGGCTTGCTTTGCTTGTGAATGGATTAATTTAAAGATGCTGGAGTCTGCAAAATCTGATTTTGCTGACATTGCTGATTTCAAAATTGCGCTACAAGTCTAACGTGGAGGACTATATGTCGCCAAGGGGAGGCCACCACAATCATCGAATCTTAGGGGTGGGACCCTTAAGATTCGATGATTGTGGTAGGACTCTTTCCAAAAATTGGCAGTGGTACCCAGTTGTCTCGAAACCGCAAAGTCTCATGAGACAACAGGAGCCTGTGTGTCCGCGTTCTATTGAACGTAGTGCTAAGAGCATCAACCTCTCCCTGCAAGCAATTAGTACTGAGACACTAAGCACCTTCGCAGCTGCATCGTATAGCAATGTCAGCAAAATCAGATTTTGCAGACTCCAGCATCTTTGAATTAATCCATTCACAAGCAAAGCAAGCCTGTGAATTATACGTTGCGACGGCTATCGGGTTGGTGGTAATTTCCGCTTTCATCAGTGCTCTTCACTCCCGGGGAACGGGCTCTTCGGGAGCATGGGGTGTCGAGCGCTTTCTTCGTTCATCAGAACGCAATGAAAAAAATCCCTCGCAAGCCCTAAAAACTCGACAGTATCTTCATTCTAACGCTCCACATCTCTCAGCCACTCTCGACTGGGTGAGGGTTCGCCTCCCCGCCAATTTTTGGAAAAGAGTCTGCGCAGACTCGAAACACATCGATAATTGGGAGCGTCATGGAACTGCTGTGGCTTTGCCTGCCATTCCAGTAATAATTTAATAGTAAACCTATTCTAGAACTATATTGATAGCGTATAATCAAAAATAAAGAGATAGTGCTAAAGCTGCGTCAGCGAAGTATAAAGTTGTTTTGTACAGTTGTAATTTGCAGTATTTGGCTTTACTGTACCGCATCAATCTTGTTTTTCGTTTGCTAGTCAGACTGATAGTCACTGAATGAAAGATGAAAGGAAAAGTATCATGTCCTCACTTGTGTTTAAATTTCTGATCGCATCTGATTGTTAGAAAATACTTCAACAGATTTGCTTCGTTATAAACTTACATGTCAAGTCTGTAGCTTCTTCGGGATGTCTCACTAGTGTTGTGTTGCTAACTTAGCATAGCTGACTGGATTTTTCTCCTACAGATTTTGCATGAAAAGGGTTTAAGAATTGGGAAGAGAGACCTCTGGTCACCGAGGGAGTGCCAGATCATGGTTGAAATGAGGACCACTCAAATCGGGAGGGACCGTCTGACCAGAGGTTGCATTTAGACGCGAGATCACTCTTGTCGTGTGCTCAGTGGTATTCTAAGCTGAACTTTTAACAGCTGATTACTCAACACCAATCTGGCACGTCAGTTGCTTAGTGTTAGTACTGCTGGTGTTGTCGTAACCAAAAGCTTGATACTTTTCACATTAATATTTCAGTTTTCTGTTCTGAATTAGGAAGAGGAATTTCATTGACATAAACGATCTTATGTATGAAATAAATCACCTATAAAAGGAAAAAGGTGACGTAAACTGAGGTTTATAGCTATACCCTCCTCTATGCTACGCTGTAGGTCTTGAGATTTTGGAGTTTGGCATCAAATCTGCAATTCACGTATTGTAAAAGGTTTGTCTCATGTCCAAATCATTTTCTTTCGTTCTTAAACTCGTCTGGAATCAAAAGATCAATATGTTGCAAATTTGAGGAAATATCTTTGGAGGGTGCGATTGACAGACAACCATCCGTTTCGATAAAGAGAAACTTTTTCCTTAGCTTGGAAAACGAAAAGGAATTTCAAAACTTCTGCCGGTGTGTGTGTGTTGATGCTCGCCAGAATCACTTTTGCGATGTGATCGACCACCATTGGTATCGTAAACAATAATATTGGTCTCAGACAAAGCTGTTTTTTCCCTCCCAAGATCACATTCGTAAAGCTCAAAGTCGAAAGATTGAATAGACTAACGCGCATGAATAAATGACCGTGAATATGAATGGTCTTTGAGAAGATTGAAAAATAGATGTTTAATTGTAAGAGTATAAATGGACGTGATATTTTGATATATCAGTGATTGCGATGCTCATTTTCAAATGAATCCAATGAATTTTTTGAATGCATGTTTATATAAACTCAGCCCTGCACTCATTTTCGTACTAAGGCATCTGCAACGAAAATATCAAAACTTCAATTACATTTGGGAAAATAATACTTTTCTTCTTCCTTTTTTGTATTCAGATTTTACGCGAACATCAGCATTGGTGCATTATTACCAATTACTGCAAATTTCAAAATTCTACTACGTAAACCTCAATGCATTTGAGTCTTTCCTTGAAATTATGCTACTACTTCTTTTCTAGAAAACATGAGCACTAACAATTCCAGATCGGTTTTTCGAGTCTGTAGACTCTTTTCCCAGGATTGGCGAGGAGGCGACTCCCGCGCGCTCGGGTGTGGTTGGGGTTGTTATTCGGAGAATTTTCTGTTTTTTTGCGGGGGATTGCATCCCGATGAACGAGGAAAGCGCTCGACACCTCTTGCTCACGAAGAGCCGCCATTCCCTGGGAGTGAGGAGCACTGATAAATGGTCGATTACCAGCAGCCCGATAGCCGTTGCATCGTATACCCCACAGACTTGACGTGCTTGTGATGAATGGATTAATTCGAAGATGCTGAAATATATAAAATCTGATATTAGCTCATACTGCTAATTTCAAAACCGCGCTGAAAGCGTGGTATTCTAAAGAGGAGGACCATATGTTGCCGAAAGAGGACTCCTCGCGCGGACCGCTGCTACAATTACGCACCTCTTTACCTGCAAGCGTATTTGTTGCAGATGTCCACGCGAGAACTCATCTTTCGACGATATATGATCTTCTGCCATTTTACAACTTCAAAGATAAGAGTGAGTGATACGATTTTAGTGCAAGTGAGAATTCCATGGCAGACTTGTTTGAAAATAATTCGAAAGAGATGGCGCTCACGTGCTTCTGCACTACATGG
The DNA here is from genome assembly GCA_958299035.1 of Cylicocyclus nassatus. NCBI lineage: Eukaryota > Metazoa > Nematoda > Chromadorea > Rhabditida > Strongylidae > Cylicocyclus > Cylicocyclus nassatus. The sequence goes on along the minus strand of CATQJL010000223.1, from coordinate 67,278,903 downwards.
TTCCCCAAAAGAATGTACAAATTGGTTGATCGTTTATATCTCTATTCTTTTGCCCAACTTTAGCATTTTGTAAAGCTCGCTTAGACTTACAATTAGATTTGATTGCATTTAGATTTGACTAGATTAGATTTGCAGCATAAAAAGATTATCGATCCCCCTTCATTACTGTTGGTAGGAAAGCTATACTTTGTAGATAGGGGCCAAAACAACCTGCAAACGCTCAGATTAGGTTAATTAAAGTAATTTTCGATTTTGAAGTTTGCAATCTTATGACATAAGCATCAGTGATAAATATTATGCTCGAAGCAGTAGTAGTTTTTTTATGTCACAAATCTGGTTGCACTATTTAGAAAGCTTCACAATATTTAAGAATTTAAGTTTCAAAATCATTGTCCATGAAAACCCTATCACACAAGTCTTCAGACTTCGTTCAAATTATTCAAAACGGCAGCTCTTTAACAGTGATGTCAAATGCCGGAAGTCCCTACCGTAATCCTGAAGTAATAAGAGCGGCCGATGATTCTCTCCATACTGTAATCTAAGTTGAAGCCAGCTTTACAATATCTGAAAAAAGGAAAAGACCTTCTAGGAGAAAAGATGTTAAGGATCAAACTGTAAGCAGAAACTTTTGAGATTTTTAAAATTTCCTTTTTACTTATTTTCCATAATAAGGTTACTCTACATGTTCTATGATATATTAACGCAAGTGTTAGCTTTGAAACGATCGTTACAACTAGTGAATAAGAGATTTGCTGTGATAAACCTATTGAAATGGCTGACGAGGCGTTAAAAATCACAGAGAATATCGTACCTCGTGCTACGTAACGTGAGAAGAGTGGATGCAAATCGATGCCCATGTGGGTTATGAGAATAAAGCCACTATTGCACAAAAAAATTGCGAAAAAACATGGTTTTTTCCCCAAATCTAAGCATGTTTATTCACTCTCGATTTGTACTAACAGAATTAATGTCTCTGTTATACATTGTCATACATTTATCGTCTCTCCAAAAAAAAACACTCGAATGTAGAGTTCATGTTCCATGTCTCTGTCGTTTTCACTGAACATATAAAGCGAATGTCATTTTAGACCCTCCTTCCGCCTAAAAGTCTATTTCATGCTCAATGGACATGCGAGTGTTGTAGCCAAATGTGAGGTCAGAGAAATTCCTCTATATTTGGTAAAATAGATTTGAAGTACACTACTCTTACTTTTGTTGACCGTACTGAGCAGCGGTTGTGATTTGGCAGTTGGTGGTCTCATCCAGTACGATCCATCATGTCCATTGAACAAAATTTTTTTACCACACACTCAACAAAGATTCTCAGATTTCATGAAATTTGAAGACACATTTAAAGTGCAAGAATAAAACCGTTTATTCAAAAGAGGCTTAAATGTGTTAAATTTGGAAAATACTCCACATTCTTTATTCTACCATAATTTATTTTTGACTCAGCCTCTGGAAGTAAGGTTGAATTATATCTCCAGCGTTTGACCACACTGAATATTGCTCGCTTGCAGTTTCGCTGATTTTTTTTGGAAATATTCGAAAAGAATGGAGAAAGAATGGAACTATTGCACCCAATTTGCCATCCCCAAAAACTTTTAAGGGACCGGCAATACTATTCCAGGCAGTGGCGTCCCCAGGATTTCGGCTGGGGGGGGGGGGGGGCGCGGCAAAATTTTTTTATATAAAGTGCGTGGCGTCAGCCACGAATTCCGAAAAATTTTAGGGACGCTTCTAAAAATATTTGCGGTCCCCCAACCCCTAACCCCGCCCCCGGAAAAATTATTTTTTATAAGGCTATTTTGAATTTTTAAAAATTTTTAAAAATTGTTTTAATTGTTTACAAAAATAAACAAGTCACTTGCACATTTTTATAACTCATGTAAGTAACTTTCAAAAATTTCGCGACCCGTTCTCGCGGGGGGGGGGGGCGCCCCCCCCCCCTCGGTACGCCACTGATTCCAAGAGTTGAGTCCTGCTCTTTCTGCAATTTCTGAAGTTCTTGTGATTCCTCGACGTCCGATGTGCCGCACTACGGAGCGCTTTGCGAATTTCTCTATACTTTGTTTTTTCGCAATTTCCATCGTTGTGAGACCAGCAGGCATCACGGAATGGCAGGAGTTGAAGGAATAGTAAGGCCGGTCCCTAGTAAGTAAAGGCCACCAAAATCACCTGTTCAGGAGTTTTCCTTTTAAGAACTCTGAAGATGAATAGAACTGTGTGGATTAAGAGACTAAAAAGGCGAAAGGTAGTATACGAAGCCGATACGCTAAAACAACTGGGCACTGTAGCTACATCACAGAACTTTTCAAAGAAAAAAGCTTAGACTCGTTTTATGACCAGGATCTAGCGGCATCCCACAGTACGTTCTTTTCTGTTTGCGAGTCTATGAGACTCTTTCCAAAAATTGGGAGGGAGGCGAGCCCTACTTCACAGAGGCTGCGGAGAGTGCAGCTGCAGTCGCGGAGAGCGCGCGACCGATTCACGTCCCAGGGCTGGAGGACGTATGGGGGATATCAACGCCCCCTTACTCAGCGTGTCTGTGGATGAATGTTTGGTAATTCTTGCCATTCCCTCGAAAACCAAGCAGTGGTTGCCCTACTGCTCATCAGTGCTTCACAGGCGCTGCGATGTATACTGTATGGTTTAGACGATTTCGAAAGACGGCACTTTGTTGAAGAAATATTTCACAATGAAGAGGTTCTGCGCCGCGATCGCTGAATCCTTTTGAGAATCAGTGTTCAGGATTTAAGGTCGATGATCAGAGTATGATACGTCTATCTATGAAGTTTTGTCGTACCTGTAGCTGAACAAATATCATTCCATGCTGAACTTTTCAGTCTAAGAGAGAGTAAATGAGTTCATGGGTTTTTTATTACTGTGCTTATTTCCTTTTTATTTCCATAAGAGTGACATCGAATTTTTGCCATACAAATGAACGTTGCGCAATATATAACGTAGATTAAATTTTTCTTCCGTGGGCACCATTTCATGTCCGCGTTATGGGAACTCTTTCAAAGTTTAGAAAAAAATCGACAGAATTTTAATTTCTGCAGGTTCTCCATAGCGACTGAAGATGGAGCTTGCTTGATGAAGAATTTTCTGAGTATTGCAGTTGTGCATACTCATACAAGCATTTTTCGTCAACCCGAATGATGGAGTCTCTGAATGACATCATTGTCGCAAGACTTCAATGGACAAAATTTTTCTTTATAAACTTTAGAGCATCACTAACGCTTTGACTCCTGTGGTTCATCGAAGTCTAGTATTTTCCGATCTTTGCTCAAAATCATGAACTCACTGCGATCTCTGTTCATCTGTTATTTTGAACCTTTAGGACGGCTAAGCGTGCAAGGTTTTCCGTTAATGTTCGTAATTTATCTGCTTTGTTGATGGGTATGTGCAAAAATTCTGGCCTTTTAGCAAAGGAGGCCTTTTTACCCTTGAAATTCAAGTTTCACAGAATTTAAATTTAACAAAAAATGTCAGTCACTTGCGCATAAATTTTGATTCAAAATGGGTCGTCCGTGCAAGGTAGTGTAGGACTTTCTCTTCTGGCCAGAAGTTTCTCAACTTTGTGCTTTCGGCGCAATATTAATTCACAAGATCAAACGAATAATCTTGAGGAATACGATTATTTGTTGTAACGTTAATACTACTGATGAAACTGATGATCCTTATTGGCACTTACAAGTATGTACGTACGAGTCTGGTTCACTACCGTAATCCTGCCAATATTATTTGCAGCTGCGCTCATCTCAGTTCCGTTTGATCGGTAGCCATACGCACATGCATATTAGAGCTAAAATCACTCACTTTCGTAACCTCAGCACTAATATAATTTGCATTATAAAGTATTCGGGGGATTTGCATACGAACCACTACTCCCACCAAAACTTTAAGTTGTGAAATGATGAGTTGGACATTTTCAAAGATAGGATCTTTTCAATTAGATCATTCCGAAAGTAATTTCGCGTTTTTCATACGGGCACCACATTTGATGGAACAAAGGTTTCTAAGAGATCTTGGATGCATTCGATGCAGAATTTAATTCTCTTTCTATCGATTATTGTTGCAAAACAATCAATGAGCCTTCAGAAAATGACCAAAATCTGCGACCCACGTTTTTTGAGATGGTCAAGTTTCACGATTTTTAGAACTTTCATATCAATCTTCAAAAGGAGTTCAAGTAACAATTCGATAGAGTAAAACTTACAGGATATATTAGTACTTTTTTCTCCTTTCCATAGCTTGTCATACATTTTTAACAGAATTTTAACTGATGCTACCGATTTCCATACTTGAGCAGCTAAATCCTCGTAGAACATCAAAAGAAAGGGAGCTCGCGCACTATTCGATGCAGCACTTTCTCCTCTTTCTAACGGGTGTTCGCTTTCGATTCGTTTAGTTTCCGGGGAGAAATCATCATAACTCACTTTTTTTGGCGAGCCCCAGGTTGTACCCGAAAAACTCGAAATTTGATTTTTGAACCCGTAAACCCTCACTTGCTTTGTAAAATTAATGCTAACTTCATAATACCATCTTGGCAGTCTCAAATTCCGAATAATTATGATGTTTGATGCGATTGTGGTTGAAGTGGGCCTGCCAAAATTCGATGGTTCAGCTAAAAAAATCTTTCAAAAATTACGGCGAGCTACGAGAAAGGGAGAAAAGTCGCGCTGTATTCTATAAGGCTTACTCTATCGAACCCTTACTTGAACTCCTTCTGAGGATTGATATGAAAGTTTTAAATAATCGTGAAACTTGACCATCTCCAAAGCATGTGTCGCAGATTTTGGTCATTTTCTGAAAGGTCATTGAATATGCTGCAATAATTTTATGACCATTTGAAAGAGAATGAAATGCTGCATCGAATGCTTCCAAGATCTCTTAGGAACATTTGTTCCATCAAATGTAACGCCCGTTTGAAAAAAGCGAAATTACTTTCGGAATGACCTAATATTTACTGTAGTCAAATATAACAGAATCTCCTTCAATCGTTAGCTCAATCAAACTTCTTTGTGCAAGAGTCGTGTATTCTAGTATTTTCTTAACGCTTAGCACAGGTGTATTCTTATTCGCTTAATTACTTTAGAGGAAAATAAACAGAGAGAGCGCCAAAAAAACTCTTCATATTCTGAAAATACGGAATTTTTTTGGAAAACCCATTTGGAAGAAAAAAATGTTTGATGAGACTTGAAGTTTGGCGAGCTGTCTGTTTGAGGAAATCTGCTTCAATGAAACGTAAATGAGTAACGCCCATTTGAACGCCATATAATCTATAGTTGATTCTATGCTTGGGTTTTTTGAATCTTACACCTCTCAATTTGGGAAAATAGATACAGGAGATTACGGTAAAAATTGGTTTAGGACTTGACGCACAAAATTTTCTTTCGAGCTTCTCATAAAAGAGAGTCATAAAGCCTTATATGTCTGAAAAGGTTTTCATGGCAGTCCGAGATGGCAAGCGTTTGTGTGAACTTTACAATACAAGACATACACATGGACTAGTAAAAACGAACCTAAGTGGTTCACAGAGCACAAATTTTGAAACCCCTTAGGTTCACCTCTTTATATACTTGAGTGTTCCATAGTGGAAATACATTCAGGTTTAGTAAGAGATTCGTCTTTTGGCTAAGAGTAAATTTCCTTTACCATGAGGTTTGAAAGCTGGGAAACAAAAAGTTCGAAACAAAATACAGCGCAGCCTTCCGTTATCTTTCTAATTGCAAGAGCTAAGGGTCAGTGTCGAGGTAAAGTTTCTTGAATAAGTGTTCAATAAAGAAGAATAAAATCTTGTTTTCGAACCACCAAATTGTGTTTATCCGCCCTCACACCGAGCAAAAGAAGTAACAAGCCATTGATCGACTCAGTTTTGGTGTGAGGTTAGATAAAAAAGACTATATGTGCTGTATTGAACCCCCAAACATGTTATGTTTTCTGAGATCATTTTTATATGAAAACAAATTTGTAGTTAGGCGTACATAGAATTCAGAAGGTACAGTTTTGGCTGATAGTTACTAATCACCATTCACCATTACAGTGAAGCATTCATCTCTTTGCTATTTGTCATGATAGTCATCTTCAAAAAAAAAAGTGAAGTTGTGTGGTCAAACATTCTAGGAACCCTGGGGTTTCAGATGAACACCTATTCAGAAATTTGGGAAACTAAAGTTTTGAAAAAATTGCGCAGTTTGCTCTAACTTTACATTCTCTTCTTTTTTTTTTCAGAAAATTAGCGAATTTGAAACGAAAGGAAATTGAAATTTTATCTTTACGAGAGATTTTTATTGGAATTTTTCGCTCAGCGGACTAAACACACTCATTCTCTAAGTGCATATGTATTCTCGTATTGTCTGAAGTAAGACAATTTGCTTCAGCAGCAGTTCTGAAAGATGTCATCAATCTCGAAATTAAATTCGGCCATAAAGCTATGAGATATTGCTTTTGAGACAGTTCAAAATTTCGGTGTCAAATAAGTCTCCTAGTAACAAATTTTTACTGTCATTGTTTCTGGTATCTAAGACCCCTTGTCCAAGAGGTGGAGCATTTAGAAGGCGTTTTGCACAGCCTGCGTGACGATGAAGTGCCTAGCCTTCTTTCTTCTTGTCATTCAGGTAAAGCAATTTCAAAAAGCACGACTATCAGAATCTATCAGAATTGTTTAATCTTAGGCGGAAAGAGTTCCAACCTGCGCATTTGATAAGGTGGAGACGATACCTGACATCATGTACAACAGGGGACTTTCAGCGGGAAAGAATGAATGCTTTGCTGAGTGCTACAATGACAAGAGCTGCATTGCACTTAGATACCACGATGAAGTCAGTTATTTGAACCGTCACAAATTGTGGAAGGCTTCCACTATCAATGCTAATTTTCCAAATGCAGATAAAATAAAGGAAAACCGGTTGTATCGAAAAAAATTAAAAATTTCCAGTCCTATCAGACAACACGTGCAAGCAATTATTTGTTCGTATGCTTCACATTTGCAGCTAGTTCCACCCTTTTCAAAACTACAGAATTCCAACACGACTACACTAGACGAATACTGCGCGCAAAAACTGGAGGAAAGCAAAATTGTTTACCTATAGCTGGTCAACCAAATCTGTTTTGAAGAATGCACAACTATTCATTGAATTCCGTACAAGTAACCTTGTGTTTGATGCAAGACCTCACTAAACGTAGGCTTGGCATGTTCGCTGAAAATTTGCTTGCACTCACCTATCGTACAGGGGGATCGAGGATTTTTGGATTTTATGGATTATGGATTATTTATTACTAGCTGGCTTACCCGGCTCCGCCGTATCCGGACCAAACTTGGCACACATACACTTCGGGCCCCGGCGGGTGTCACAGTCCACTTTTCGTTATCGATCGATGTCGATTTTACCGATTTTTATCGATTTTTTTGCAGAGTTCACCTACAGGGCTAGGAGTTGGCACAGGGGGGGAAGTGAGCATGGGGATTCCGAATACAACATTAGTTTTCAGGATCGTCCATTACTTTTATCGATTTTATCGATTTTTTCTGTAAAGTTTGACCTGCGGGGCTGGGAGTTTGCACAGGGGGGTAATCGAGCATGCTGATTACGAACACAATATTAGTTTTCAGGATCGTCCATTACTTTTATCGATTTTATCGATTTTGTAAAGTTTGACCTGCGGGGCTGGGAGTTTGCACCGGGGGGTAATCGAGCATGCAGATTACGAACACAATATTAGTTTTCAGGATCGTCCATTACTTTTTCGATTTTATCGATTTTTTGAAAATTTGAGCTAGGGGGCTGGAATTTGGCACAGGAGTGTAATCGAGCATGCTGATCACCCCCCTTGGGGGTGATCAGCATGCTCGATTACCCCCCTGTGCCAACTCCCAGCCCCCTAGCTCAAACTTTGCAAAAAATCGATAAAATCGATAATAGTAATCGATAATCCCGAAAACCAATATTGTATTCGGAATCCCCATGCTCGATTACCCCCCTGTGCGAACTCCCAGCTCCGTAGCTCAAACTTTGCAAAAAAATCGATAAAATCGATAAAAGTAATCGATAATCCTGAAAACCAATATTGTATTCGGAATCCCCATGCTCGATTACCCCCCTGTGCCAACTCCCAGCCCCGTAGCTCAAACTTTGCAAAAAAATCGATAAAATCGATAAAAGTAATCGATAATCCTGAAAACCAATATTGTATTCGGAATCCCCATGCTCGATTACCCCCCTGTGCCAACTCCCAGCTCCGTAGCTCAAACTTTGCAAAAAAATCGATAAAATCGATAAAAGTAATCGATAATCCTGAAAACCAATATTGTATTCGGAATCCCCATGCTCGATTACCCCCCTGTGCCAACTCCCAGCCCCGTAGCTCAAACTTTGCAAAAAAATCGATAAAATCGATAAAAGTAATCGATAATCCTGAAAACCAATATTGTATTCGGAATCCCCATGCTCGATTACCCCCTTGTGCCAACTCTCAGCCCCGTAGGTGAACTCAGCAAAAAAATCGATAAAAATCGATAAAATCGATATCGATCGATGACGAAAAGTAGCCTATGACACCCGCCGGGGCCCGTAGTGTATGTGTGCCAAGTTTGGTCCGGATCGGTTCAGAAATGGAATTTTCTATTCGGAACATACGTACATACAGACAGACATACAGACAGACAAACAGACATTCAGCTTTATATATAAGATTATTATTTATTATTATTTTATGGATTATTATTTTATGGATTTTTTATGGATTTTTTGAACGACCTAATTAAGTTATTGAATGCAGATAACTTATGCTAGCATGCAAATGATGATCAAAATTAACTTTGAAATTTTGTAAAGTTCTTAAAAAACTCTTTTCATATCCCCTCACTCCTTAAAAAATTCTCGGACCGCCATTGCAGTTGCATCAGCAAAGTTGCAGTCTTTAAGAGGCTCTGCGTATTTGGCAATCCTTATTTGTTGAGTATGATTAGGGAATCCTGAAAAGGTAAGCATGACAGTATCGAGATCGCCGAACGTTAACATCGCAAGGTTCTCTCAGTATTCTCTCTTAGGCCTAGGGCATAGTGTCCACGATACCGTCACGCTGCGATTTCTGAATTACGACAATTGTTACGCTTTCGTTGTGTGTCTATACGTCTGCTACGGCGCTTGTGATACTCGTCCGGCGCGACGGATCGCAGACCCTTTTTAGCTAGGGCATAGTTCTGCGGCGATAATCGCCGCGATTTCGGCCGAACTCAGCGATGTCGCGTCGCGCGTGCTGCACGGGCGACTGGGCGATATCGCTGAGGTGCGAGGGATATCTTGAGAGTTTTTTGTACGCATGCATTGTTCTTTCACCTCGTTTTTGTTTGAAAAATAAGAAAACCTCTTCTGAAGTAGTGATGATTATGAAGTGTCGTGTTAGCCGTCGTTTTCTGTTTTCTAAATCAATAAAAACTGGTTCGTTTTTTGATGTTTTTCGTGGGCGACATGCGAGATAACTGCAGTTGCAAACGAGTTTATCGAGAGTTTAACGAGAAGAACTTTTCTGGATGTCTTTCAAAATCTTGCAAGCTTTTAAAAGATAGATTTTAGAGATTTGAAATTCTTTGTGTAAATCAAGACACTTGCTAGTATACTTAACAATCGTTTTTGTGTCTTAGTATGAAACTAACTAGGCGTTCACATTGGCTTTGCAACTTTCGAGGTATCTTGTCGGTCACTTGCAAGATTTCTTATGCTGAAGATGCTCGATCACACCATTAAAGTACTATGTTTGATAAAAGACGATGACACTTCTAATGTTCTCAGCACAAAAAGAAGCGAGTCACCATGCGGGTTAACATTGAGGATGTCAGTGCCTACACGGCTGCGCAGGATGAAATGGCGTTTAAATGGCGTCCTGTACGTGCAAAAATTATTTCATGTTTGTGAGTGCACGCAATCCCACCAACTATGCCTATGCACGCGCGACGGACGACTTCATCGTCGCGATCTCGTCGCCCAAACCATCGATTTCCCCGGCGATGAGATCGCGGCGACGAAATCGTGGACACTATGCCCGTTCCCTTACGCAAATGTTGACGTGGAATGCTGTCCAGTACTCAATTGATAAGATCACATTACATGAACTAATCTCTCATCTCACATCACTCTTTACAGAGTCGGTTTTGCCTTCTGTTCTACTCTGGAAACGGAACATACAGCTGTCCCTATGACTTCATGTGCTACATCCTCCAGCGTGATGAAGTGGATCTCACTTGCCAGACGTATTTGAACATTTGAGTATTGAAATCAATATTTGCGCCGTTTTTACGTTTGGCTACATGAAGAAGTTCTTTGGAATAAAACTTTGCTCTGTGTGTTTTTGCAAAAATCAAACTTGGCACAGATGGCTTGCTGGGAAGGATGTATATCGTGCAAAGAGCATATCGTTTTGCAGGTCCGGAAGAACTTTGGAAAAGATGATTTTTTAGTAAGAACTGCGCTAAGACTGAGTCTTTTTCCTACAAAATCACTGCGTGGAAAATATTTAAAGGCTGGCCATCTCCACGCCCATCACTCCACCACGCATTTTCGACTTACCCTTTCAATTTTATTTTATCGAATTGAGTTTATCACATGTATATATGCGGTAAACTAAATCGTGTGAAACAGCAGCCTTCGAAAGTATCCAATCCTCGTTCAAGGAATTCAACATTGCTGAAGGGAGGCATTCAGAGATTTTCCACTGTTATCGTATGATTATTTGATCTTAAAGAATGCTTGTTTTGGCTACTAATTTCTGTGGCACGATAATCCTAGCATGTGAACTGTGGTCTTTTTTTCTAGAATAGTACATACTGTGGCAAGCCGCATGGTTTGACATCAAACTTTGTTCGAGTCTGAAGGTGATGAGTCCGCAGCATGGTCCAAGTTGCCTAAAAGCGTTCGAATTCATTTTCCACTGTGACACACAAGTTCGAATATATTTTCTTCTCTTATATATTAAAATACGCTGTAAGAACTGGCAGAAAGAACTTTGCTTGTAGGTTCACACCTTTCATCGGAGGTTGCAGGTGATTTGTCTGAGGGAGACATGCGGGAAACGCCATACGTTCCCTGCACGCTATTGAGAGCGAATGCTCGGTAGTCCTTGCCATTCCTTCGGAATAACAAGCATTTCAAAGTACACATTACTTGGGAGTGGTCCACGGACTCTGCGCCGTATATCGATTGTGCGGTTAAAAAGCTTCGATGGACTCCATTTTTCAGTGACATGACTATGCAAACTACAAAGGGCTTCATTGCGAAATCAACGATAACTATATGTCGACGAAAGGGCGGGTCTCGCGCAACATCTACAACCACCCCTATATAGTACGTAGTCTCAGATGTCCGCGCGGAACTTCCCTTTTCAGCGACTAGTCCTCTACCTGTTTTGGTAAAGACCGTATCGGAAATTATGAAAAGGAACCATGTTTGTTTCGAACATTAGTTATTTCTCAACATTGCAGAATGTTTGACTGAATGAGAGTATGTACACATGTTCTCTTATAATGTTCCAGTCACTGATATCTACTTCATGAAAACGGCACTAGGTTGCCATTGGCAGATCGTAATTATAAACCATTAAAAGATAGGATATGGGGCCCTAAAATTATCGAAACTTGAGATCTACAAAAAATGAAGACGGCGGGTTAAAATATAGCTTGAAAAAATTTTGTAGCCATTTCATTGGTGGTCCTCAGATGATGGCATCAGATGCCAGTCAACCCACCCACGCTGTTTTGCGAATTCAGAACATTTTGGTAATCTTAGAGAATTTCCCCATGCTTTCTTACGTTATAGACGGAGAGAAAATTTGCTCGATACGACCATCTCCCGAATCCTTGCATAAAAACCCCGTTGTCTCTGCTAATTACTCAATGAAAAGAGAGCCCGATTTTTTTCGTTACAGATAGCTTAATTTCTGCGCCGTGCATTCTTTCGTGTCAAAAAAACAGGATTTTGAAAAAATTTTTCACAATTGATAAGCTCTTCCTGTGCGATAAAAGGTGTGACTCACTTACCAGTTTCGAAATCCTTACAGCAACCATAGACGGCGAAAGGGCGGGTACCGCGCAGACGTAGTATCTGGAAACAAATGCGCACCTATTGTATGCAATCTTAGTTACAAATGTCCGCGCGGAATCTCCTCTTTCGCGACAGAGTTTTCTACCCGATTTTGAGACAGATGGTATCGGAATTTTTGGGAAAGCGATCTTGTCCTCATGTACTAATAAATAGTAGAATGCCTTTTTGGACCACAGTTGATGTTCTCCGACAGAGTTTGGAATCACCGAATTTTCGTAGGATCAACACTAGGTTGCTATTGGTAAGGCAACCAGTCATTGAGACAACTTTTGGAACCCTAGATATTTATACATTTGGGAGCATGTGCTAGAAACATTAATATATTGAGATCCACAAGAAAATCAGTTTGATTGTGAAGATAGCAGGTTTAAATAAATTTGAATAAGATTGAGTAACCTTTGCAGTATTTCTTTAGTCCCTCGATCCAGTGAAGGGCGCGAATCAGATGTCTACCCAAAAAATCATGTTGTTTTGCTATTTCAATAAATGTTTCTGACGACTTAAAGAATATTTCCGCTCCTTTCTTTGGCTTGAATCAAACACTGCGCCCTCGACCATCTCCTGACTCCTTGCATCGAATCCTCGCTGTCTCTGGTGATTACGCAGTAGAAAGAGAGACGGAGGAGTAAATGAGAGTCAATTTTTTTTGTTTGATGTAGCTCAATTTCTGCGCCGTGCATCCTCAGACAATCGACGGGACCCCTCCGCCGGACAGTCCGAATCTGCCAGAGTCGCGCCGGACCCAGTTGACCAATGAGAGAGGGGCAAATGGGCGGTCCGTCGCGGTGACATTACTGGCAGGCAAGTGGGAGGCTTCTCCGGCCCTGCTGCAAAGGTCCGCCATTTCTCCGGCGCGACTCTGCCAGATTTGGCGGACTCGCGCCGGAGAAATTTGTCCGGCGCGAGTCCGCCAGATTTGGAAGAGCCGCGCCGGAGAAAATGGGAGGGGTCCGGAGCAGAAATGGGAGGCCTCCGGAGCAGAAAATGGGAGGTATCCGGAGCAGAAAATGGGAGGTATCCGGAGCAGAAAATGGGAGGTATCCGGAGCAGAAAATGGGAGGTATCCGGAGCAGAAATGGGAGGGCCCCGGAGCAGGCTGCGTATCGATTTGGCGCGTAGCCACGCTGTGAGATTTTGAGACGTTCTTGAATGCGCGCTATCTAGACTATCTAGTGTTGTTGTGATAAAAGTATCGTCTAAATAATCCGTTTATTGCTATCTCCACCGATGAATCACTTTGCCGTTCATTGCATGCCGATCTTCTCGTATTTTCGGTTGTGATAGTTGTTCACGATTAGTCGTGTTGGAAAACTATCACAACCGAAATGCAATATCGGCATGCATATGTTAGTTGTTTTGTCGGGATCAGTCGCGACGATGACGTGAACTCTGCCCGGGCCTAACGCTGTTCCTACTATACGCTGTCCTCACCAGTCGCTGAGTACTCATTTGGAGAAATAAGAATAATAATGTAATGTAATGTTGATCATTCCATCGTCTAACATCAGTAGCAGCGGTAACAGCGATGATGGTCGATCGAACCCTAAAGAATTTTGTAGTTTAAGTTTTTTTCAATACTTGAAAACTTGGCCACGATATTACAGGTACATAGCAAAAAGAAGGTCCTTTCTCAACACCAAAGATTGACCCTGCAAGGACGGAGCGTTCCTTTATGGAAGGAAGCACGAAACTGGATTCGTCGCGGCTCTCTAGCGCACAAGTAAGATCTTTTTGTATAACTTCACACATTTTCTAGCTTAAAATTTTCTATAGAAGGTTAAGCATCGTCCAAAGTTACCTTACAATGTTCCTGAACCGAGGTTTTCCGATATATCTTCCATACGTCCAAGTGATGCAACTTTCTCTGTCGACCAAGGAGGTGCAGGCAACATTGGTGGGTGATATTTACTTGTGATTTACTGTTCCTGTACCATTCTGCTTATGTAATCAAAATGCTATTGGTTATAATGTTTCCCAGTTCTATTCATCTACTCTTTTACACACTGTTCGACTCAAAAATCAAAGTAGTCATAGGCATTGTCAGTTTTTTAGTTGCGAATTCAGCTGTGGGTCTAACTTTTCGGATAAAAGGAGATGGGAATAGGAGTACTATCGTTTTGATGACTTGTTTTGAGCACCTTTCCTCTCTTCGCTGTCGTATTTCTTTGCATTTGCATCTTTCTAACCTTGCAGATGTCTTTTCGCAGAGCAATCATCCTCTTTTACATGCATCACCAAGTTCAAATAGCAAAATTGATGGTCTAAAGTTTTCCAAATGGCGCTAATCCAATCCGTTCAAAAATGCTTCTATGCTCTCTACAATTCATTTATCTGAGTGAAAATTATTGCATTATAGTTGAGAATTCGCACTCGCACTTCTTGCTTCACACCTGCTTATTTTGTTATTTTGTGGAAACAGCAAAAGCAAATTCGATCATCAACCACAATCCGAGTATGTTCACAAAATCTTCGTCGTTCAAGGTAAGTCAATAACTCTAGATTTGATATTGGTGAATTTGACTTCAGTGTATGGATGATGTTTTCGCCGAGTTGAGCCGAGAAGTTTTGTCTGGAAGTGGAACACCACTTAACAAAGCATTTGCGAAGATGGGCTTCAGGCCAACTTACAAGCAGGTAAGCACTTAAGAGGAATGAACCTATTATTTTTCTTTCTCATTCAGGGTTTTGCTGATGATTATAATTACACGGTCAAGGATTTTTCGGATCTCACCGACGGAGTGATTTTGGCTGTCCCTAGTAGACTTTTTGCACATGTTTTCTGCAAATGATTATTAATTGCAGTAAAATCATTGAGTTGGTGACTGGATGTCCGCCTGGCAGCCTCATCTCTCGCCTACGCAATCCAGGGGGAGACCGTTTGAGAAAAATTGGCAATGTAAAAGTGTGCTTGCAAACTGCTTGCGATAGAGGAGTAGACCTAGGAGGTAGGTTCTGTCTTGCGATTCTGTAAACAAGCTTCCAATCGTGTGCTTTCAGCGGTAAAGGCAGAAGCAATTACGGGAGCAAACAAGGAAGCCATTTTGAAGGTTCTATGGAGGTTGGTGGGAGTATACGTGGTAAGTTTCATGTTTAATGCCATCTCACAAGGATTCTGCGTTGTCCATCTTGTAGAAGCATTAATGACCAAATCAAAATCATTTTCTTAAGTCTCAGAGCTTACGTTATTCTTTTGTTTTATAGGGAGCAGATGAGGAGCGCGATTTACGACGAGCATCTCTAGCACTGGCTCATCAAAATAACAAATTCAATCTTGGCGCTGATCCCGATGACATCAGTGGAGAACAATTCGTTCTTCACATATGCAAGCAAATAGATAATATGGGCCAACTGCGACTGCAATTTAAACTGTTCCACAAACCGTTGTTTGGTTGGAAAGGTTCATTCTTTTACATCAGTGGGTGTAAAATGATTTATGATATAAGATGATTTTTCTAAGAAGTTTGAAAAATTTGAAATAAATGTCTTATCTCTTCGTTCTTTCTTCTATCTTCTATCCACAAACGCTAGGGGTGAGAGGGAGGGGGTAGAGTAGGGGTGAGGGTCGCGCTGAACTCCTACCCGGGGGGGGGGAGGGTCCTATTCGGCTAATTTGGGTGGGGTTTAGAGACAAAATTGGGGTTTGGAGCTTAAAGGCAGCGTCCAGGCAAGTTTGGACCTATGGGGATTTTACATGGAAAGTACTTTTGGGGCCCTAACTAAGCCACTACCCAACCGGCAGCTCAGGTAGTGCTGTAACGCCTGAGATATTCTGCTCGAAACTGGACCCCGCGACCGTGTTTCGCATGGATTCATGGCGCAAAGCGGTGGATCCTGGCGCGAAACTGCCATGAATCCATGCGAATACGTTCGGGGGGGCCAGTTTCGAGGGGAATATCTCCGCCATTAGAGCACTACCTGAGCTGCTGCTTCGGCAGTGCCTTAGTTAGGGCCCCAAAAGTACTTTCCATGTAAAAGCCCCATAGGTCCAGATCTGCCTGGAAGCTGCCTTTAATTAGGGCTAATTACAGTATGCCGCGGCAGACTTGCGGAGCACAAAATCGGGGGGCTCCGGCGCACAAAATCGGGGGGCTCCGGAGCAGAAAATTGGAGGTATCCGGAGCAGAAAATGGGAGGTATCCGGAGCAGAAAATGGGAGGTATCCGGAGCAGAAATGGGAGGTCTCCGCCGGAGAAATGGGAGGGCTCCGCCGGACAAATGGGAGACCCACCGCTGGGGAAACGGCGCGACCCTGCCATTTCTCCGGCGGAGGGGTCCTATCCGCTGTCTGAGTCCCTTCTAAATGTCAAAAAAAAGATGAATTTTGAAAAATTTCCATAATTGGAAGCTCTTGCTGTGCGAAGAAAGGTGAGACTCACTTACAAGCAAAATTCTTTTTACAAGTTCTTGCAGCGTAATTCAATGAAACGAAAATTTCTTCGAACATATAGGTCTTACAGTGGAAGATGAATTCGAACATTTCTAGGCACTTTGGAGTCTGCTGCGGACTCGTCAACTTCAGATCACCCACATTAATGGGATTGGCAACAGCTGAACCTACCTTCTGGGCAATTTTTTTCAAAGTTATCTTTCGGCTTGGGCAACTTCTTAGTTGGAAGTCTCAATACCGTACAGATTCATAATCCATCAACTTCATATTCGAATGAATGCAGCCTTCATTACGCAAGGCGATTCTGACAAAACAAGCTAAATTCCAAGTCAGCATTTGCTCTTTCTGCAATCTGCCGTTTTCGCTTAAAGGCAGTTTTCGCTTGAAGGCAGTGACTCGAGGGGATGGCACCTTATTAGATTCTGGTACTATTAGTGAACGATCAGGTACATTGTAGACCCAATCTCACCTTCCACATGAGCTAAGTCCGGGGGTCATTGTCAAAGTTCCACCAACGACGCCCATTCAAAGTAATTGGGCGGGGCTAGTGGAGAGTCACACAACGATGCCAACGATGCCTTGGATTCCCGTCCTTACTCATTCGAGTGGGTATTTCTGAAGGAAGCTATTTAAGCGGTAAGAATTTTTGGACTTGCTGTAACTCCAGTCAAAATGTTCTCTCACATTTGGCGAGTTTGTCTATTTGTCGTGTAAACGCGCCTGTACCCTTCCTACTATCAGTGACTCATAAGTTTTTTTTTTTCAATTTTAAGATTTTGAACACACTCAGTCATTTACATCTTCATTTTGATTAGGATGCAGGGTACGGTTCGATAGAGCAAATCAAGCTCTATAGGATGGCACTCGAATGCTCGCACCACCTTCGATAAACTCGAATTAGAAACCGAAATCTAGCGAGTCCAAGATACCCGGAAAATTTGAAAAAATTATAACTCCAAGACAAAGCAAATCTCTCACTCACTCACATATATACACATTTCACATAGAACATCCATATATGCTGCTGCAGCTTGTATTTGTATCTGTGCTGGAAGTCGAGAAATCTAAATTTATCGTCTTTCAAGAACTATGATGTGCTGTTCACACATAAGTAAGTGTTTACTACATGCCTTTAGAAGCCCATTCGCAAATTCCCAACTTCCTACAAGCTTTAGTTCTCGAAAATTGAATTTACCCTTATTTCACGAGTATATGCTATAAGACGCTGGGGATTTTTTTTAAACTAGAGAAGTACGGACACGCCGAAGGATATGTACAGTGCTGCATATAGCCTGAGAGTCGTGCGGCATAAGTCTCGTTTTCCGATAGAGCAAGGTGGCTTTGCAGCTCCTTGAAAAATCGAAAAAGGTGCGTCCTATACTTGTGAATCTAGGGTAACTTTTCTTGCTGGGGTATTTTATGAAAAAATCAATATTTTTCGGAAATCAGAGATTGTAAAAAGCTGCAAATTTGCAGTTGTGCTTCTACTGGCTTGTGGGATACATTTACCTTTCAGCGAACACAGATTCACTTTTCTGATAAGTCAAAAATTTTGGTTTTTCTTATTTCTAGCAAGCAATAATATATTATGTTGGCACATAAGTTTTGCAACTTTTTGCGTAACTTTTTTCTTATTTTATAAAGCAATATAATTTTGTGACATCATGTAGACCGTGATGTAAGCTGCAAGTCTGCGCAAACCGTTTGATTTTTGATAACGTAGTACAGAAAATCTAAGCATTTTTTGAAAACTGCTGAAAATCGAGGTTTCACGCATAGTTGCGATAGGGGGAGTTATGGATCTTACCAACTTCACTTTAAGGCCAAACTCCCGATGACTCCCTTCACCTGGGCTGAGATTGGTATTGTACTCTGAGAATATGATAAAAATCGTTATCAAAAGGCAGGCTAAGTACCTCAAACAACAAGTACACTCATATATCTACGAAATAAACGGTATTTATGTTTATTTATATTATTTATTTATCCTCGCAGCATTCATATGGAGAGCAGAAAGTGAGGACACAAAATCAGTTAATTTTTAGAGCACATAAAATCTTTCATATCTCGCGGCACAGAAGACCCTAGAAAAAAGTCGACGGTCTAAGTCGACTCTCCATGATCTCAGCTTTCGAATGGTATACAGCATGTTAGGGCTTCTTTGCTTCCCGGCTCTAAAAATCATTTGCTCCGGTAACCGATAAAAGCCAATACATTGGTGGAGCTGGGTGGAGCAAGCTAATAGTAAATATCTCCACCCCATTTTTGAAAACTGGTTGGTTTTTTCGCCCAGCAACCTATATACCATTCGAAAGCTCAGAAAAAGGGGATTCGATCTAGACCGTCGACTTCTTTCTAGCTCTTCTCTACCGAGAGATACATCGCATTTTATCTGAAGACATGGTCATTTTCAACAGCAGATTTCTGCCAAACGAAACCTAATCACTGCAGATTATCTATCTGTGTTAAAGAGCAAGTCTTCATTAACAAACGTAGACCGTCGACTTTCTCGTAGCATTCATTTGGAGAGCAGAAAGTGAGGACACAAAATCAGTTAATTTTTGAAGCACATAAAATCCCTCATATCTCGCGGCACAGAAGACCTAGAAAATCGACGGTCTACGTCGATTCTCCATGATCTCAGCTTTCGAATGGTAGACAGCATATTAGGGCTTCTTTGCTTCTCGGCTCTAAAAATCGTTTGCTCCGGTGACCCATAGAAGCCAACACATTGTATAGGTCGTCCCGAAAGTTCTTGCGCACGATTTTCAAAAATTCATAACTCCTGATTTTTCCAACTGATTTGACTGCTTCTATTTTCGTATGAAACAGTAAGTCATGTTTTTTATAATGACATTTTACCTGCTTACTAATGGTCATCTGTTGCATAGATAGGAGCGATAGAAGATTAGTCAAAATTCGAATTTTCTGTGTAGGGTCATAAAAAATCGAAAACTTGCAACAAAAATCGGAGCAATCAGTATTGTAGGTTCTTTTACCAGCTCTTTCTCACAGTACAAAGTTTGTGCCGATTGAGCGTCTCTATGGAAACTTACAATTTCTCTGAAAAATGCCAAGATAAATCAAAATCGCCCTTTTGTATTGCTTGCTCGAAAATCGTAACTTTATATAGAGACGTTCAATCGGCGCAAACTTCACAATTAGAAAGAGCTGGTGAAAAAACCTACAATACCGACTGCTCCGATTTTTGTTGCAAGTTTCCGATTTTTTATGACCCCACACAGAAAATTCAATTCTTGACCAATTTTCTTTTACCGCTCCTATCTGTGCAATAGATGATCATTAGTAAGCAATTTAGATGTCTTTATAAAAAGCATGACCTGCTCTTTCATATAAAAATAAGAGCAATCCAATCGGTTGGAAAATTTAGAGGTTATGAATTTTCGAGTTTGGTGCGAAAAAACTTTCGGTTCAACCTAATATTATTTTTTTTAATTCTAAAAATTTTTTTCCAATTTTACCTAAATAAGGCACAAATTAGAGCTCTTCATACCACGCTTTTTTTACCTTTTCTCTCTCTCCCCCCCCTCAGGCTCACATACCCCCTGCACCTGGAAGGTCGGAAACAGCCGAGACCCCCTTCACCTGGTGAAAGCTCGGACCTATGGTTTCACGACTTTTTGGCAAACATAAAGCCCTACGAAACCTGATTTAAACATATGAAAAAGCAATCATAGGCAGCATGTAGCTGGTAGTTGGCACATTGGAATCAGTAAAAAAGAAATGAAATTTAAACACAAATTAAGGTGGGGCGCCTTTGAGAAGATGAACAAGTCAAATGCGTGAAGTTTTTAAGGCAATTTGTCAATAACTAAGCTGCGAAAAGTCAGAATTTGCTATAACTTTGCACTGTAGGGTAATCCTATACGGTGAACACGAATATCATATTCATTTGTCGCTAAAATAAAATTCATTTTTTTGATCTCACGAACGAAGCCTTTTCGTGCGAAACGGATCTCATTTTTGTAATCAGCATGTCGAATAAGCCTTATAGGTCAAGTTTCAGCAAAATCTGATGCATTCTAAAATCTTTCCCATAGTATCATAAACTTACCGTAATCCTTACATAACACGGTAAAATTCGGCAAAAATGTGAGCATTAGAAGCTTACATCATAGTCCTTATATTGCCAAAAAATGAATGTGCTACGTTCAAAGAGACAAAAGTTATATAAAAAGTTGCATTACTTATGTGCCAACCTAATACAACAACGGCATATATGAATGTCCAATGTGGAATTATGTGAATGAACGAGTGAAAAATCCGGCAAGTTTGTTTAGACGCAGATAAATCATTTTCAATTTTCTTGGAATCTATCGTTTTCTGACTTAAAGTGCACCAAAGCCGGTGCAAACCCACACGCCATCTTGTAAAGCTTGCTTTGCTCTATCGAACCGTGCCCTGCATTCTAATCAAAATTGAGAGCATTCTTGCGGCAAAAACATGAAATTGAAAAAAAACCTATGAGAGGACCTAATAGAAAAGCATTGGCCCGTATTAAAGCTCGGTCACGGGAGATGATCTCCCCTGAGGCCCTCATATGAGGCTTTGTCGGGTGAGATGAGGACTGCCCACTTTTCCATGGTGTAAGTATGCAAGGTCACCCTACAGGTGAGCTTCAGATGAAGCCCGGCAAGGAGATAAGCTCCCGACCGCGTCATCGGAGATGAGCCGGGCGACGACATAGGATAAATACTGTGCTAAAAAGGAGAGCACAGAGAAAATCTCCGTAAGTTGCTCCCGAGTAACTTACGAAACACCGCAGCTGACGTTCTTTTGCTATGCAAAACTCCCAAAACTGCACAATTCGGGCGCCTAAGTGAGTGAGGATCGATGAACAGCTGATTGCGCGATGAAATCGGAAAAAAGGTTTTTTTTTGCATTTTTCTTGTAGTTTTTGCTTTTTTTTCTTAAAGAACCGCTTTAAATGACAAAAATGTAGATTTACCTTTCTATTCATTTTTCGCCAAGTGTACTTTTCCTCGTATGAATGCCAAAACAATGTGTATTTGTTTTATCTATCTCGTTGTTTGCTAGGTGAAATCTCTGATAGCCGCTATCATCGATTTTTCGATAACGGTCGCTATCAAAGGTCGCCAGGCCAAGTAGCAAAAGTTGTGCCGCTAGCCGCACTCGAACCACGGCTCTGCCGCTTGAAATGCGTTAGTCGTATCCATTCGACTAGTTATGCACAAACGGCAGGAACCTTCCACTGTTGAAAACGCGATCGTCCAGTAAGTGATCCGCTCGAAAACAATTGCTCCTCTGGCAATGTGCTGAGGCGCGATGAGATCAACTCCGGTCCGCCTCAAGAGAGATGCCCTGATGGGGGTTTACTACGAGCCATTAATTTGTAGTAATTTGTAGTGAGTCATTCTTGATGCCTCTTCTTCAAGAATTACTAAATGCTTATAAATTTGTTGCTATCTAAGAGTTTGTTATCGAGATCAGTGAGAAGATGGTTGAGTTTGAATCTTTTGAGTATCACAGGGCTTCTGAATTGCAGTCGTTTGCACCAGCAAGAAGATGGTACATCAAGAAAAGTTGCTTTGCTTATATCAAATGTTTTACCGAATCACATCTGATTTCTAGCGGGTATAGTGATGTAGCAGTAAAGCATAACACCGCAGTGAGGATCAAATAATAAGTTCAGATATCAGAGTGAAGTTCTTTCCCGAGAAGCGTTCTGCCACCAGTAGTTAAGACATAAAGAGGACTCTCCCACTACCGAATTGGTCCAAGAGTAGGTGAATTGATAGTAATTCATGACTGCTATGGGCAGCGTCGAAAAGGCTTAGCTTATGCTGAGATTATGAGTGACTAGCCGGCATTCCCATCTCTTCAGAGCCAACCATTACCAAAGACAAGACGACTTTCGCATCTGACGTTAAGCATGCAGCTTTCCTGTGTTCCTGTTCGCTGCCATCGTATTTTCGCTGTGCTTTCTGCCCGCACCTGCGCAGTAGACATTGCGCTGCAAGCATTTTCTTTCATACATAGGCTTACCTTAGATTAGCTCCTCGTTACCGCATCGCTTTCCTGAGATTACTATGATACAATAATGATTTGAATGGTAAGTTTTCGCTTTCTCAGGTTTAACAAGACTGTCAAAAATCGAGGTTGCCGATGTTCACCAAATGCATAGCGTCGTAAAGAGCTTGGAATAATTCGAATTTTCCTTATCCTAAATGGCCCCTAGAAAAGAAGTGCAAGCGTTTTTCTCAGGAGGTAAGGAGGTGTTGTCGGACAACGTTCTTGCATTGTCTCAAATGTATGTTTTTAACATAACTTATGACTTATTTTCCAATGCACTAGAGTGCATTAGATGGAAAAGAAAAGGCACAATTAGCCATTTTACAAGTTTACCAAGGTATAACTCATACCTTGGTAAACTTGTAAAATCACAGTTGTAATGGTGAATTTGGTAAGAATAAGTAACATGATTGACTGTGCCCAGATTCATTATATTTTGTCGCATATGGCATGTTTGTTCGTCTGTTTGAGAGAAATAAAAAACGTTCTTTGGAAACAGACAGAATTTGAACCCTCAACCAGTTGCCTGCAAGACAAACACCACTATTTCATTGCTGAGATGTGCTTTGACGAAAAAAAAGTTATCTATCAGGACGTAAACCGCTTATATGCCTTCTCAAAGTGCACTGCACATAAGGCAGATTTGAAGTCAGCGTTGCAACCCCAACAAAAACATGCATCTCACAAGAATGGGTCATTTCGACTATGTGACCTTCTTCCCCTTTGAGTCAACAAATCGAAGAATCAGTAAATGGGTTCGAAAACAGGCAAAAATTTCAAGACCAGCTCAGTTGTAGGGAGCTCTAGTATTACTGGTTCACCCACAGAAATTTCTATAACAAACATGCACACCATGAAATCCTAATTATGAATCTTGTATATGCGTAGTTTAGCTTACTTCCTGTTTCATTTTTTACATACACGAAGCAAAAGGTTTTTGTGTGTACCTGCAGGCAGTGCAGCAGAGCTCCTCTTGTTCTGCGGTAACGAGAATGCGCTGACTTGAATCAATTCATTTTAAAGGTAGGCACTGCTGGATGAGGAGTGCGTATAGCACATTATGAAGTTGGCTCACAAGCAGCATTCGTCAGAATGGAGGATTCTCCCTTATTTGGGCTACTTCCTGCTCTATGAAGGTACAGTCCGGAGAGCACAAGAATTCCCAATTTTTTTAATGTTCAAGTTGAAAGTATGTACGCGACCAGCTAATATTAAGACGTGGCGCTTATGGCAGTGATATTATGACTGTGTGCGACATCACTCTAGCTTGTACTAAACCATAGAAGGCTGGGCCCTTCCATGCTGGAAAATCTATGATGTTCCCAAGCGATTTTCTGTTTCAGAAGCAAACGGTGCAATGCCATTTGTAAGAGCTTCTTTAGGATCGCGTTATTGGTAACGAGAGCACATAAAAAGGTAATGCTACAAAAGGAAAGAAGACATTCTAACGTTAGAGATGACATGAAGAGAAAATAGCGTGAAGTTAACTGAACTGAAAAAACTAGGAAGCAACGGCTCATCCAGAGAAAAAAGAAAGCGATCAACAAAACGATAGCGCCACGTAGAGCACCATGATATAGTACTGTTTGTCAGTCACTGTCAGTTTAGACTATTCAATTCCAAAAAAAAGATCAATGTTTGATGTAATTCGCAGAACCGCCCTTTGTTAAAAAATTCAAAATTCAAAAAAAGTTTGGTGCTCTCATTACTTCGATTGTGAAGCGGATGTATCGTAGGCATTTGGTTATGCTCTTAAAATGGCTTTTAAATAACCATTTCAGAGACTTGACCACTGCGGTGATATTTTGCAAATTACATGTTTCCAGCAATCTATCCTATAGCGAAATCATCTTCCTTCTATGTACACTGTTGTGGAACGCGTTGAGCCGTTGACGATTTATTAGAAAAACACAAGAGTTCCCCCTCTACCTATCGGCGTACATGCCGAGGGTTCACTAAGAATAACTAGAGAACAACACACACAAATATATCAAGGTGCGGCGGGTACGCCGCAACCACAGAGACCATATCGACCTAGCCTATAGTGAGTGAGCAAGTTCCAATATAAGGGACGGCTCTACAACACCTCCCTCCTAAGATGAACAACGGTACATCTTACAATAAGGATCTATTTGTAGACGTTCTAGTGGGCGACGCTGGCGACTTGGTCTGGTTGATGTCGGTGGCGTAAACGAGGTGGCTTGGTGTTCAGCAGCATCCATACCATTGTTACGTCGGCATTCGTCGGGGACGGACTGTGTTGAGCCATGATGTCGATCCATACTTGCTGCGCGGCGCATCTGGTTCGCATGTTGTCTCCATAGCTGACCGTCTTCCGTAAGCACGCCATATAGCGCTTCTCCATATCGTTTCTTCACTCGTGCTGGAATCCATTTTTCACATCCAGGGCGAAAATCACGTACCCACACGGCTTCTTGTGGCTGGTACGATTTTTTCGTGCTCCGTGACGGCGGTTGAACTGCTTCTCCATAGATTTATTGCCCATTTCTTTTTCTTCTTCTTTGGAGTCTTCATTCAGCAGCGACAGTGGTGTCCTTATCTGACGTCCCAAAAGCAGCTCGGCAGGCGAACGTTCTCCTAGAGCAGTTGTACAAGGCGTTCGTCGATAAGACTGCAGAAACTCCGCGAGCTTCTCTGCCGTTCCTCCCTTCTTAATTTTCTGGAAAGTCCTTTTGAAGATATCCACAAACCTCTCCGCTTGTCCATTTGATTGCGGATGGAATGGTGGTGCACGTATATGCTTGATTCCTCTCTCTTTACAAAAGTCTTGAAACTCCCTTGCTGTGAACTGAGTCCCATTATCCGACACGATCACTTGTGGATTCCCAAATCGAGCGAATAGAGATTTGAGTTCTCTCAGGGTAGCTGTAGTTGACGATGAAGGCATCTCAAATACTTCTGGCCATTTCGAGTAAGCGTCAACTACGACGAGGTACATCTTACCATTCAGCGGCCCTGCGTAGTCAATGTGAAGTCGATTCCATGGTTTGTCTTCTACTTTCCATGAATGCAGCAACGTCTTCACTGGCATTTTGGAGGCTTCTTGACAATCCCTACAGCGGCGCACTGAATCCTTGATGTCTCTGTTGATGCCCTTACTCTTCCTGCACTTTCCTAGGTCGCTGTTGAAGACTTTTCCATACTTATTCTTTAAGTCGGCGACCACTTCGGCTCGGATTTTCTCTTTGCTACTCACCTTTCTACAATAGAAGTTGCCCTTCAGCTTTTTGTATGCCGGCAGCTGGATGCACTATTCCAGTCCTAGTAGATTCGAGCCTTCAGTGACGTAGCATGTGCCATTTCCATGAAGCATCTTCCCTGTAACTCGATCTCTGACGGAAAAGTCGGTTGAGAATTTACCATATATCTTCATCGACGTCCCGCCTGCAGTTTCCACAGGCATCACACAGGGTTCCAAAGCCGGGGATCCCATCCTCTTCCATGCTCTGCGCGATATCAGCGTTATATCTGCACCTGTGTCCAGCTGAAGTTTGAGATTATATCCTCTAACTACGACGTCGAGGTAGGTCCGCGCGCTCTCGGCGTCGAAAGCGACCACATGTTTGCACTGTCTTCTGCGGCCAAACTGCGCTCCTGCCCTCCGCCGCTTCTTCCGACCAGTGTTGTCGGCTTGTGGACAGTCTCTTCTGAAATGTGGTCCTCCGCACGTGAAACAAGTTACCTCCTTTTTCTTCCACACTGCATGGATGTCGCGCGTGCTTTCCATGTCCGTGTTATCCATTTTCATAGCAGTGAAATTCTCACATTCCGCGACTAGGTCCTCGATTGTCAACGGTGCTTCGTCCGTGTAAGCGTCCAGTCGACGAATCATCCGAAGGCGAACTTCCCTAAGCGAGGGATCTTGAAGACCTGCTACGAACTGCAGCGTCTTCATCGCCGTGTAGTCGACCTCCTTAAGCCGGGCGTCCTCGTCCATCCGCTTGATAGTGTTGGCGTACTCGCGGAACGGTACGTACGCTGGAGTAAGCGGAGGGCAGGTTATCCTCAGGCACTCATACCGTCTCCTGATGAGCGTCTTCTTGGAGGCGAACAGCTTCTGGAGATTCGCGACGGTGGTGTCGAAGTCCAAGTCGCTCGGTTGCGCAGGCAAGACCTCATCAGCATACTTCCGGTATGCTTCTTCATCCAGCTTCATTAGGATTAAGTCGCGCTTCTTCTGATCCGAAAGCTGGGAGTCGCGTATAACCGGTCCGTACCTGCCATACCAGTACGCAAAGGTGTTACCTGTCTCTTCGTCTGAGACGAACCTTTGCACGTCCTTACTCAGCTGATCGTACTGATCCTTGCTGGTGTCCTGGACGGCTCCCTGACTACTGACCAGGGTGGAGATCAGCGTCCTCATTTGCTCTTGCTGAGCTTGCAGCTGCATCTGTACTTGTTCCTGCTGGGCTTGTAGTCGAGCTTGCATTTGTTCCTGTTGAAGCTGCATATGCAGCTTCATCTCCTCCTGTTGGAGCCGCATCTGGTCGACCATGACTGATAGGACCTTCTCTAAGGAGTCGTGACCATGCCGTTCTTCACTGGCTTTCGGCATGGTGGACCCTCTCCTCAACGACTTCTTCTGTTGAATCGATAATCTTCTTAGCAGAGCTTACTTGTTTGGCTGTCCTCGACCTGTGACAGCTTCCTCCCCGATCCGGCTGCAGCAATTCTTCTTGTCCTTGATTGGTGGAGGCTTCTGGTCTTTGGTCCCTGCAGCTTCTTCTGGTCCTTGGTCGGTGGAGGCTTCTTCTTGTCCTTGATCCTGATCGCCAGTTGTTGTGGAACGCCTTGAGCCGTTGACGATTTATTAGAAAAACACAAGAGTTCCCCCTCTACCTATCGGCGTACATGTCGAGGGTTCACTAAGAATAACTAGAGAACAACACACACAAATATATCAAGGTGCGGCGGGTACGCCGCAACCACAGAGACCATATCGACCTAGCCTATAGTGAGTGAGCAAGTTCCAATATAAGGGACGGCTCTACAACACACACGATATTGCCTCATTACGTACAGAGTGTGATACTGTTCCTTGTGCTCGATGTTCTTCTAAGGCTCCCGCCAGAGTGCCGAAGTTATGCCAGCGCTACGCCAGCATTTCGATCGATACACGTGTATTTCGTTGGGGCGGGGCTAGCTCAGCAGGTAGATGTCCCCAACGAAATACACGTGTATCGATCGAAATGCTGGCGTAGCGCTGGCATAACTTCGGCACTCTGGAGCAGAGGTGCGATAGTCGGAGCCGAGTCTCCGCCTACCTTCACTTTTGAGCTGGTACGGGGTGACCACCTTCACATTTGGGTTTTAAAAATTTTTTTTGCTGAAGCTTAAAGGAAGGAAAATAAGAAAAAGGAACGCAAAGGAAAGTATTGAGAGCATATATCTATGTAGTAAGTCGATCTAGGCAGTAACCGCCGAGAACCAGAATTTCGAATGATAAAATAGCGAAAAAATCATGCGGAATTTCCACTGCTATAAATCTGGTGGTTGAGGATGTCAGCATTTGCGACTTCATAGGTTTCAAAGGGTAAGTGTTGTTCTACCAGAGAGTGAAAGAATCAGGTCGATCTTAGCAGTGGCCGCCGAGAACTAGAATTTTAAAAAATTAAGCGATTTTAGGTTACTTAGTGACAGCTGACGTTCGGACTCCTATAAATTTGGAATGTGAAGGTGTGCAATGTTGTGACTTCATAGGTTTTGTAGAGTAAGAATTGCTCTATCGGACCATGCCTTAGCCGTACCGATCCATCAAGACACCGCCGAGATTCACGCTCTTAAAAAAACAGGTGAAAAACCAGTTTTTGAACTTCAACAGCTCATAACTTCTTCAGAATTGCATGAATCATGTTGTGACTTCATAGGTTAGATTCTTCTCATCAAGAGCTTTCAGATGATATTTAATATGTGGGGGGTTCAATGATTTTTGCGGGCTCTAACCCAGGGTGGAGACTTTTCACCTCAAAGTCTCCACCTCGCCCATGTTAACACGTTTCGGACGGGTGCTGCACATGGTGCAGCACGCACCTTTGAAGGATCTTTTCAACGTTTACAGGAGGTTTTCTTTTTGCCCAAGTTTATCAAGTCAAAGGCCTAAGCTCCTACTTCTCGAAAGGGTCTGTAGAGCTGTGCCATCGATATTTGTTCAGGAGCAGAGGTGCGATAGGGGGAGCCAAGTCTCCCCCTACCTTCACTTTTGAGCTGGTACGGGGTGACCACCTTCACTTTTGGAATAAAAAATTTTTCGCTGGACGACAAAGAAGGAAGATAAGCAAAACAAACGCAAAAAAGATTATTGAAAGCATATATTTATGTATACGGCGGCATATATATTTAAAATAAAGGTTTTTAGTAAATGGTGTATTTGGAAGTAAAGCTTAGCAAAACTGTACGGATTTTATTAAGCAAATTATGTTATAACGTATAGCGAAGAAAGTAGATCGATCCAGGCAGTAACGGCCGAGAATCAGAATTTCGAATAAATAAATAGTGAAAAATCATGCAAAATTTCCACTGTTATAAATCTGTTGTTTGAAGATGTCAGCAGTTGCGACTTCATAGGTTTTAAAGAGTAAATGTTGCTCTATCAGCTAGTGAAGGAATCTGGTCGATTTAAGAGATAGTCGTTGAAAACCAGAGTTCTAAAACTTTACGCCATTTTTGCGTGTTTTTTGACTGTTGAGAGTTAAACTCTTATAAATCTTGAATGTGGAAGTGTATGATGTTGCGACTTCATAGGTTTTATAGAGTAAGGTTTGCCTTATCAGAATATGTCTTGTCCGTTCCGATCCATTCAAAACCTCCGAGATCCAGAGTCATGAAAAAGCAGGTAAAAAAGAGCTTTTTGAACTTCAACAGCTCATAACTTCTTCAGAACTGCATGAATCATGTTGCGACTTCATAGGTTAGATTCTTCTCGTCAAGAGCTTTCAGATCATATATAATATGTGGGGGTTTAGAGCCTCCTGCGAATTATGACCGGGGGGGGGGAGACTTTTTAGGCCAAAGTCTCCCCCTCGCCCATTTTAATGTATTGGCTAGAGGCTGCCGGGGGAGACTTTGGCCTAAAAAGTCTCCCCCCCCCGGGCATATGCCGTAAGAGGCGCGAAATCCCCACATATTTTATATCATCTGAAAGCTCTTGACGAGAAGAATCTAACCTATGAAGTCGCAACATGATTCGTGCAATCCTGAAGAAGTTATGAGCTGTTGAAGTTCAAAAAGCTCTATTTTACCTGCTTTTTCATGACTCTGGATCTCGGAGGTGTTTCAATGGATCGGAACGGACAAGACATATTCTGATAAGGCAAACCTTACTCTATAAAAACTATGAAGTCGCAACATCATACACTTCCACATTCAAGATTTATAAGAGTTTAACTCTCAACAGTCAAAAAACACGCAAAAATGGCGTAAAGTTTTAGAACTCTGGTTTTCAACGACTATCTCTTAAATCGACCAGATTCCTTCACTAGCTGATAGAGCAACATTTACTCTTTAAAACCTATGAAGTCGCAACTGCTGACATCTTCAAACAACAGATTTATAACAGTGGAAATTTCGCATGATTTTTCACTATTTATTTATTCGAAATTCTGATTCTCGGCCGTTACTGCCTGGATCGATCTACTTTCTTCGCTGTACGTTATAACAAAATTTGCTTAATAAAATCCGTACAGTCCAACAAACTTCTACTTCCAAATACACCATTTACTAAACACGTCTATTTTAAATTTTTATAAATAAAATTTATAGATATTTTTAATATTCATCGTATCTGTGGCCCTAAAGAGGGCCGTTGGGTCGACGTTAGACCTAGAAAGATAGCTCCGTTCGTCCGTTCTATCCTCCCCCCGCACCTCCCCCCCCCCCGTCGACGTTTTTGGGAGGTGAGTGTCCGACACTACCACCTTCACTTTTGGCCGGCCAGTGGTAGCTGAAACCACCTTCACTTTTGGCCGGCCAGTGGTAGCTGAAACCACCTTCACTTTTGGGGGACCCGGCTCCCCCTATCGCACCTCTGTTCAGGAGATATTAGGTTGGCTAATAAATAAGTTTGTTTTGACATGCAAATTCAAAGCTTCATAACAATTCACGTAACAGCTTTTCAACTAAGATTTTTTCGTGAGAAGACAGGCCTAAGCCTCTACTCAAAAATATCAAATAGACAAGATTTCATGTTAGCAAAAAATGACAGTTATAGCCTTATATGGTCAGACTTCTAAAAAATCGCTTTTTTGACTTTCCAGCTTTCGTTCTCAGCTTGCAATGAGTGCACAGGTAAGTAATTTGGTGGCTGGATATATACAGCCTTTGGCTAGGTGGCGAACCACAATAGAGATTGTGACCTGCTGTTTCCGAATTTCTGCAGTCAAAATTGTGAAAATTTCCAGGTATTTGCGCGTGAAGGTCAAATTTTGGGCATTCCAGATAACTCGAATTTGGCCATCTATGACCATGCATTTGGTTGGAAATTCAAAAATTTGTTGTGTGGGTAGCGAATCTACACTTTACACCTGACTTCAGTTCGTTTTTCGGAGCGTGATTTTTCGAAATTTTGAGGAAAAAATCCGACCAAATTTCTTTCCTTCACCATTTCATTATCAGAAAAATTATTTTTGAGAAAAAAGAGCTAATCATCCGATTCTCCTTTATTTGCTCTTTCCAACGGTACCATATGTACGCACAAAAACTGATTTGTGACAATTCTGCAAACTGCTAAAAACGACCGAACTTATTTTTTAGCCAACCTAATATAAGGACAAATCGAACATCAGTTGCAACGAAGTGCGGCAACGCGAACGACGCGTGCGACGTCGCAACTTTTCTTAGCTTTGAATACAAAGAGAAAAACCGTACTTTCAATACTGATGTGTACCGTGTACAACATAGATACTTTTGAGTACTATTAGAATCTGAGTTCTTGTTCCTATCTTTCAAGAAAGCACAAAAGTCCCTCTCAAGCGACAAAATTCAAACACTTCGAATTCACTCAGAACTTTGGATATAGAGCTTATCTGATATGCTGATTACAAATGTGGCCCACAGGCTGCGAAATAAGGTCCCTTTGTAGGCTAACGGCTGAAAGTACACTCTTTTTCGCCGCGCGCGATTTTGCGGTCCGAAACGTGTTAATGTATTGGCCGGAGACCGCCAGTGGAGACTTTGGGGTGAAAAGTCTCCACCCCCGGGCTTATGCCATGAGAGGCGCGAAACCCCCACATATCATATTAGGTTGAACCGAAAGTTCTTTCCCCCCATTTTCAAAAATTCATAACTTCCGATTTTTTCAACTAATTTGGCTGCGTTTATTCTTGTATGAAAGAGTAACTCATGCTCTTCATAATGACATCTTAGCTGCTTGCTAACGATCATCTGTTGCATAGATAGGAGCGATAGAAGAAAATTAGTTTGAATTGAATTTGAATTGAAAAAATTTGAATTTTCTGTGTAGGGTCATAAAAAATCGGAAACTTGCAAGAAAAATCGGACCAGTCAGTGTTGTAGGTTCTTTTAACAGCTCTTTCTAATGGTGCAGAGTTTGCACCGATTGAGCATTTCTATCAAAAGTTATGATTTTCGAGCAAGCAATACAAAAGGGCGAATTTGATTTATTTTGGCATTTTTCAAGGAAATCATAACTTTTGATAGAAATGCTCAATCGGTGCAAACTTTGCACCGTCAGAAAGAGCTGGTAAAAGAACCTACAATACTGACTGGTCCGATTTTTCTTGCAAGTTTCCGATTTTTTATGACCCTACACAGAAAATTCAAATTTTGACTAATTTTCTTCTATCGCTCCTATCTATGCAATAAATGATCATTAGCAAGCAGCTAAGATGTTATTATGAAGAGCATGAGTTACTCTTTCATACAAAAATAGATGCAGCCAAATTGGTTGAAAAAATCAGAATTTATGAATTTTTGAATATGGGGGGAAAGAACTTTCGGTTCAACCTAATATATCAACTGAAAGCTCTTGATGAGAAGAATCTAACCTATGAAGTCGCAACATTGCACACCTTCACATTCCAGATTTATAGGAGTCCGAACGTCAGCTGTCACTAAGTAACCTAAAATCGCTTAATTTTTTAAAATTCTCGTTCTCGGCGGCCACTGCTCAGATCGACCTGATTCTTTCACTATCTGGTAGAACAACACTTACCCTTTGAAACCTATGAAGTCGCAAATGCTGACATCCTCAACCACCAGATTTATAGCAGTGGAAATTCCGCGTGATTTTTTCGCTATTTTATCATTCGAAATTCTGGTTCTCGGCGGTTACTGCCTGGATCCTACTACTACCTACTATACCTACTTTCTTCTCAGTGCGTTACAAAAAAATTTACATGATAAAATCTGTGAAGTCTCGCTGACTCTCACTTCAAAACCACCTTCACTTTCAAAACACACCATTTACTGAACACGTTTGTTTTAAATATACATATATGCCGCCGTATACATAAAAATATGCTTTCAATAATCTTTTCTGCGTTTGTTTTGCTTATTTTCCGCGCATTATCCAACGACCTGGAAGGATAGGCTCAGTCAACGTTAACGCCCCCCCCCCCCCGGTCGACGTTTTTGGGAGGTGAGTGTCCGGCACTACCACCTTCACTTTTGGCCGGCCAGTGGTAGCTGGAACCACCTTCACTTTTGGGGGGCCCGGCTCCACCTATCGCACCTCTGCTTACAGGAATGACTTGGTAATTATTAGATAAGAAGGTTACAGCGGCCGCTGCCATCTGCGTCCACGAAAGCTTTCTTATGTGGTTTTCAAAAATTGAAGCGTAAACTTTTTCAACTCGCACAATCGGATTGATGGCTTAAGAGTTCACAGCAGGTAAGCCAAAGAAAGGATCAAAGTTTTTTTTGACAAACAAGTATGAGAGCCAGTGCTTGAGATTTTCCGCGTGAAATCGTAAGATTCAGAAAGAACGCAGAAGAATCACACTCTTTGTGGACCTTCAGCGGCTTATATACCAAGCATTTGATAGGAGTAGAAAGAAGGTTGGTGTAAATGTTAGTGCATGACCAGTTTTTCATAAAACGGGAAATTTCATAAATAACGGTTTTTATGAACGGCAGAAACTAGCGTTCACCAGATTCCAATGAAATATGACACATATGCAATACCAAATCAAACGTCAGCTCTGTTCTCATTGTGTTTTCTCGATATTCAAGCTATCATCAAGCAGAAGATATCTTCTTGCACATATATCAATCCCGGATGTTTTTATGTGCCATATATCATCACGTTTTATGCGAGCAATCAGATTTGGAGGGACCATATTTGTCGCTTATAGTATCAAAAATAAAGTAGAAAATGGTATAAAATTGAATGCGTTATCTACATATTAGATTGTCGCAAATTGCATTTGGATGGATATTTGACAAAAATGTGACTGTAACGATCAAAAAGCAGGTTGTTGAATTCAGTGGACTCGAATTTGTTTGGCTGTTCAATGTAAAGACGATCACTGGAGTAAGTCTTGTCGATCAGGACACTTTAGTTGCACAAGAAGAATGGGCATAATGCTTGCAGTGTTGGCACTCGCTCGGATGTAAAGAGCATAAAGTGCTTAGAGTTGCAATCTCTCACGTACACGAGAATTTGGTTTGTACCGCAGCTTCTACTCAGTTCACATTTTCTTGTCTAGAGAGCCACTTGCATCTAGATCGACAGCTCGTCGCATGCTGGGCGAAACGTAGTGAAGTCAACTTGGATATACCTCAGCCAAAGTGGGATGACTGTTAACACAGACCTCACGTTTATGGAAAAATGGCGGCATTAATCTGCTGCTGAATTCCGTTTAGAAAGGCGCGCAACTCACTACACTTACACAGAGAGCTTTCTAAGTTTTTTTAGAAAGCAGTCTAAAATATACTGGGATAACCAAGAGTGGAAGAACCGTACGACAACTGTGGAAGGGTTCTGTTAAAGATATCTCCATAAATTGGAGGAAAATGATGTTTTGCAAAAAATACATCGTCGAGTTATTCGTAACTTAATATGTCTAGTGCACACTAAATACGCTGACTGACGAACAGCAAAACTATAACATGCTAATTTCCAGTGATTTCCGCTTGTTACTTTGTCTCTTTTGTTTTTGTTGATTACATGTTAGTTAGTAGAACACATTTCTACACTTTGTTAGGCTAGAAAATGTTTTACTGGAAAGTTACAATAAGGGTGCCGTCGCTGAAAGGACTTAGTGCGCAGTCTCACATATAAAGTTACGAATGATTTGAGGTTAACTATTTACGCGGCTTGCCACCGTTGTTCAATACAAAGCGTAGTTTTGCAGATCACAAGAAGTAGAGCGCTCATCTAGGCTAAGACAGTTCTGTACATTGATTGATGATGAGATCGCGCCATTCCGTTTAAAGCGATTGAAAACGCTGGTAATTTTTGCTAATTGAGGAGTCAGCATTCTGTGGATCTACAGCAAGCAACATCAATATTGATTATGTTAGAGCTGACACTTTTTTTACAATTCGTGACGTACCATCATAAAAAATTGAATTCTGACTACAAATGTCTTATAAGTACGCGAGAGCTGTTGAACAACGATCCTTTGAGGTCAAAGCCCTGTCCATGCACTCAAAAAGTTCGGCCGACAAAAATCTCGATTTCACTCGATTACTTTTTGAACAGTTCTTCAAGACTTCTACAATTTTTTATTAGCTGAAGCAAAATTCGTGCTGAGAAGTTGTTGATATTTGAATGCATCAATCTCCCAGGCTCCCTCAATTAGAGTGGATAAAAACTTATTTTACCCTGTGCTTGAGGAAAAACTTGAACTGATTTTTGGGAAGCGAACGGTTTTGAATCGCAAAAATGTCGAGTTTATCTGTCAGTAGCGTGTTGATAAAACGTCATCGTAGCAGCACTAGCAGTCTATGACCACCACATGTCAAGCTGAAAACACCGTGAAGACACCGTGCTACTGAACTAAAGCTATGGAAATTTTCATGCAATACAATAGCGTGGCTACCAACTATGTGGAGGTCAAATGGCGGAGGTTGCTTAGCCCGTCAATAGTATGGAGGTAATGAGTGCAAGATGGGCTACAAAGACTTGAAGATGTGAGCAATCTGCTCAGAATGGAAAGGGGATTTCAAACGTTTCTAGGCACACAGGAGTCTGGTTCATTAATTACCTAAAGCTATCTTCTGAAGCAATCTCGCCTTAGGAAGCCATTTTTTACACCAGTAGTTGGGCAGTCTCTTTTAGTTAGGAAACCTCAACATGTACAGAGTCATCCCACGAGCCTAACATTGGAGTGAACGCAGCTTCATCACGCGACAAGAGGATGAGGTGGCCAGATTCCAAGTTTTTGCTCATTCGTTGCACTCTGTGTATTCTGCATAATTGCGATGGACAAATTTGTCGGATGTTTGAAAAAAGTGTTGGAACCATAGCGAATAGATTTTATCTTATTACCGAAAAAGCTTCTTTCTGCTCTATCCACCCGTATAAATTTGGACGCAGATTAGGCTTCAAGCAGCTTGTGCGAAATTGAATTGCAAGAGTGTATATTTTTGTTGTCTTTGTCCAAGGGAAGGATACTAACTCAAATTCGCTTTTTGATATGGGACACATACAAGATGTCCCAAAAAATGTGAACACTGTTTGATCGTTAATAACTCCCTTGCTTTCATGTCTTTCGCCGAGCTTGAGGCACCAATCTTTAGAGGCAGGTTCAACTTAAATTTATAGTATGGAGCGAATCAATGATCGCCTATCTTTACTGTAGAATTACTGCAGGAATTTCGACAAGAATTTTAGGCCACTGGAAGCCATATTCTGCCTAGGAACAAAACCAAACAAGCCAAAAACTCTTTTACTATGATAATGGAAGCCGCTAATTTCGCATATGAAATTTCCACTTTGCTGATGCTTTTTCCCAAGGTTATCCCAGGTAAACCTTAAGAACTGAAATTCCGCATTAGTCAAAAATGTGAATTACACCGTCAAAAAAGCTAAAAAACACTTGTAAAAAGTTGTGTATTGGAACCAGCTTGCGCGAAAACCCTAGTACACGATTTCTCAGATTTTTTGAAAAATTTTGTCAAATGGCATATTTCACAGTGGTTTCACCGCAGGAATTTCATACCGTAATCCTAGTAGCGAAGAGAGATCGGAGTTTTGCTACATGACATAAATCTAAGTTGTACCTCGCTCTACGGAGTGGTGCCTCAAGCTCGGCGAAGGACATGAAAACAACGGAGTTATTAACGATCAAACAGTGTTCACATTTTTTTGGGACACGCTGTATATTTTGAATCAGCTTTGAACGCTGATTCCAAATATGCTGATTCCAATTCTGCTTAGCCTTATTCCGAAGCGGGTTATGGGTTTGCTGTTGTGAGTAACTAACAAACTTTTGAATGTCGTAACACGGCGTTTAGATAAGAATCTGCTCGAAAAAATGCTAGGATGTTGACCTAGCATCAGATTAATTTTTTCGATTTTAAAAGGGAGCATTATACAATTGCAAAACCACCTGGGCGTCAACACCGTAGCAAACAGTAGGTCGAGGAAGACCACAACTGGCTTCAAGATAAGCTAAGCAGCTAGGAGCAGCACATATGGACTCAGCGTTCTAAGATGATTCCAAATATATGTGTCTTATCTAAAGGGTAACCTAGGTACACATAAACCTTTTGTTAAGTAAGATGTAAGCTGAACTACGCATATATAAACCTGATATCGAATTTTTTAGTACGCATGTTTGTTATAGGAATCTTTGCGAGTCAATGTTGAAAATTGCTTCTCCTACAAATAAGCAAGTGTCAAAAGTTGTTCACCAGTTTTCGAACTCATTCATTAATCTTTTGTTCCAATGACACAGGGAAGGGTCACGAACTTGAGGTGACCTCTCGCGAAATGCATATTTTTATTGGGAAATTGCAACGCTGATTTCAAATCTTTCTTATCTGCAGACCTCAGCAGTCTTCCGACTTGAACTTGCCCTCGAAAACATGGGAGGGTGGGAGGTCATGAGCTGAACGTGAGAGGAAGTTTTTCTGAGTGGGTTACCTTGGTTTAATCGAACTGGCGGAAGGTTGACTACTGGCCATTCCTTCAAAATTTTTCGGGCTAATAAACATGCAATGTGCAATCTCTTAAAAGAGGGATTGTGCAAAGAGGATGAAGAAGTTGAATTTCGCTATCGGAGGTGCCCTAGGGTGAAAAGGGTTTAACAGGTGAAGCTTAGGAATTTTCCAAGTATTAGGTCGTTCCGAAAATAATGTCGCTTTTTTCAAACGTATGCCACATCTCGTGGAACAAAGATGTGTAAGAGATTCTGGGAGCATTTCATGCAGCATTGCATTCTTTTTCTAATGGTTATGAAGCTGTTGCAATACAGTCAATGAGCTTCCAGAAAAGAGTCAAAATCTGCGACCTATGCTTTTTAAGATGACCAAGTTTTGCAGTTTTTCTAAAATATTAGAACAAACCTCAGAAGGAGTCCAAGTAATGAATGGATAGAGCAAACACTACAGGAAACAGCACAACTTTTTTCTACTTTCCAGAGCTCTTCATAATTTTCGTACAGATTTTTTGATGGAACCACCGAATTTTAGCAGGCTCGTCTCAGACACAAGTGCATCAAACACCAACAAGTATTCGGATTTTGAAACTTACAAAGATGGATTACGCTTTGGCAACAATTTTACAAATCAAACGAGCATTCACCGCTTCGGTTTAGCCACTTTCGAAAATTTCGGGTACACCTTGGGGTGTTGGAAAAGTTGGATTATGATGATTTTATCTCGGAAAACTTGATGAATCGGAAACAAAAACGACCGCTAAAAAGAGGAGAAAAAGCTGCATCAAATGGCACCCGAGTCGCTTGCCGGTTGTTGTTCTGTGAGGTTTGACTTGACTAAATATGGAATTTGATGGCTCTAAGAAAGATTGTAGAAACTTTGAGAAGCAAGTTAAGAATAACAAAAAATTACTCTGTGTTCTATAGTGTTTGCTCTATCTACCTGCCACTTGTACTTTTTCGAAGATT
Organism: Cylicocyclus nassatus; assembly: GCA_958299035.1. Classification (NCBI taxonomy): domain Eukaryota; kingdom Metazoa; phylum Nematoda; class Chromadorea; order Rhabditida; family Strongylidae; genus Cylicocyclus; species Cylicocyclus nassatus. The sequence continues at coordinate 67,240,309 of CATQJL010000223.1, read as the reverse complement.
AGGTACAAAAATTTAGAAAAATAGCCGAACTTGACCATGTCAAAAAGCATGAGTCGCAGATTTTGGTAATTTTTCGAGAGCTCATTAAACGTTATGCAGTGAAATTGCAACCATTAGAAAGAGGATGAAATGCTGCATCGAATGCTTTTAAGATCTCTTGAAAATGTTGATTCCACGAATAGTGGCGTTCATTCGAAAAAAGCGACATTACTTTCGGAACGACCTAATATATATCAGTGGCGTACCGAGGGTACTCTGCGTTGATACGGGTGC
>CATQJL010000223.1:67192960-67239536 GCA_958299035.1 Cylicocyclus nassatus | reverse complement strand
GTAGCTGTTATAAGGTGGAGGAAAGCTGCGCAGCACTTGTTCCAAATTTTTTGTTCCCCAGTCTTCCAAACCTTTTTGGTAAAAGAAATTCTACTCTCGGCCAAGAAGTGAAGCTCCTACTAGTAACCTGAGCGTATTTCCACGTTCCTGGCTCCGTGAGCTAATTATATATAATTTCACCAGTCCATGTGTATGTTTCGAATTGTAACGTTCAGGCAAATGATTAGCACCGCGGAGTGTCAAGGAAAGCCTCTCTAAACACAATAAAACGCTTTACTGATCACCAAATTCATGAGAAACTCACTTGGAAGCGTTGAGTCTTTGAAAATAAATTCTTAGTAGCATAGTTTCTTTGTCATCAGATTAGAAGGCAAAGAAATTGAAAATGCCTCGATATTTTTGGATTAGCTTTTCTGGAAGTGAAGTGGTGCCACTCTTTTTTTACTCATCATTCAGGCGGACTTCGTCAGCTATATAACTCGCCGAACCCCAAGTTTTATCAAGATGTTTGCTTTCAAACGGCAAAAAACAGTGTTATTTTAAAATAATTGTTTTTCGGCTCTCATAGTTTATTCACCTAACGTTAGTGAGCGAACAAAAATAAGTTTAGCTAAATGCCAAATACTAGGATTGCACTCTCCTCGAGCACAAAGAATTTAGCTCATCTATCAAAGATTGAGTGAGATTCAGCTATATTTGGCTACAATAATTAGAAAAGATCCTATGTTTTTGAAATTTTGCCCCACTTACCATGTCACAAATTCACGTCTCAATGGGAGTACTGGTTCGCATTTGCAAACCCTCCGAACACTTCCTAATGCAATTTATACTCTGGTCTTGAGATTGCGAAATTAAGTGATTTCAGCTCCAACAGTCATGTCTGTGTGACTACTGGCCAAAGTGTTGTCTAGGACGAGCGCAGTGCGGCTTCCTGGCAGTATTACGGTAGTGACCACGGCTCATACGCGCTTTCTTGTGCCAATATCGTAAATTTCATAAAAGGGTATCAATCTTGCAGAAAATGACGACTATAGTGTCCATTATTTTTGATTGTGTGAACAACTAGAACTGTGGAATGAGCAAAATCAAGAAAGTTCTAAATACAACAGTTGAAAACTATTTTGCAAGACCACTTCGCATTTTTAAATACGAAATTTTGCGCATTTAACAAACACGACGTTGTTTTTTTTTGTAAAATCTAAGTTTTGAGCGTAGAAAGATTTTGTTCGCAACTAAATCGGTTTGCAATTTATTCTCAACAAAGCATATGTCAAGGATCTCAAACGTTACCGAAAAACCCTGCACGCCTAGCTGTTCTAAAGTTCAAAATAAGACAGGTAAACATAAATCGCGTTAAATTCGTGATTTCAAGCAAAGGGTGAAAAATGCTCAACCTCGATGAACCACAGGAGTCAGAGCGTTAGTGATGCTCTAAAGTTCAGAAGAAATTATCTTCTTTGAAGGCTTGCGGCGATGATGTCGTTCAAAAACTCCACCGAGTTATTCGGGTTGACGAAAAATGCTTGGATGAGTATGCACAACTGCATCAAAAATATCTTCTTAGCAAGCAAGCTCCATCCTCAATCGCAATAGAGAACTTCCAAAAATTACAATTCTGTCGAAAGATTATATTTGTTTTCCCACACTTTGAAGGGTCTCCATAGCGCGGACATGGAATGGTGCCCACGGAAGAAAAATACTTAACCTACGTTATTTATTGCGCAACGTACACAGACAGTGTGGTTTCGCAAGAGGATTTTATATGGCAAAAATTCGTTCACTCTTATGGAAATAGAAAGGAAATGAGCACAGTAATGAATAAAAACCATGAACTCATTTGCTCTTTTTTATCTGACTGGAAGGTTCACCATAGAAAAGGTTCACCATATATTTGTTTTTCAGCTGCACGGTACGATAAAACTTTATATCTAAACGTAACACTTTGATCAATTCTAAACTTTGTACGGTTCAAAGTTCTAAAAAGTTGTTGATTCTAAAAAATTCAGCAATCTCTCCAAAAACTATCGTTCCAAGAGCAGAACAAAACCTGTTCGTTTTGAAATATTTCTTCAACAAAATGCGATCTTTCGAAATCGTCTGAAACTTACATTATACGATGCAGCGCTTAAGATCGCTGTCGGTTAATGTGCACACCAATGTTTGGTTTCCGAGGGAATGACTTCGTTTACCATTGCTTGCCTTTATTCTCTCCTATTCCATACAGTTCTTTTTGACTTCGAAGTTCTTAAAAAGAAAGTTCCCAAAAGGTAATTTTGGTCGCCTTCACCGAAGGCTCTGGAGATGGACACCCAAAAACTCGAAGATTTGAAAATCACAGGAATTTTATCGTACTTCGTGCTATATAACGTGAGAGTGGGTGCAACTCGATGCCCATGTGGGTTACGAGAATTGAGTTATGTCTGCGAAATTCTTGAAAAAAAAACCATTTCTTGTTCTCAAATTAAGCATGTAGTTCACCCTTGCTATGTGAATAACAAATACAGCTGCAGTCGCCAAGAGCCTGCGAACGATCACGTTTTGGCTACAGGACGTGTGGGGGACATCAGGGTCCTTCCTCTGCACGTTTCGAGCGACTGTTTGGTGGTCTCCCCATTCCCTCGAAAACCAAACATTTGTAAGCGCATTACTAATCAGTGCTCTTTAGGCGCTGCACCATGTACACCATGGTTTAGTCGATCTCGAAAGATGCCACTCCGCTAGAGAATACTTGAAGCGACCGTTCATTTCAAGATCACTGAAATTTTTGAGAGTCAGCTGTTCAAAATCCAAGTTCACAAACAAACAAAAAAGAGTAGCGCATTCATGATTTGTTTACAATTACTATAATTTTCATCTCTATGGACGTGGCACCTAACTCTCTACCTTACAAATCATATGCGACTGCGCAGTTGGTCTGTCTTTATAATGCTTTGTTTTCTTTTTAAATTTGAGCGAATCTAAAGCGAAAAGATGAGATTCTCAGATTACCAGAGATTTCGTAGAATTTTTTGCTCGGCGGACTAAAAAACTCATTCTCATGAGTTCATATACATTCTTGTACTAATTGAAGTAAAATATTTGCTTTAGCAGCCTGCCAAAAATATTCAATATAACCCTGCATCAATCTTTGTTTTTAAAGTCGGTTATAAGGGTTGAGGTCTTGTTTCTAAGACACCTCCTCAAAATCGTGGTGTGTCAAATAGGTCTCCTAGTAACAAATTTTACTGCCATTGTTTTTGGTATCTAAGGCCCCTGGACTAAAAGGTGGAGCGTTTGGAAGGCATTTTGGTACAGCCTCCCTGACAATGAAGTGCCTAGCCCTCTTTCTTCTCGTCATTCAGGAAAATTGCAGTTTCAAACGCACGCCTATCTAAATTTCGGGATTGTTCCATCCTAGGCGGGAAGAGTTCCATCGTGCGTATTTGACAAGGTAGAGCAGCTACGTGGTGCCATTGCAGCCAGAACATATTTTGAGGACAAGAATGAATGCTTTGCTACGTGCCATAGAGACAAGACTTTCATTGCACTTGCATACAAGGAAAAAGAAGTCAGTTGTATGAACTGTCATAAGTTATGAGAGGTTCCTTTCATCACTCTCAATTTTCTACAGTCCAAAAGCAGAGGAAGAACCGGTAGTATCAAAAAATAATTCAAATTGGTGTCCTGTCAAAACTTTACATGTGCAAGCATCTATTTCTATTTATTGCGTGTGCTCATGTTTGCAGTGTATTCACTGCACAACTATAATGCGCAAAAACTGCGGCCTACATGAATCACTGAATTGTGCAGGTGCCCGATCTTCATGCAGATAATCAAAATGGATTTCGAAGATTTGTAAAAATTGTAGAAACTATTTTCATCCACCACCAACAATTGTTGGACCGTAACAACGGTTGTATTAGCAAAGTTGTAGCCTCTGAGAGACTGCGTTAGGCAATCCTTATCTGTTGAGTATGTCCAGGGTATCGCTAAGAGTAAACTTGACGGTAACCGTCGTCAAACGTTGATTTTGAAACTAGTTCTCTCACTTTTCCCTTTCCTACGAATGTTGACATAAAAGATGTCAACATTCGTAGGAACTACTTGAATGATAAAATTGTGATTACATAAATTGATTTCTAATCACACATTACTGTTTGCAGGGTGGAGCGGATTGCACCCTTTATGAAGCTGGAGACTCTACAATCAACTGTCCTAGTGGCTTCGTGTGCTACATCCTTCAGCGTGATGAAGTGGATCACACTTGCCAAAGATACCTAAACTTTTGAGTGGTAAAACCGTCATCCATGTCATTCCTAAGCTTGCACTGCTGCGTGTAAGATGTGTTGTTTGAAATAAACCGTTGCTTCTTGAAAGTCCTCTTATTTTGAGATCTGGGCTGGTAGACAACTCTAGCATTTTTTCCGGGGAGGGGGGGAGGTCCATGGTGGCAGACTCTGCGTCCTTTCGTTTCGGCTAGACGCCGTCGTTAGAGGTTCGAAAAGTGTCAGTCACTATTCCCCCTCCCATACTCAATTCGTCTAGTTCGGAAAAAGCAGGCCCGGCTATGACTTGCACTCACCAGTGTATTACCGATGTCGCAGTGTGCAACTGCTTCAGATAAGCCATTCGAGTGGGATGACACAAAATGAGCATAGTGAATAACACGTAACTGCTTATGTACCTACAGAAAATTTATAGCTAACAAAACAGTGTTCGCTCTTGCTCCTTTTGGATTAACGTGCAAAAATATAAGATGCTGTCAAAGTTTTTCGCGCAGATAATTGACTTTTGTAGGCTAATGTTTCGAACGCACTGCGTTATAGAGACCTGCTCATTCGACAACTTTTATTCCTGGGTGCCATGTTTCATGGTAAAAATAAATATCGATTTATTTTTACTCTGAAACAGTTCATTTCGCAAAAGGCCTCGATTTTCTCCCTCCTCCAAATCAGAAATGTAATCGCCAATGTGTTCAGCTATATGCAGCTCACAATCTGTGACTTCGGAGCCTACTATTCAGTTAACACGATCAAATGGGCTGCGTTAGGCGCACGATAGGCAGTCAGTTTATAGCAGCAGTTGATTAGTGCGCGTGTTGTGATCGGAAAACACTGACAAGAGAAGTTCCCTAAGTCGATGTGGCAGTTCGGAAGGGATGCGTGCACATAGAACTTCGAAAGCTGATGCCAGATATACTTTCTATATCTACGATGAGCTCTTCTGAAAAATGCTATCGTCGTAAAATTACGGCATTTTTCACATAAACGTATGCAGACTTAGGCAAGGCCATAATGAGCATTGAGGATTTTTTGATATAAACTGAAGGCTTTCGAGTTGCCCATCGATGTTATTATTCGCAGGCGTCTTTTTTTAGAGCACATTTCCGATACGGCTACAAAAAAGCCTTTAACTTCTTATAGGAAAGCGTTGCGCAGATTTAGAGCTATAGAAGGTATACATCACCTTTCGAATCGCCACTTCACCAAGCAAACTTTCCTTGTGAGTGACCTACCGGGAACAAAATATAGAAAATTTGTAAGAACTGAGTGCCACCGACGATGCTTACATACACGTACACCCTGTTCTAATATCAAAGCTGTGAATGTGCTCCTGGACTTGAATAATAAGCGGTATAGTATGCAATTAAACAATGAAATTATGATTGTTCACTCTATCATTAGGTTTACGCTGACTTGTCAAAGGAGGAAAGTAAATGCTGCTTCCTCTAAAGTTCATGAAGGTAATGCCACTGCGGGAGATTACTATATTTGCTACAGCCTTAAAAGTGGATCGGCATTATGGATCTTCTCGATTTTGGTGGATTAAGGCAGTAGACCCCCAAGTGCACTGTAGCTCAGACCCCACCTGCCATATCATGTGCTAAGTCCTGAAAAATGCGCTCTGAACTCCATCAGCCTAGCCCACTTCCAATGAGTGGGCGGGTTCGGTGGAGATTTGAAGCCCACTTCAGGGCTTAGCGCATGAATTGACAGATAGGGTTTGAGCTACAGTGTCTTTGGGGGTTGGGGGATCTATCCAAAATCCAAGCAGGGTCCGTTTTGCCTTGGAACGCAATGCGGTGGATCCTGTATGCGACAGACTCGTAATTTTTCGTGAAGAAAATTGTCATTATAACGTCTCTTGCGCTCATGTGACATTATTTTTGGAGCAGAACTGCAAATGCATTATTTTTCGAGAACATATGTCTAAATCCATATAAGATACATGAAGATGATAATGAAGAGAATTATTTGTTTGATTTCAGCATTTGCTCTGAAGGAAAAATCAGACAAGGGAATGGTCGGAAATCGAAGTGACAGTCCAAATAAGCTGCATGTCGTTAGACGCAGCATAAAAAGCTGACTTCGAATCTGTATTCCATATCTGTTAACGTTTATGGAGACGAAGTTATAAGCCGTTAAAGGCCGTTATTTTACTAAGAAATAGATCATACAAAGCACAAGTTGGGCAGTAAGGCCTGTTCGGCATAATGCTGAGCCAAATCATGCAGCTAGGTTACTTTATATTCTTGAAGGCCAAAGGTGAGCTGAAAGAGCAACAATGTGCTCAATTGCGCAATTTTTACATACGATTTTTTCGTGATAAAACTGCTCATGAATTCGTTCACAAAGGCGCGAAGCAGATAGCGAATGCAGATTCGAAATCAGCGTTGATCGCTGCAACGAATGGTACACAGCTTGCTTGGATTGGCCACTTCGACTTAAAACACCAACTAGAACTAGAATCTACCCACTTAGATGATTACCACCGCAACTATCTTGATCTGAAAATCACCATTCAAGACAATATAATTTATACTAATATGTATTAGGTTGTCCGGAAATTAATGCAGGTTTTAAATTCCAACCGCAATAAGTCATACGCTTCTCATTTCTAAGTAGGTTGCAAGGTACCGTTCGATAGAGCAAAGCAAGCTCTACCAGATGGCTATCTTGTTTTAGCAATAGCTCTGATCCACAGCGAGTTTCGCGCCAAAAACTAAAAACATTCAAGCGTCCGAAAAATTGAGAAAAATCGTAACTCAGTTCATAAAAATCCTACGAAAAATTCTAACTTGCTCACGTAAATATAATCCACATAGAGCATCTATATACGCTGTTGCCGTATTTTTTCTCTATTGAAAATCAAGAAAACGGAGATTTTCGTGCATTTGCCTAACTGGTGTGCCGATCCCACATAAGTAATTGTATTCTACAAGCCCGTACAAGTACAAACATAAATTTCCAGCTCTCTACAAGCTTTAGTTCTCGAGAAATTTGAATTTTAGCTTGGACCACATGATTAGGGAAACCTGTATTCGATATTTCTCGAGAACTAAAGCTTGTAGAGAGCTGGAAATTTATGTTTGTACTTGTACGGGCTTATAGAATACATTACTTATTATTACAATTACTTATACAATTACACCACTGCTTGTCAAAATTGGGCACAGCCCAAGCTACCTAGACTGCAGTGAGCCAGCCCTCCAGTGTCTAAACTTTTTGAGACAATCATCTGCGTACGTCGGTGGTTATTTCAAGCAGATTCGTTGACAAATGTGACAAAAGTGACTTTTGTGCAAAGATGGCGGATTTGCAGTTGTTAAAGACAGGATAGTGCGGAAAGTGGCATATCAGGATCTTTCGCTAAGCGCGGCGAACGATGAGAATAGCGCAATCCAGTAATCCAATGTATAACTGAAATCCAATGTACAGTGCGGCTGAGAAAAGTACGACCTTAAAACAGTCATTTTAATGAATAAGTGTTTTTGAAAATTACCATTCTTTCAAAGCATGGAAATGACGCCTCTTGAGTGAAATGATTCGTGGCACGCTTGCTTACCATCATCGTTCTGCGCTAGGCGAAAGTGTGCGATAAAATTGAGAAATGAGGCGCTCAGCTAGATTATAAACTGTGCGGTGATTTATATTAAACAAATGTAAGTTTGACACAACATAAATCTAAACAAGCTAGTGTTTTTCTCTAGTAGAGGAGCCAATTTCTGTGAACCCGGCAAAATTGCAAAAGCACTACCAGCACTATTTACCAGGCTATCAAGTCGGCATTTTTGAAATTATATTTCATGAGTTCCTTTTATCGCTCAAAAATTACATTTTGTGACTTAAAAAACGAAAATGTAATACGCAGCATGTAGTATGCAACAAACTCACCTAACTACAAATCACTTATAAGTTTTTTTTTTGCTCAGGAGCATAAGAAAAACGATTTTGATTCTTCACCAAAACACAGCGGATGCACTTGAATAATTGAAAACTTATGGTAATTGCGTGTCTGAGCGATTTATAAATACTCTATGTTGTTCTTCTGTTCTTAATACTCTAAATACTCTATAAATACTCCTATGTTTTCTTCAATAGCTAATGTTTCGGCAATATTCGACCCGCGGAGTTCAGAAATTGGTATCCAATGCATATTTCAGTCATTAAAATCGTACATTATCGACATGTGACTCACATAGTGGGTCACACAATGGCTGCCAGTGGGACAATGTAACCCGCATTGTAGGTCATGGCTTGAATTCCGTTGAATTGGTTTATATTATGGGGAGCGACTCGGGAGTTTTTCTTTTGCTTTAGAGTGGGGATGAGTTCCATGTCTCATCAACTTTTCGTTGTCACGGTGAACCGAACAAGTTGAAATGCATGTTGTCGTCAACTTATTGAAGTGCTCTTCCTTCTGCTGGAAAGGAACTTGGATTGATATCTTGAGTCAGAAGCTTGAAGATGCAAAATTTCTTGTTTTGCGTAATCAGAGATTCGGGTTCGACCTTCAAAATAGCAGCATTAGCGAAATTCCATATGATTACACAGGGCATCGTCCACTCAGGCTGAAGTTTGGTGAGATTTTGGCGCGGTACAAAAACGGGTCTACTAACCAATTGGATAAATTTTTTTTTGCCCGTCAATATAGGTAGTCTGAAGTAGTAAGCCCAATAAGGCTGCAAAGATTTTGGATATGTGAACAATCTGTTTCTTTTTACAAAAAGGGAATTTTGGGCGTTTATAGGCACTTTGGAGTCTGATTCATGATTCATCATATCATATCATCATTACTGATGAAGGAGGTGACCGCTAACTTCTAGAGGAAAATCTTCGCTTTTGAAGTTACTTTGGGAATTGGGAATTGGAAGTTCACTACCGCACAGAAACAAAATCTTAGCAACCATAAATTTTTTTGAACCCAACCTTAATACGCGAATAGATTTTGGATAAGTAAGCTAGATTCTAAGTCAACATTTCCTCTTTTTCTGCACTCGCTGGTTCTGCATAATCGAAGTGACAAACCAGCTACAAACATATGAATCATTCATTTCTCATTAAAGCTTTAATTTGAAAATTTATTTTCTTTGCTCAAATTACTTCTTTCAGGTTTACCCACCCGAATGAGTCCAGACGGGAATCCAATCTAAGCAGCATTGTGTGACATCTAATAACCATTAAATTGTATACGTGTAAGCTTTTGTGTCTTTGCATCCCTTCTTACTAGAAAAGCATTATTGAATTTGTACTACAGCATTCTTAGCGCCTCTCTCTTACGCCTTACTTTATGATTATAATTCAAATAATTCTTGTTCTTGGAATATATGGTTACGGAAATTATTGAGATGATACAAATATACATAATGAAGTTTTATTTGTTAAGATTAATGCATTCAATCACATCTGATATCTAATGAATACTGAAAAGGATATATTACAGTTTTGAAATAAAAATAAAGCAGAACAGAGCAGTAGGGCTTGAATGATAAACTCAACATTCATAGATAAGGTTGTTGTTTCCTTAAAAAGCGTTTTGCCATGGAAAATCACAAGCGTTCCGCTATGCGAAGCAGCCAATCACAGGGAATTCAGCCAATCAAGAGCGAAGACAGAGAGTCGCTAGCAGACGGTGGGATTTCGCAAGTGATTTTTTAAAGCAAAGAAACAGGTGTCATTTTTATAGAGATGAAAACTGCAACGTTTGTAGAAAAATTATGCGACGTTACTCTTCTTGTTTATTTATAAACTTAGACTTCAAACAGCTGGCTCTTGAAAATTTTGGTGATCTTTACATAAAAGGATTTCTTTAGCAAAGTGCCATCTTTTGAAATCGACTAAATTATGGAGTATAGATGCAGCGCCTATGGAGCACTGTTGGTTAATGTTGGTTAATGTGCACACCAACGTTTGGTCTCTGAGGGAATGGCAAGAGCCCCGTAGATTCGCAAGCAGAGTTAGACCGATGCTAGAGAATGCCGGTTAAATCCTAATCACGAAAAAGAAGTTTGCGTTTGTAAAAATTTTTTGATGTAACTCAATCATAGCCCGGTTGTTCCACCACTCCAACTCTTTTGATTTCGCTTTATTTGTTTCGTATTCCAGGCACTCTATCCTAAGGCATAAAAGATGACTCCCAAACAAATCTCCATTGCTGCTTTCACTTATCATCAATATTTGCAGAGTCTGCGAGATTGGGTTTTTCAATAATTTTCATTTCCACCAAGTTCAACAAAAAAAGCCTACAAGCAACCGAGCTCAAAATATTTTCGCTGCACGGTTGCTGTCTCATGCAATGGATTCACAGAGAATTATGGTAGGATAGAGTATTCAAAAAATTTCCAAATCTACGCATCCGAAATCTTTAGTACCCATATGAACGGCATCTTTCAAAACTAATATATTTTATGAACCATTCTTCAGTATACACATGAAATTCTATTGAGTAAAATCAGTATCCATTAAAACCTAGACAACACAAGGAAATGTGTTCTCCAATATTCACAAACTAAATGGTAAAATGTGAGAATCGTTGTGACAGGATTGTTCGCTTAGCAAAATGAATTGCGAATGCGAAGGGTGAGCTGGCTGATAGCGAGCCGGCATCTACAGATCTGCTCCCGATGTATTTCTCACCTTTGTCAGCGAAACAATAAGACTCACTCGTCATACTCCGATTGCACCTGCATGATTATTTGGTAGGAATTAGATTGGGGACGAAAGAGACGAACAGCTTAAAAATTAACACTTTTGTAGTTTCCAAGTTCCATTTTGCTTAAACCTGAGCACTTTCAATACGTTTCAATCTTGCTGTGACGTACATGTTTGTTATGACGGTATATCTATTCGTATGAGCCCAACGTTTAGGCGCTTCGCCGTTCTCAGAGGCTCAAAAACAACCCAAAGCATCACGCATCACCTCCAACATCAGACCATCAGATGTTTCCACTAGCTTAGCTAGTTTCAATTTTGTAGAAAATTCAATTCGCAAAAACTCTTCAGACAGAATTAAACCTACCTTTATATCACCGCTATATGATGTGTCCGTACCGGAAGGAACTGAAAGAGCGACCGGAAATTAGTGACAAAAGCGGATAAGGGAGCAATATTGTAGAAAGCAGACAGAGGATATGCTATCTACTATCTACAGCTCACATAATGTTACGAGCGGCAAAAAGTCGGCTGGTAATAGGCAAGCACTCGTTTTTATCGTTCATTTCTGGATTTTCCGAACATGTCCGGCAACATTCTAGTGCATTTCTAGAAGAAATCTCCTTCCCACAGCTTAAGATTTTGCAATTGACTCTGAAATCAGCTCCATTATTCGCTTCGTGTTTATGTGTTTTGAAGGTGTTGTTAAGCTCTTGCGCCTCATGTTTGCCAAATCTTCCTATAGACATACATTCATCACCCTGCCGCTTTCGCCAATATATTAGGTCGTTTCATAGCTTCGTAGAGTTTTTATAAATCAACGAAATGGCGAAATTTTTACAAAATTCAATCAACAATGTATGTTCAGGTATTGTGCGCAGCCTTCTACCACTATGCCATCAGATTCTCAGTTCCGTTTCTCCAAAACTCAGCGGGTCAGGTCCAAAAAAGTTGTCCAACCAGCACCTGAAATCGTCTTCAAAATTGAAGCAAAGGCCATCTATATGATCGGTGATAGACTAGAGCAGATGACAGCATGCTAGAGCGAGATTTCAGGAGTACAATGAGTACTTATGTATCTCCGGTCAAGTCTTGCAGGACAGCTATGACGACGATTGCCGTAGCGGACCAATTTTTTCGCGCAAAAAAATCTCACGGGATCTGTTTATTGGGCTTTCTATGCAGCAGGAATGCGTTTAGACGTGCGGGTTGCATACGGTATAGACGACCGTCTTGCTCTTGCCTGGCAAAACTCAGTGCAGAACTACCTGCCCATCCTGCAAAAAGTCTTGTTCAGGTGACATTCTGCAAACTCTTTGTTTTTGAAGCAATCCAATTCGTTTTTTGTCTCATATTGACGAGAAAACGCCTTCTTCCATAATCGGCATGAAAATCTGAACAAAATGCTCTCTTTTAAAAAGAAAAAGGAGCAGGTGCCGAAAATGCTTCTTTTTGCCTTTTGAGAAATCCTTCTTTGGAAGCTGAGGAATCGAAACAAATCAGGTTTTTCTAGAAGATTAGTCTGTTCTGAAGAGCATGATCAGCTCTTCTTGATGATATCCGCATCTTGCCGCAAATCAACCACTCTTCAAAGAAATGAGAACGAGGATGAAAAGTCTACGAACTTATGAAACGACCTAATATAATGCTGTCCATTCATAGGAGTTGACACCCACTTTTGTATACTCTCCTTCTTTGCCATACGGACACACTGCCTTGTCCGCTTGCGCATTTCCCATTGTGAATTCGATTTTGTGCGAACTACTTTTCAATGTTATCGTTTAGTATATTGACCAAAATGACTTCATTGAGCAGCTGGGCGTGAGCAATGCATAGGTGAAAGGCTGCTGTGACTTTATCGGAGGTGAATGGGAGGCACAGTGGCACTTTGTTGTCGTTTTGAGTGCGGCTATCCTGCATAGGACGTCTAATTTGCGAAAAGGCGGGATGACGGTTGCTGCGTGCGATTTCTGAGGCTAAATGTCGTGCTTGCCGGCCTTCATCCTCTCCCGCATACCATGGTGGCTGTTCTGAACATATTTCTGACCAGCATGTTTAGCGCTCCTAGCGTGTGCAGAATTAGCTTTGATGAGGATGTTTTTGCAGCTATCCTTGTAGTACCATTCTATTGTTACAATGCTTGGTCAACTTGATAAGAGTGTTCAAATAACGCAACCATCCTTTTCGTGATTTTTCGGGTGTGAGCCTGGTATACTCGGGCTGTTGGTTGAGGATTTTAAAACATTTGTGCATCTCGGACTGTGTTGTCGTGAACAAACAACAGTCGTCGATGTATCGACAGTACGTCAAAGGCATTCGGCTCAACACAGGTTCTCCAATTCTGCGAACCATTCCAATCAGGCGTGCCCAACTTGGGGGCCGTATCAGGACCCGGCACAGATCGTCTGGAAGCAGGCTGGACTTCGTTTCTGGAGCAAAAAGCAAAAGTAATATCTTTTTGACGAGTGGGGTCGAGCACCAAAAATAAACGCCATTTAGTCGTACACAAGCTTTTCGGACAGATCATCACACGACTGACATGCTCTATCGTGTATAGCGAAAAGGCGAAACCCTAGACAGGGCCCGGCGGAGGTGGCGCTTTTAAAAGCTGCATATAGTTTTTGCTCCCCCCCCCCTCCCTAAAGCAAAGGGGAAGTCGTTTTTCGTGGTCAGGGGCGGAGCCCCGGAAAAATCTGATGTGTTATAGTAAGAGAGAGAGATGCACATGCAGCACCCTACGCATTAAACATTCATGAGAAAATTCGGGGAAGTGTTTCAACACTCTAACTTGTTTGGAAAATTGACGGAGTGTATCATGATCTTGCGATAGAGCACGCTAGGGTCGTTTTTCCTTGACTTTTTGTATTCTTCAAAGTGAAAAAAATTGAAGAAGTTCAATATGGATAAAAAAAAGCTTACTGTGCATTCCAGATAGATTCCGAATACTAAAAGTTGTTTTTTAATAAAAAGTTTTGATGACGCTGAAGCTTTCATATCTTCTGAATTTTCGGAGTTTGCGTCTTAACAAGGTAGGCAGTAATAGTCATATGATGTTCGTAGACAATGCTTCAGCTGGAAGGAGGTCAGGATTTATGATTTTTATCACTTCCGCAAAACTCACCATTCGAAATATGAGAATCAAAGTTTCTACTAAAGAGTCGTTATCACAATTTTATAGATCTCATTGAAAAGACTGATTTCTCTCACAGGGGCGTAAGCTTCGCTTCTCAAATGATGTTTGCAATTCCAAGAGGAAAACGAAATGGAGAAAATAACTTGAAGAATGATGCTACATTGCGGATACCTGCATATATCTGGACGCTAGTAACTCAGCTATCAAGGAGGAAGCCTTACTACATCTTTCAACTATTATTATTTTCGTCTGCAAAATTTCCTTGCAAACATGGAAATGACAAAAAGAATTCAAAAAATTTGCTCATTTACCTAATACACTTATTAGGTGAAGGCCAAGAAATTTCAGAGAAGAGGGTAGCAAAATTTAGATTGTGGAAAAGTGGCTTCGAGATGCTACACCAAAGCTATTTGGCTCCTTTTCTTAAAAAAACGAAAAGTTTCTTGCCAGCAGGTACTAACTTTCATAAAAGTTTAAAAAAATATCACCTCATAAATAGTTAGTCTCCACCTACAACTATTACCGACGCCTATATTGTATCCTTTATAGCCTCCCTTCGCCGTTGATGCGCCCTATTGCGCATCATACGTTCGCAAGCAACTTCAAAACATCACAGCACTAGCGCGCAGGAGTTCAAATAGGAATTTTCTAGAAGGAAATTTACAGATTAAGCTCGTTTGCAACGATTAGGTAACGATATGGCACCAGATTTGGTGCATGATAAGATAGCAAGGTGTGGAAACAAAGTATGAAAAATTTTGGAATATGTGAACAAGAAATGGTAACTGTTTTTCCAAACTATGTTGCTATGTTGCTATAACTATAAAACTACGTTGCTACCGCGCCCTGGGAGCAACCTGGGGCTGCTCCCTGCTTATCCTCACATGATTTTCCGGATTTCATCACAAAAATGTAAACTAGGCTGAAAGTGTTACTACTACCAAAAATTCGCTTCCAAAAACAAAGTGATACCATTGCTACAGCCTCAAATAGCTTTCGTACGGGAGCGTGAAGAATTGGAAAGTGTGCTCCAGTCCTACGGCACTTAAAAAGCGACATTCATTTTCTAGGATTCTCTGTTTTGTTTTTTTTTCTAACAGTATCTGTAGTCCTTTTTTCACTTGAGCTTTGTTGATTCCTTTCTGTTTCAGATGAAAGCCTCATAGAAACACGGCCGTGCTGCGAAGTAGAGGAAAAAAAGAGGACTTGAGGGCTGACGACTGTTTAGCGGGCTATAATACAAAGAGAGAGGAGGACCGGTCAAATATGAAAATAAGTATTGCCTGTTATTTCTTAGAGAACTTAGAGCAATTCTTATCCATTTGGTTATTATTCCGTTCATAAGAATTTCTAAACAGTCCTTTACTTAGCGCATGTTTTGATGTAATGTTCATGTGTTTTGTAAAAATTGTTCATGACCTTTTCAGCAAAGTCCTATCTGCGTTTTTCAAATGGATGCTCGAAATGTTGTTTTGTAACTGAGCTATCGTCTAAGTCTGCGTTCATGCTGATCCTTTCACACTGACTTTTCTGAAAAGGTCACTGATGTACAGGATGTTCCAAAAAATGGGAACACTGTTTGATCGTTAATAACTCTTCTGCTTTCATGTCTTTTGCCCAGCTTGAGGTATAGGCAATGTCCGCATCGGTCGTGGGTATCCACGAGCTGAGGCTGCGCGCGCGCCGCAGGCGACAGAAACAATACTCGAGCGCCGAAGCGTCTGTGGCTGAACTTGTGACCTAGATAAACTTAATGCTTTTCCTTTTATTTCCTCCGTTGGAGATTCAATATCTTTCGGTGTAGTCGCAATCTGTTGATTTCAGATGATGTCACGTCGTTTGCATGATAAAGACTCAAGCAGAAGCTTGGTAGGACATGCTTTTCTTCGAACTAGATGCTCATTAAATGAATGAATCTGGGTGGTGAGATGTTAACCGATAGAATGGTTGTCAAATTGCTTGCAAAAGAGATTTAAAAACTCCTCTTAAGCGTTAGAGGTCGCGACAGCTGGAATGAAGTATTGAAGGGATCAAACGAGGGATGATGCTCTTGCTTACGCAAAAACGAGATACTTTGCTACACACTTGAGACAAACAGCAAAGACTGCAAGTTTTATCTAGTTCATGTTTCCTCGGCGTAAAAAGGAGCCAATGAAAGCAAAGATAGAAATAACAAAATAAAGTAGACAAGGAAAATCATATGAAAATACTTCAAGTGCAATGATACCTCAGTCGTAATCAAAACGTTGGTTTCTACCATCGTGGCCGATGGTAGAAACCTTTTGAATTGTTGGAGACTTGAAGTCACTGCTCTAGAGACATCATCATCGAAAACACTGCAATGAACAACGCATGCTAATCTAATAGCTCCAAACCTACCAATCCGAACATCGCTTGATAATCTGTCATGAGCAGTCAATGCAAAAAGTCCACTTTTCCTCGATCCAGCCTTGTAGAAGCTGAAACCTTAAAGTTTTTCATTGCTAGAAGAGCGAATATTAGACATGAAGTGCACTCAAAAGAAGTCAATCGCAGAAAAAGACAAGATGACAATCGAAAGGGTTATCCCTAGGAATAAATGAAAAATGAAATGAAATGAAAAGAGCAAGGCGAATCGAGTCACATATCTGAATTCATGCCAGCTACCGCGCGCGCAGCCTCAACTCTTGGACACCCACGACCGATGAGAGGGGTGACATTGCCTATACCATTCTATAGAGCGACGTTTAAGATAGATTCGAAGTGTGGAGCAATCGTCGGTCGCTCTTCTTTACTGTAAGATTACGGTAGAAACTTCGGAGAGGAATTCAAGGCAGGCATTGAAAGCAGGGCCCGGCACAAGGTGGGCAAACGGAGTTTTCCAAAACGAATACCCCTTTGATCCCAGTAAGTTTTACGAATACTCCCTTGAGCCCAAAAATGACGTTTTGTGCTTGTGCGACGAGATTACCGGCCACACTTCGCCTAAAAGCGCTCAAAAGCGCCCAAATTGCTCAAATTCCTCATATTACTCAAATTGCTGTGCCAAGATAGGAAACAGGAAGAAAAATAAGCAGTAAAAAGGATTAGGGAATCAGAAAATATCAAAGAAACGCAGTCATAGGAATGAGAGACGCCGTTCCCGCGCGTATCGATTGACTGGGGCGCGCTTTCTATCTTAGAAAGCTGGGCTGCTGATGCCATTTTGGGCTCCAACAAGGACAAGAGGAGGAATTTCGGAACCAAAATTTCACCATGTAGTAAACTTTAGGTGTAGAACAGATTTATGTAAAAATTTTGAGAAAATTATGTGAATTGAGAGTTTTGCCGACCTCAGGTGGGAATTAGGTCGGCAAATGCCGACCTAATTTGGAAATAAGTTAAGGAAACTCTTCATTCACATAAGTTTTTCATAATATTTCATACTTTATTACTTAGTCCTATTGCGCATATACACACCGAAGCCCGCGCGATTTCGTTACCTCTGCGTTGCAAACGAGCCATTTTTCCATTTCTTTGGTAGCGCAAAATTTCCAGAAAAAAGTTTGCCACAACCTTCAGTCACATAATTTCTCAATGAAACTCCTCAGTTAAGTCCTGCAAGCCCGTGTGCATGTACTTACCAAGTTTCATACCATATCGTTCATCTGCGCTTTCCAAACGAGCCGTTTAAATTCACATTTTCATTTTCATTATTGCGAAATTCTCGGAAAAAATGCTAATTACTCGTTCCGTTCACATAAGTTTTTCATAATTTTTCATACTATGTTTCCACTAGCCTCTGTCCGTTCGCATACAAAATTTGGTGCCATATCGTTACACACACATTGAGAACTAGTCATGTATGCAGTTACAAATAGCATCGCTTGGGCGACGTCGCGCGTGCGGCACTTAGCGACGGCGCGGTTTGACGCGCGCGAACTCCAGTGTTCGCCTGTTAAGGCACATAACATGTCAAGATAAGTAGCGAGCATGAACTACCAATTTTTTTCCGGGGCTCTGCCCCGGACCCCGCAAAAACGATTTCCCCTTTTCTTTTTGGCCCCAGAACGATTTCCAGCTTGTCATTTGCCGACCTCGTGCCGGGCCCTGATTGAAAGCGTTATCTTGTCTCAGAAGGAAAGCCAAACAATCCAGAAACTTCTGAAGTGGGCTAATCGAAGTCGCTGATTCTAAATCCGAAATTTGCGCTTCAGAATACCAGAAAGGCCACATTAATTTTCTGAAAGCGCATAAGGATCCCGTCTAGAAAATACATGTTTGTCGAGATTTTGACGACATGAAGTAATGATGGACCTATTTAATTCAAAGAGCTACAAATTTTGAATTCTTCACTTGGAGGATTTCACCCTCATAACAGTTCATTGGTTAGAGTGCTCAAAGGAGAGTTACATCCAGGATACTAGAGGTTCGTATCCTGGCCAGGTGTAAAAGAAACTTTTTTTACGAGATTTGATGTAGAATTTCCTCATCTTTCTAGCAGCCACGGGTGTCTACCAAGATGAAGATCTCTAATCAACTTTCAATAAGGAAATAATAAATTTTTATCATCTCCGGTAGAAAAACCATTCAACTCCATTTCGTTCTTTCCCGAAGACAGAGTAAAACAGTTAACAAACTATTGATTGAATCAATTTTTGTATCAGGTGATAAAACAGGTCATACGTTGCTGTATCGAACTCCGGAACATGTCATGTTCTCCGTAATCATTTTCATATGAAAATAACTTTGCAACAGAGGAGTACAGCCTAGGATTCAAAAGGGACAGTGGCTGAGTAGGCATCGCTAACATTGCAGTAAACTTTCTCTCTTTGCTAGTTGTTCTGATAATACTTGGCTTCAAAAAATGGCCTGAAATTGATGTGGTAAAACATCCCAGAAGAAGACCTGGGGTTTTAGATGAACATATGTTTACAAAAGTCAGTAAGGCCGTCAAGAATTGTGGGCTAAAATTTTGATAGGACTGCACAGTCGCTCTATATTTACACTGCTTTGTTTTTTTTTAAATTCAAGCGAATCTGAAGCGAAAAGATGAAAGTTTCTGATTATTAGAGATTTTATACAATTTTTCGCACGGCGGACTAAACAAGCTCATTCTCATGAGTGCATACATATTCTTGTACATTTAAAGTAAAATACTTGCTTTAGCAGCCTGTTAAAAATATTCAGGTAACCCTGCATCAATCACGAAATTAAAGTCGGCCATAAGGATTGAGGTATTGTTTCTAAGCCACCTCCTCGAAATCTTGGTGTGTCAAATAAGTCTCCTAGTAACAAATTTTACTGCCATTGTTTTTGGTATCTAAGGCCCTTAGACTAAGAGGTGGAGCGTTTGGAAGGCATTTTGCACAGCTTCCATAACGATGAAGTGCTTGGCTCTCTTTCTTCTTGTCATCCAGGTAAGATTGCCATTTCAAACAGCGCGACTATCAGAATCTATCATAATTGTTTCATCTTAGGCGGAAAAGGTTTCATCGTGCGTGTTCGACAAGGTGGAGAAGCTGAGTGGTATCGACGATCTCAGAGATTTAGTTAAAGTGGAAAAAAATGAATGCTTTGCTGAGTGCTACAATGACAAGAGCTGCATTGCGCTTAACTACGACAATTTGGGAAACGTCAGTCATGTGAACGTAACGTTGGTGTAACGCAGACCACTCCCGAGGCTCATCAGTGGGGAAGAATGGTGATAGCAGAAATACATAGAAATGAACTAAAGGAATTCTATTTATACGTTAAGAGTAGAGAGAAAAGATCAAAGAGAATTGGGAATCAAATTTTTGGAGATCAAAGAAGTTTAAGACTTTGAAACAAGAATCTAATAAATTGTTTTGTATTTTTGAAAGAATGTAATTCCAGATATTTTGAAGAAATGTTTTGTTAAATGTTAAGGCTACCATAAATTTTTCAAGTGCACAGTAAGCGGAAAACCGGTTGTGTTGAAAAATCGAAATTTGTTTTGTCCTGTCAAAACTTTACATATACATCATTTTGCTTATGCACATGCTTCATATCTGCAGTAGCAAGTTTCAATTTCTTCAAAACTACAGGAGCTCTTGGACGAACATGCACGCAAAAACCAAAGTTGTGCAAACACCTTGTTCTTGCATGCAAATTATCGAAATGCGAGTATGAAAAATTTTAAGAAGTATTTTTGTATCCTCCTGTCTTTACTCTAAAAAAATTATTGGATTGCCACGGCCAAAGTTGCAGCCTCTTAGATGACATTTTCATTTGTTCAGTATGACTAAGGTATCGCAAAAAGATCAGCTTGAGTATCAGCTAGATCGTCAAAAGTTGTTTGAAACCAATTCGCTAAATTTTCTTCTTTCTGCAAAAGTCGACATGAAAGGCTCTTCTACTGATTGATAGAATTGTGTAGAACTGCATAAACGACCTCTCACTACATTTTACTCTTTGCAGGTTCCAAGTAAAGGAATTTGTCACTTGTACCTCTCTGGAAACTTTACATTTACATGTTCCACTTTCGCCGGCGAGATGTGTTTCATCCTTCAGCGTGATGAAGTGGATCTCACTTGCCAGACATACTTGAACATTTGACGTGATGAAGCGGCTTTCACTTGCTTAACATACTTGGATGAGTAGTAAAATCAAAATTCACGCCGTGTCACGATTTGTTATATGGATGCGGTTATTTTGAATAAAGCCCTGCTTTTTTCCTGCGAGTTTTGGCAACTGAAATTGGAGCTTGGCACAGATGGCCTACGAGGAAGGATGAATATCGTGCAAAGAGCATCTCGTTTTGCAGGGTCCGGCGCGGAACTCCGGAAAACATGATTATTCAGTCGTCAAGGATTGCGCCAAGACAGTTTTTTTACATAATCGCTATGTGAAAAACATTCAAAGGCTGGCCAACTCCACGCCCATCACTCTAACACAAATTTTCTACCCCTTCCTCTACTAAAAAAACTTGTTATCGAAATCGAGTGCATTACATATAAACGCAATAAAATGGATTGTGTACCCAGCAGCAGCTTCCGAAAATATTCAGTTCTACGCTCAGCGAATTCGAAATTACTGAGTGAGATAATTCAGAGATTTTCCATCATTTTGATGTAATTGATTTTAACTTCATAGAATGCTCATGTCAGCTACTGACTTTTCAGCGAATTCGAAATTACTGAGTGAGATAATTCAGAGATTTTCCATCATTTTGATGCAATTGATTTTAACTTCATAGAATGCTCATGTCAGCTACTGACTTTTCTGTGGCCTGGTTCGCTCTAGCATTTGAAGATGTTTTTTCTGATAATACATACTTTGGCAAGACATATGGTTAAATATCAAACTTTGCTCGGCTTTTTTTGAACTTATCGGCAATGACATTGTGAATAAAATTCGTGCGCAATGGAAATCATTGGGAGAACCTAAATTGTAGTATAAATAAATGAAAATTATTGTCATGAAACAACCATCCACCTTGCTCAAGAATTGTTTTTGTTAAGATTTAAAAAGAAGGCGCTTTATTGGAAACCAATTCGATTCTGAGATGCATAAGTACAATGCAGCCCCCAACTCGAGTAAAAAAAGGGCTGAAGTGTATCATTTTCAACTAAACGTAGAAACTTCGTATTTAGGTTCGAGGTAATTTTTACGAGATTGGATGGTGATTTTTCCAAAGCTAGTGGGGTACAGGGACTCGAAAAACCATCAAATGTTTTGGATTTACCCTCAATGAAAAGAGTAATTCGCTGCGACGAGAAATTCGCGGTGAAACCGTCACACTTCACAACTTGTAGTCAAATAGATTGAAGTCAGATAAATTAAATAATTTGATAGATCAAATTAGGTCAATTAATAAAAATAGATTCTTTTTTCATCGACATTTTATCATTGACGTTCTGCCACTGATAAAATGTCACTGTCACTCTAAAAACATAACTACGAATAATTTGATTTTTTAGTTGAATTTTGAACATGCGAGGGTTTCACCTCGATTTTTTTTGTCGCGGCAATTCAATGGAAGCTCTTTCATTGATAGTAAATCTAGAATATTCGGTGGTTTACTTTCGAATCTTTGTATCACCGGCTTTCCAAAAATTAGCATGTCTCGTGAAAATTATTTTAAACCAAGATACGGAGTTCCGACTGTTTAGCCAAGTTTACGTCGCAATAGGGGCTGCATTGCAAGCATACTGGTGGTGAATGAACTGCGAAAATGGGGTTATCGATTGAACATCTAAAACTAAACTTCGCGGCGTTTTTTCATAAGATGGAACTAGCACTGACCATGCTTGAAGCACTCGCTTCAAAAACAGAACATATAGAAATATCCATCCAAGTCGAATTCCTCAAAAGATAATCCCACACTCGCTGATCTCCTTCTCACGCCGTATATCGTAAGGTTAAGCGGCTTCGATGGACACTATTTTACAGTAGCAGATATCCAAATTACAAAGTGCTTCGTTTCGAAATCCTTACAGCAACCATAGACTGCGAAAGGGCGGGTTCCGCGCGGACGTATCTGGAAACAAATGCGCATCTATTGTATGCAATCTTATTGTTAGTTACAAATGTCCGCGCGGAATCTCCTCTTTCGCGACAGAGTTTTCTACCCGGTTTTGAGGCAGTTGGTATCGGAATTTTTGGGAAAGCGATCTTGTCCTCATGTACTAATAAATAGTAGAATGCCTTTTTGGACCACAGTTGATGTTCTCCGACAGAGTTTGGAATCACCGAATTTTCGTAGGATCAACACTAGGTTGCTATTGGTAAGGCAACCAGCCATTAAGACAACTTTTGGAACCCTAGATATTTATACATTTGAGAGCATGTGTTAGGAACGTCAAAATATTGAAATCCACAAGAAAATCAGTTTGATTGTGAAGATAGCAGGTTCAAATAAATTTGAATAAAATTGAGTAACCTTTGCAGCTATTTCTTTAGTCCCCCAGTCCAGTGAAGGGCGCTAATCAGATGTCCACCTAAAAAATCATGTTGTTTTGCTATTTCAATAGATGTTTCTGGAGACTTAAAAATTTTTTCCGTTCCTTTCTTTGGCCTGAATCAAACACCGCGCCCTCGACCATATCCTGATTCCTGCATCAAATCCCCGCTGTCTCTGGTGATTACGCAATAAAAAGAGAGACGGAGGAGAAAAAAGAGAACTTAATTTTTTTTTGTTAGAAGTAGCTTGATTTCTGCGCCGTGCCTTCCTTCTGAATGTCAAAAAAGGATAGAATTTTGAATTTTTTTTCATAATTGGAAGCTCTTGATGTGGTATGGAAGGTGGATTCACTTACAAGCAAAATTTTTCTACAAATTCTTACAGCGTAATTCAGTAAAACGAAATTTTCTTCGAACATTTATAGGTTTCACAGTAGATGTATTCGGACGTTTCTGGGCACTTTGGCCGTTGCAAACTTATCACCTTCAGATCACCGACATTAATGGGATTGGCAACAGCTGAACCTACCTTCTCGGCAGTTTTTTTCAAAGTTACCTTTCAGCTTGGGCAACTTCTTAGTTGGAAGTCTCAATACCTTACAGAATCAAAATCCATCAACCTCATATTCGAATGAATGCAGCCTTCATTACGCAAGGCGATTCTGACAAAACAAGCTAAATCTGCCGTTTTCGCTTGAAGGCAGTGACTCAATGAATGGCAGCTTATCAGATTCTGGTACTATTAGTAAACGCATCACGTACATTGTAGACCCAGTCTCACCTTCCACATAAGCTAAGTCCTGGGATCATGCGTCAAATTTCCACCAGTGACGCCCATTCAAAGTAATTGGGCGGGGCTGGTGGAGCCTTCAAGTACGGTTATACGTTGGTGGGCAATAAAAGTCACACAACGATGCCTAGAATGGATTCCCGTCCTTACTCATTTGAATGGGTAGACCTGAAAGAGGCAATTTGAGCGGTCAATTTTCTCAGACTTGCTGTAACTTCAATCAAAATGCTCTCTCACACATTGGGGGAGTTTGTTTATTTTAGTTTGTCTGTGTAAACTTTTGCGCCTACCCTTCATATTATTAGTGTCTCATAATATTTGTTTTTATAAGTTTCTTACAGCAAAAAGTCATGGATGCAGGGTACGTTTGAAAGAACAAAACAAACTCTTTGAGATGGCTTGTGATTGTTAGTTAGAAGCCGAAATCTAGCAGGTACCAGATACTCGGTAAATTGAAGAATATTTTTGTTCAAGACAAACTTACAGGATTTCTCACTCTCTCACGTACATATATACTCCACCTACATAGTATACATTCATATAAGCTGCTGCTTGTATTTGTATCTGTGCTGGAAGCCGAGAAATCAGAATTTATCGTCTTTCAAAGAACTATGATGTGCTGTTCACACATAGGTAAGTGTATACTACGTGCCTTTAGAAGCCCATTCGCAAATTCCCAGCTTCCTACAAGCTCTAATTCTCGAAAATTGAATACCCTTATTTCACGGGTATAATAAGACGCGGGGGATTTTTTTTGATTAGAGAAGTACGGACACGCCGAAGGACTTCGTGACCAAAAAACTATGTACAGTGCTGCATATAGCCTGAGAGTCGTGCGGCATAAGTCTCGTTTTCCGACAGAGCAAGGCGGCTTTGCGGCTCCTTGGAAAATCGAAAAGGGTGCGTCCTATACTTGTGAAATTAGGGTAACTTTTCTTGCGAGGGTATTTTATAAAAAAAATCAATATTTTTCGGGAATCAGAGATTGTAAAAAGCTGCAAATTTGCAGTTGTGCTTCTTCTGGCTTGTGGGATACATTTACCTTTCAGCGAACACAGATTCACTTTTCTAATAAGTCAAGAATTTTGGTTTTTCTTATTTCTAGCATGCAATAATATACAACAACGGCATATATGAATGTCCAATGTGGAATTATGTGAATGAACGAGTGAAAAATCCGGCAAGTTTGTTTAGACGCAGATAAATCATTTTCAATTTTCCTGGAATCTAAAACTTTCAGATTTCGTTTTCTGACTCAAAGTGCACCAAAGCCGGTGCAAACCCACACGCCATCTTGTAAAGCTTGCTTTGCTCTATCGAACCGTGCCCTGCATTCTAACCAAAATTGAGAACATTCTGCGGCAAAAACATGAAATTGGAGAAAAAACTTATGAGAGGACCTAATAGAAAAGCTTTAATTTGTAGTAATTTGTAGTGAGTCATTCTTGATGCCTCTTCTTCAAGAATTACTAAATGCTTATAAATTTGTTGCTATCTAAGAGTTTGTTATCGAGATCACTGAGAAGATGGTGTACATTAAGAAAAATTGCTTTGTTTATATCAAATGTTTTACCGAATTACATCTGATTTCTAGTGGGTATAGTGATGTAGCAGTAAAGCATAACACCGCAGTGAGGATCAAATAATAAGTTCAGGAATCAGAATTGAAGTTCTTTCCCGAGAAGTGTTCTGCCACCAGTAGTTAAGACACAAGGAGGAGTTTCCCACTACCGAATTGGTCCACGCGTAGGTGAATTGATAGTAATTCATGACTGCTATGGGCAGCGTCGAAAAGGCTTAGCTTATGCTGAGATTATGAGTGACTAGCCGGCATTCCCATCTCTTCAGAGCCAACCATTACCAAAGACAAGACGACTTTCGCATCTGACGTTAAGCATGCAGCTTTCCTGTGTTTCTGTTCGCTGCCATCGTATTTATTGCTGTGCTTCCTGCTCCTACCTGCACTGTAGACATTGCGCTGCAAACAATTTTTTCCAAACATAGGCTTGCCTTAGACTAGCGCTTCGTTACCGCATCGTCTTTCCCTGAGATTACCATGATACATGATGAAGTGAATGGTAAGCTTTCGCTTTTCCGGGTCTAACAAGGGAGGGTCAGAAGGTCAAAGTTGCCAGTTTTCACCAAATGCAAAGCGTCACTCAGAGCTTGGAATAATTCAAATGTTCCATCTTTATCCGCAGTGACCCCTAGAAAAGAAGTGTAAGCGTTTTCTTCTCTCGAAATTAGCCTCTCTTTGATGCAATACTAATTTACATTAGAGACAATTTGGTGGTGAGTGGACTCTCTAGCAGGCCGGGTAAGTATTCAGTGTTGTCGAACAACGTTCCATTGTCTAAACGTACATATGTTTTTAAAATACTTTATGATTTATCTTTCAATGCATCAGAGTGCGCCAGATGGAAAAGAAGAGACACAATTAGTCAGTATAACTTATACCTTGGTAAACTTGTAAAATCACAGTTGTAATGATCGATAATGGTGAATTTGGTATGAATAAGTAACATGATTGATTATGCCCAGATTTATCATATTTTGCTCGCATATGGCATGTTTGTTCAATTGTTTGAGAGAAAACAAAAACGTTCTTCGGAAACAGAATTGGAACCCTCAACCAGTTGTCTGCAAGACAAATACCATTATTCCAGTGCTGAGATGTGTTATCGCGCTTTGGCGAAAAAGAGCTATCTACCAGAAGGTAAACCGCTTATAACTGCCTTCTCAAAGTGCACTGCACATAAGGCAGATTTAAAGTCGACGTTGCAACCTCCCAACAAAATCTTCCATCTCATAAGAATGGGTCATTTGACTACGTGACCCCCCCCCCCCTTTATGTCGACAAATCGAAGAATCAGTAAATGGGTTCGAAAACAGGCAAAAAATTTAAGAGCAGTTCAATTGTGGGTGAACCAGCTCTAGTATTACTGGTTCACCCACAGAAATTTCTATAACAAACATGCACACTATGAAATAGTAGTCCAAGTATAAATCTTGCATATGTGTAGTTTAGCTTACTTTCTGTTCCATTCTTTACATATCCGAAGCTGAAAGTTTTGTGTGTATGTGTGTACGTAGGTTACCTAGATGCCTTATGTGTATACTGAGCTGAGAACTTGCACATGCACTTTTAACACGTTGACGACGAGCCATTTTATTGCGGTCTGTCCCTGTGGACGAAATGTTTCCATGCATCCCTACGCGTGGCCCATGTATGCATGCATGCGTCCATGCACGAAGTACAAAATGTGCAAGCCCCGCCCCCTCTGGCAAGCTCCGCCCACTCGATCAAAAATGTCGGGAATTGCCCAAATTTCAAGAATTTATGCGATTTCCGCCACTTTTGGAAAGTGGGCGGAGCTTGCCACTCAGGGGGCGGAGCTTGCCTGACGGTGGGCGGGGCCTGGCTAGAAGTTGCTTGAAGTCTTTGCGTTCATCTACAGCCTCATCCATGCTTTTTGTGGACAAAAAGGATCCTTGTGAGAGGCATAAAAGTTTGCCAAAAGAGGCGGGGCTAATACATGAAGTACATCCGAGCCTATGTTGATTATATGAACAAAAACTGAGAGGATTGGGCAGATAGTATCGAATTTAAGGCCGCCGCGCACCATTGCGCGGCACTGTCGTCAACGTGTTAAACACTGACGAATATTGTAGGCTACTTTTTCCTTGATTCAACAGACCCCCCTATTGAGACCATTTTTGGAGCTTTCCAGATAAGTGAAATTTGATTTATCGCCATTAAGCCACTCTTACACTTTTTCTGTAGGCAGTGTAGCAGGGCTCCTCTTGTTCTGCGCTAACGAGAATGCACTAACTTAAATCAATTCATTTCAAAGGTAGGCACTGCTGGATGAGGAGTGCTCACAGCGCATTGTGAAGTTGGCTCACAAGCAGCATCCGTCAGAATTGAGGATTTTCCCTTATTTGGACTACTTCCTGCTGTATCCGAAGATATGGTCCAGAAAGCACAAGAATGCCGACAACAGAATTTCGCCAACTTTTCGCTCTTTGAGTTGGAAATATGGACGCGAAACAAGCTAATATCGAAACGCAGTCGTTGTGGCGCTTATAGTAATATGGTAACTATGAGACGAGCTAGAGCCTTCTATCGTTTAGTGCAAGCTAGAGTGCGACATGCGCACTCTAGCTTGCACTAAACGATAGAAGGCTGGGCTCCGGAGCTCGTCCACATTGAGGAATCTATGATGCTTCCGTACGATTTTCTGCTTCGGAAGCAAAACGGTGCGATGCCACTTGGAAGAGTTTAAGAACTTCTTCAGGATGGCGTTAACGAGAGCACACAAAAAGATAATGCTACAAAAGGAAAGAAGACAATCTAACGTTAGAGATGACACGAAGAGAAAATAGCGTGAAGTTAACTGAACTGAAAAAAAGTAGGAAGCAACGGCTCATCCAGAAAAAAAAGAAAGCGATTAAAAAACGATAGTGCCAAGTAGAGCACCATGATATAGTACTGTTTCTTCAAAAAGATCATTGTTTGATGTAATTCGCAAAATCGCCCTTTGTTATACTAGCTCTTGAGTCTTGCCTCAAAAACTCAAAATTCAGAAAAGTTCAGTGCTCTCACTATTCGATTGTGAAGCGGATGTATCAGGGAGCAATTCAAGTCATGTTTCTAAAAACACTTTTAGATGACATTTCAGACACTTGACTGCGGTGATATATTGCAAGTTGACATGTTTCCAGCAATCTATCCCAGAAGAAAATCGTCTCGTCTTCTATGCACACGACGTAGCCTCAAGTGTTATACTAGCTTTTGCACTTTGTGTTCTTTCAAGAGATGGTGAGGGGCATCAAGCGCTTGCCCGCCTGTGCGCAATGCAGAGAAAATAGTTTTGTTGATGTAATAGCCTCATCAGTTATCTGAGTGGATAAACACTAGCTTAAAATTTGATGGTGTATTCAATTTATTTATTTTTCTTCAAGATAACTTCACGACTTATTCATTTCTTGTTTCTGATTTATTCATCTTACTAATATTTGACCTTTTCAATAGAATCTTCACTTGTATCGCGAAACAGTTAGATTATGTTAAATGCCGGAAATTGTTTACAAGCTCAGGAATAAGCATATCTGACTGAAGTCTCGTGAGAATAAGACTAGCAAGGGAAGGAAGGTTGGTCGAAGTGGCCTTTTGAAATGAGATGTATACTGGGCTCGTAGAGCTTGGAACGCTGACTCCAAATCTACCTTTACTATTTGCTGCGGGCTTTTGTGCGAGGAGTTACGAAGATTTTTGTGAGTAAAAAACTGAATGCAAAAATGGGGAGTCAGTCGTAACCTTTTCCCAATGTTCAAATGAGGCAGCAGCGGATTGGTATACTTGAATTAAGAATATTTGTTGCACCTAGTGACCCGACTACCAATCAAGACCTATAATAATGTTACGACTGATTTTAGCTACTCTTGCATTCAGATTTTTACTCACAAAAATCCTCCTCGCCCATAAGCCCGCAGCAGATAGCAAAGGTAGATTTGGAACCAGCGTCCCAAGCTCTACAAGCTTCAACCAACCATTCTTTCCTTGTAAGACTCAAAAATGCTTATCAATTTGCAGCTTTGCTGCCAAACATGTATGAATGCAACTAATTGTTTGCTGCCAAAGCACTAAATGCTTTCAGTCACTCTCTAACCGTTTTCATCTTGGTAGTCTTTCTTAGTCAAGATGTGTCCGATTTTTTATGGTTGTATATTTAGTGTATAATCTGGCGTAAGGATGAATTTTCAATCTTTTATTCGTAAAGCAAAACCATTGCTAACGTACTGACTCAGGGTTTGCTGCACTGGTAAAGCAAATTGACCTTCTCGTAGTCGCGAGCAGACGGCTCAGTTTGCTTCCCAATCTTGTCCTTAAACAGGAATGTCTCTGCATTTCTCCACATGTCCAGTCAACGGAAAACTGAGACTTACCTCAAAGGCAGGATCGACTGTTTCAATGGTAATCGTGCCTGGTTTTGCATAAGCATCCTTTGCATCATGCATTATAGAAAGGTAGTCGTAAGGCACGCTGAGATACTTTTGCGTTGATTCGGCTATGGCGAGGAAGGCGTTCGTCTTTGGATCTAATCACGGCTAACTATCACACTCCCCCTTTAAGATCTTTTGAGAGCGACCTATCATGTTCTCGAAATGCATTTTGACGTAGTCATCTCTATCTTCTCGTTGATGCTCGCCACTCAGTCCCAAAGCGTGCAGAAGCATTATCATGACAGTTTTTGCGTCCATACAGCTAAAATATTATTTGTCCAAACCAAAAATCGGAGACGTTAAGTTCGTCCATAACCTCGACTCAAGGTAAACAGCCGTTTTTCCTGAGACTCTTCCCACGTTTGCACCGCACCTGAAACCCAGAATGTTTGAAATGAATTTTTCCCATTGTGATTGAAGTACAATGGAATATTTCAATTAATAAATTGTAGATTTTGAATGCTCACTACTGAGAAGAGAAGTTTTAGGGAATTCCTAGAGATGTTCACAATCACTTATGGAAATAACTTACCCTGCCGATTCCTCGTTGGTAATCTCGACATACTGATCCTCATCCGTACGTTCTTTGAATTGAACACAAGTATTGGCAACAATTTTTTGCATAGCTGCCAAGATCGTCGAACGCTCTTCAGGGCCTGTGGACACAGAATTTGATTTAATGTTTTGAGTGTATTTTTTAATTATTTTCCCATTACTGCTAACAATTGAAAATTTTAAAAAGAACCAAATACCCAAAGATTTTGAAATTTTTTCTCTGATATATAATCTGAAACGAACAAATACACTTACTGTAGGTGCCTGCGAACTGGTACGGAACAATGTAGTTTCCATTCGAATCCGGGTACTGATTCCACAATTCAGTCACGACATCAGCCATGACAGTCATGATGGATGTTGTGAAGACGAGAAACGCAAACTTCATTTTTATCCTGAAACGAAAAAAAATTAATGCACGATTGGTTCAATCAGAATTAGGACAGATGTATTTGTCCATATCCCTTGAGGAGGAAAAACTCAGAGACCGACAAAGCATGAAGTGTCCTAAATATACGCAAGTGTGTGGAATTTGGGAACACCAAAAACCGCAAATTATATAATGACTTAATGTATATTTTATGTCTTTTTAGCTTCGTAGTCTCTTTCAATTCCAAAGATGTACGCTATCATATTGGAATCTTATGCTTCTACACCCTGAAACTAGGTCATCGATATTGCTTACAGGGATGACTTGGTAATTATTAGATAAGAGGGTTACAGCGGCCGCTGCCACCTGCGTCCACGAAAGCTTTCGTATGTGATTTTGACTCGCGCAATCGGTTTGATGGCTTAACTAGTTCACAGCAGGTGTAAGCAAAGGAAAGGATCAAAGTTTTTTTGACAAACAAGTATTAAGGCCAGGGCTTGATATTTTCCGCGTGAAATCGCAAGAGTCAGAAAGAACGCAGAAGAATCACACTCTTTGTGAACGTTCAACGGCTTATATACCAAGCATTTGGTAGGAGTAGAAAAAAGGATGGTGTAATTGTTAGTGCATGACCAGTTTTTCATAAAAGGGGAAATTTCATAAATAACGGTTTTTATAAACGGCAGAAACTTCTAAACAGCGTTTACCAGATTCCAATGAAATATGACACATATGCAATACCAAATCAAACGTCAGCTCTGTTCTCATTGTGTTTTCTCGATATTCAAGCTATCATCAAGCAGAACATATCTTCTTGCACATATATCAATCCTGGATGTTTTTATGTGCCATATATCATCATGTTATATGCAAGCAATCAGATTTGGAGGGACCATATTTGTCGCTTATAGTGTCAAAAATAAAGTAGAAAATGGTATAAAACTGAATGCGTTATCTACACATTAAATTGTCGCAAATTGCATTTGATTGGATATTTGAAAAAAATGTGACTGTGACGATGAAAAAGCAGGTTGTTAAATTCAGTGGACTCGAATTTGTTTAATTGTTCAATGTAAAGACGATCACTGGAGTAAGTCTTATCGATTAGGGCACTTCAGTTGCACAAGAAGAATGGGCATAGTGTTTGCAGTGTTGGCACTCACTCAGATGTAAAGAGCATAAAGTGCTTAGAGTTGCAATCTCTCGTACACGAAAATGTGGTTTGTACTGCACTTTTACTCAGTTCACTGTTTCTTGTCTAGAGAGCCACTTGCATCTAGATCGACAGCTCGTCGCATGCTGGGCGAAACGTAGTGAAGTCAACTTGGATACGCCTTAGCCAAACTGGGATGACTGTTAACACAGACCTCACTTTTATGCAAAAAAGCGGCACTAATCTGGGCTGAATTCCGTTGAGAAAGCCGCGCAATCCACCACACTTACACAGAGAGGTCTATATATTTTTTAGAAAGCAGTCCAAAATTTATTGGGATAAACAAGAGTGAAGAACCGTACGACAACTGTGGAAGGCTTATTTTGAAGATACCTCCATAAATTGGAGGAAAAATGTTTTGCAAAAAATACAGCTATCTACGCGGCTTGCCACCGTTGTTCAAAAGCGTGGTGGTGCAGATCACAAGAAGTAGGGCGCTCACCTAGGCTAAGACAGTTCTGTACATTGATTGATGATGAGATCGCGCCATTCCGTTTAAAGCGATTGAAAATGCTGGTAATTTTTGCTAATTGAGGAGTCAGCATGGATCTACAGCAAGCAACATCAATATTGATTATGCTAGAGCTGACACTTTTTTTACAATTCGTGGCGTATCATCGCAAAAAATTGAATTCTGACTACAAATGTCTTATACGTGCGCGAAAGCTGTTGAACAACGATCTTTTTGAGGCCAAAGCCCAGTCCATGCACTCAAAAAGTTCGGCCGATAAAAATCCCGATTTTACTCGATTAGTATTCAAACAGTTCTTCAAGACTTCTACAATTTTTTATTAGCTGAAGCAAAATTCGAGCTGAGAAGTTGTTGATATTTGAATGGATCAATCTCCCAGGCTCTCTCAATTAAAGTGGATAAAAACTTATTTTACCCTGTGCTTGAGGAAAAACTTGAACTGATTTTTTGGGAACCGAATGGTTTTGAATCGCAAAAATGTCGAGTTTTTCTGTCAGTAGCGTGTTAGACAATCGTCATCGTAGCAGCACTAGCAGTCTATGACCACCACATGTCAAGCTGAAAACACCGTGAAGACACCGTGCTCCTGAACTAAAGCTATGGAAATTTTCATGCAATACAATAGCGTGGCTACCAACTATGTGGAGGTCAAATGGCGGAGGTTGCTTAGCCCATCAATAGTTTGGAGGTAAAGAGTGCAAGATAAGCTACAAAGACTTGAAGATGTGAGCAATTTGCTCAGAATTGAAAGGGGATTTCAAACGTTTCTAGGCACACAGGAGTCTGGTTCATTAATTATCTAAGCTATCTTCTGAAGCAATTTTCTCGCCTTAGAAAGCCATTTTTTACACCAGTAGCTGGGCAGTCTCTTCTAGTTAGGAAACCTCACCATGTACAGAGTCATCCCACAAGCCTAACATTTGAGTGAACGCAGCTTCATCACGCGAGAAGAGGATGAGGTGGCCAGGTTCCAAGTTTTTGCTCATTCATTGCGCTCTGTGGATTCTGCATAATTGCGATGGACAAATCTGTCGGATGTTTCGAAGAAAGTGTTGGAATCATAGCGAATAGATTTTAACTTATTGCCGAAAAAGTTTCTTTCGGCTCAATCCACCTGAATGAATTTGGACGCTGATCAGTTTCAAGCAGCTTGTACATTGAATCGCAAGAGTGTATAGTTTTGTTGTCTTTGTCCAAGGGAAGAATACTAACTTAAATTCGCTTTTTGATATGGAACACATACAAGATGTCCCAAAAAATGTGAACACTGTTTGATCGTTAACAACTTCCTGCTTTCATGTCTTTCACCGGACTTGAGGAACCATTCTATAGAGCCAGGTTCAACTTAGATTTATAGTATGGAGCGAATCACCAATCGCTTTTCTTTACTGTGGGATTACTGTAAAAACTTCGACAACGTTTTAGGCCACCGGAAGCCATATTCTGCCTAGGAGCAAAATCAAACAAGGCAAAAACTCTTTTACTATGATAATGGAAGCCTCTAATTTTTCCACTTGCTGTGACTTTTTTCCAAGGTTATCCCAGGTAAACCTTGATAAATGAAATTCCGCATTTGTCAAAAATGTGATTACACCGTCAAAAAAGCTAAAATCACTTGTAAAAAAGTTGTATATTGGAACCAGCTTGCGCGAAAACCCTAGTACACGATTTTTTAGATTTTTTGAAAATTTTGTCGAACGGCATATTTCACAATGGTTTCACCGCAGGAAGTTCATACCGTAATCCTAGTAGCGAAGAGAGATAGGAGTTTTTCTACATAACATAATTCTAAGTTGTACCTCGCTCTACGGAGTGGTGCCTCAAGCTCGGCGAAGGACATGAAAACAACGGAGTTATTAACGATCAAACAGTGTTCACATTTTTTGGGACATGCTGTATATTTGGAACCAGCTTTGAACGCTCATTCCAAATATGCTGATTCTAACTGCTTAGTCTTATTCCGAAGCGGGTTATAGGCTTGCTGTTGTGAGCAACTAACAAACTTCTGAATGTCGTAAAACGGCGTAAAATTAAAATTCTGCTCGAAAAAAATGCTAGGGTGTTGGCCTAGCATCAGATTAATTTTTTCGATCTCAAAAGGGAGCATTATACAAACCACCTAGACGTCGACACCGTAGCATCAGTACTTCAAGGAGCACGCAAACTTTGCATAGAAAAGAGACCATAACTCGCTTCAGAATAAAGCTAAGCAGCTAGGAGCAGCACATTTGGACTCAGCGTTCTAAGATGATCCCAAATTTATGTGTCTCATCTAAAAGGTAACCTAGGTACACATAAACCTTTTGTTAAGTAAGATGTAAGCTAAACTACGCATATATAAACCTGATATCGAATTTGTTAGTACGCATGTTTGTTATAGAAATCTTTGCGAGTCAACGATGCTGAAAATTGCTTCTCCTACAAATAAGCAAGTGTCAATAGTTGTTCACCAGTTTTCGAACTCATTCATTAATCTTTTGTTCCAATGATACAGGGAAGGGTCACGAACTTGAGGTGACCTCTCGCGAAATGCATATTTTTATTGGGAAATTGCAACGCTGACTTCAAGTCTTTCTTATCTGCAGACCTCAGCAGTCTTCCGACTTGAACTTGCCCTCGCAAACATGGGAAGGTGGGAGGTCATGAGCTGAACGTGAGAGGAAGTTTTTCTGAGTGGGTTACCTTGGTTTAATCGAACTGGCGGAAGGTTGACTACTGGCCATTCTCTTTCTTCAAAATTTTTCGGGGCTAATAAACATCGTGCAATCTCTTAGAAGAGGGATTGTGCAAAGAGGATGAAGAAGTTGAATTTCGCTATTGGAGGTGCCGCTAGGAAAAGGGTTTAACAGGTGAAGCTTACGAATTTTCCAAGTATAAAAGATTACAAGTGAAAGCACTGTATGCACCTCACAAGGATTCTCAGCACAAGCCAACGCGGCAAAAGTATTATAACTTACAAATTTGAGATTATCTTTGCACAACTATTTTGATTGATGAGACTTCCCCATCTCTAGGCCAAAATTTTTGCGGACCATACCCCCGAGATTCCAAGAAAGGGAGCGTGGGGGCAGTAGCGTCCAAAAATTTCTCTACGGGGCTAATTTGAATTTTTGAAACTCTCAAAGACTATTTTTTTATAAGTGTAAACAAGTCACTTACGCTTTTTGGCTCATGTGACTTTCAAAAATTCCGCGGTCGGCGCATCCCTCCTTCCGTCGGTACGCCACCATGTAATACAATATTACTTCTTCAGCCACCGTTCAAACCGTCTTACAGTAATATAGACGTCGGTTCATTTGTCAACGGTGTTACGGACGTCACACATTTGACGCCTATTGCATCCGAGTAGCGGCGTCATTGTGAAAAAACGTTCATTTTGTTTCTGGTAAATGCAATTGAAGATGGATGGAGCGGTATTGTGGTCTATATGATTCGTCTTCAAAACGACCAGAATTCACAATTCGCGATTAGCCCCGCAACTGATGTTTCGGTAGCACGTTTGACTGATCGAGGCTGAGTCAACGATGAAGTTCGATTGTGAAAAACGTTCATTTTGTTTCTGGTAAATGCAATTGAAGATGGATGAAGCGGTACTGTGGTCTATATGATTCATCTTCAAAACGACCAGAATTCACAATTCGCAATTTGCCCCGCAACTGATGTTTCGGTAGCACGTTTGACTGATCGAGGCTGAGTCAACGATGAAGTTCGACCCCGTTCCGGAGTCTGCGGAACAAAAAATGTGGTTTTTCGTTGTATGCATCAGTTGTGAATGGGTATTTATATGTACCCTCGAACAGCCTTCAACCAAACTAGCCTTGTACTTGCAAACGAAATCCTACCCACTTTTCATCGTCGTAAGCTTTGTAGATCCTAGGGTTTGCAATAACTTTATTTCCCTAAATTACAGGCTCTAGTGATTCAAAATTGGCTATTATAACCGTCTTACTGTTTAGGTCGTTCCGAAAGTTCTTTCCGTTTTTCCAACCTATCATAAAAAGACGTGGAATGAAGGTAGGGAAACGCTTTGGGCACTATACGACGCAGCTTTTCTTCCTCTTTCTAGCAGTCATACTCCCATGTCGCTTACTCTTGTGATCACTGAGGTAATGGCCGAAATTTCGAACCCCTGGTCTTTATCGTGTCCAGCTTTGGCAATTTTTCACAATCTTCTTTTTGACTTTTGGGAAAGCTATGATAACAGTCAGATAGAGTAAACAAAGTGCAATTTAATGCAATTTTTCGGCATTGATAGCTAACTTCAAAAAATTTTTGGAATTATTTTCCTGATGCTATCAAATTCCATTTTTGAGGATGCCAAGAGCCATAGAACATAAGACGGCGCACAACCAAGGTACCATTCGATGCAGATTTTCCGTCTCTTTCTAATGAATATATTTTCTTTCCAATTTGTGGGACCTTTGGCGATAAAGTTTCCATAATTCTTGATTTTGAACCGGCCCCAGCCTGCACACGTAAAATGCGAAACCTTATATTTCCAAGCGGTAAACGCTTAGTTGCTTTCTAAAAATTGTGGATAATTGTAACTGACTTTTGAAAGCTTCAAAATCCGTAGATTTGCCGGTGTTCGGGCGTTTCTGTATTTTGGGACTTTGCAAAAGTGAAGACTTTTGGAAAAATTATCTCAAAAAATACTGAAAGGCCAGCTGGATATGCGAAAAAATTGCATTGTATTGCACTTTGTTTACTCTATCTGGCTGTTATCAAAGCTTTCCCAAAAGTCAAAAAAGAAGATTGTGAAAAATTGCCAAAGTTGGACATGGTAAAAACCATGTGTTCGAAATTTCGGCCATCATCTCAGTGATCACAAGAGTAAACGACATGGGAGTATGACTGCTAGAAAGAGGAAGAAAAGCTGCGTCGTATAGTGCCCAAAACGTTTCCCTACCTTCATTCCACGTCTTTTTATGATAGGTTGGAAAAACGGAAAGAACTTTCGGAACGACCTAATAATTTGCAAAATGCAGCAGCGTAGCTTTTATACAGCCAAGGCGTCGCAGTGGGTGGTACTAAAGAACCTTCCCTGTAAACAAAACTGTTTGTTTCCTTCAGGAATCCACAATAGACAGTTTTTCACGAAAAAGATCAACGAGAAAGGAATTGAATTGAATAAAAAAGAAACAAAGAGCATACTCCATGTGGTAACCATGGATGAGCAATCTATTCTTAAACATGCAAAGTTGTAAAAAGTAAAAGAACAGGTATCGTCGACTCTAAAAATCGTGACGACGGTCTGCAGTGCGGCCAGTGCGCGCCGCACGGCACTGCCGCCTAGTGATTCGCCCAAATTACGTGGAGAAGGTGAGTTCTTGTGGTTTTTCTTTTTCTTTTTGCATCTTTTTTGCTTGCAGGAACTTTCATGGCTACCGCAGGGAGCCTACACTGCTGAGAAGCAAGATTGCCTTACGTTAAAGCGGCAGTGCCGTGCGGCGCGCACTGGCCGCACTGCAGACCGTCGTCACGATTTTTAGAGTCGATGATATTTGGGAATGCCTCTGCAAGTTGCACACTTTATACTTCTTTACAACTTCTCATCACATCCAAGTTATTTTTGGTGATGCTTTTACAAATCATTTACAACTCAGCCAAAGTTGTCTGGTTTTCGATGTCTTTTAATCTAGGTGATATTCCTTTCGAAGTAAACAAGGAAGGAGAAGGTTGACGACAAAAATATGCTACCGGATGCTCTTTCAGTTGGACTTCATATGCTTGTACATACTCAGACAGTCGAAGGGACGTCCAACGGGCATATGGCGCGAGTCTGCCTTTTCCTCCGGAGCCCTGCCATTTCACGCATTTTTGTGCTCCGGGGCTCTCCCAAAAGTGGCGCCCCTCCGAAGCAGAGATTTGCGCGTGGCGGAGAGGGGTCCCATTCATTCACCGTGACGTGACGGTGACGTCACAAACAGGACGAATGGGACCCCTATCCGCGACGCGCAAATCTCTGCTCCGGAGGTGCGCCAATTTTGGGAGAGCCCCAGATCACAAAAATGCGTGAAATGGCAGGGCTCCGGAGCGCGAAGTGGCAATCCTCCGCTGGGAAGGCCCGCGACCCATTTCTGCTCCGGAGGTATCCCATCGACTGCCTGAGTATATTCATGGTAGAAGACCGCAATCTCCGCGCCTTTCAAGTGATGGCTCTTCGTGGGTAGAGATCTTACACACGAGTGGAGTAATACCCAAACCTCACCACGAGTTCTGTTAGATTAAAATTGGGATTTTTGAACGCTGTTGAGAAGTACGCATGAAGAACCACAAAATTCTGTGAAACAACAACGATTTGCACAGCAACTGAACTTTGAGCTTATGAGGACATCTTTAGCTGATTTACATCTACAGTTGTCGTTAGTCGGGAATTTGGGTTTAGAATTGATTGCCAACTAGCCGGATATATACACATCTGAAAAATTTATACAAGATGTGAATAGCACAGTCTTCTTAATGTTTGCACATTGTGCTTGTTTTGAATGAAACGTCAGAGTTCCAATCGTAGACGAACGCCGTAGTACTTCTCTTGGAGGACAAACTTGCAATCTATGTTTAGGTAAATCAGCTCTGAGTGATAATGATCCAACATTAAGCGCCAGCGATTCCAGCCTCATCCAAGTTCAATAAAAACACAGAAAAGGGCACCCTCACAATGACGCAGCTACCAAGTGCAACAGGCGTCAATTATGTTACAAATCCGCAATGCAACCTAACAAGTAGCAATTAAATTGACGTCAAGCGTACTGTAAGACAGCCGGACGGTGGCTGAAGAAGTAATATTGTCCATGTAATACATATGGATGCATGCATACTGTCATTCCCTATTTCAAAATTGACACTATAAACGACAGA
The DNA here is from genome assembly GCA_958299035.1 of Cylicocyclus nassatus. Taxonomy (NCBI): domain Eukaryota; kingdom Metazoa; phylum Nematoda; class Chromadorea; order Rhabditida; family Strongylidae; genus Cylicocyclus; species Cylicocyclus nassatus. Next base: position 67,200,343 of record CATQJL010000223.1, on the reverse strand, counting down.
TGTTGTCACGCGAATTCTGATTGCTTGCATTTAACATGACATCTATGGCATATATCATATCGTTCACGATTCGTATGATAAGCGCAAGATAAATACATTGTATTTGATGATAGCTTAATTGCCGTGCAGCAAGTAGAACGCAACTGTTTTGATATTGTACATGTGTTATATCCCAACAGGAGTATAATGAGCGTTCAACTCTTTTATTTTCCCCGGAAACCGTCTAATCATCCTTTTATAATGGAAAATGTGTTTGTGCAATTGCACTTCAATCCATTTTTCCAACATCATCACAAATATATCTGGTATATAAGCCGTGAAGGTCCAGAAAAAGATGTGAATCTTTCCTGCCTTCCATTTTTGTATGGACCTACTCTTACAATATGATAAGATTCTTAGCATTAGGATCTATTTGGTTATGCCAAAGATGATTTTTTTCAGCTAGATTTTAACCAAAGATTGCTGTGAGATACTAAATTAGTTGAGATTGCAACCAAAAGACTCAGAAACTCTGTTTCGTAATATGTTACCCCTGCTTATTCTACAAGGGTAGCAAAAGTTCGCTTCTCATTTGCCTTACCGAAGAGGTTTGCTCGTCAGTCCTGCCACTTGAGGTGTCTACAACAAATGATGCCACGTGAAATTTGACGTATTCATTTTAAAGTCGCAGCACGTAGCACATATAAATAAGCAACCTTTTCTAAGAAGGCTTGTACGTTTTTTGGGCTTAGACTGCAAAACCCAATTAGTAGCAGCATTTATTGTGTTATTGATTGCTTAGATTTTCACCCGTGTAGATCGACGTTTTGAAATTGCCAAAACCACTGTTAGACTGGAGGGGGAGAGAAAGATTACCGTATATGAAATTGTCGTGATTACTACTTGCTTGCGAAGGTTACGATAATATACATAAACATTTAAACTATTTTGTACTGGGCACCCATTTCTCACGATTAGTTTTTCGTGGAGTGAAATGAAAAAAATTTAAAACGCTTCCCTCTTTGTTCGTTTGAAGAAACTTTTCTTTGTTTAACCAGTTCAAACAACTGTGTCAGATGCAAGTATTTGATTGAATTAACGTAATTTCTTCATTTCAGCATGAAAGCAAAGCTTGTGCTCTTCGTCTGTGCGACATTTATGGTGACCGTCACGACTGATGTCGTGACCGAATTGTGGAATCAGTATCCGGATTCGGATGGAAATTACATCGTTCCATACCAGTTCTCAAGCACCTACAGTAGGCCAAATTTGTTAATTTTGAATAAACAGAGGAAAACATAGATGAAATTTATATTGAATTTCTGTCTTGAAAATCAATTCTAGATTTGTGTCGCAATCCGGATTGAAACTTTGATTTCTATTTTTACCTTGCTTGGCTTTTCCCAATGTTCCCTTCTTATATGAACATCAACATTCATAAAACTATTCACAGGTCCTGAAGACCGCTCGATGGTTTTGTCCGCTATGCAGAAAATTGCTGCCAACACTTGCGTTAAATTTGAACCACGATCGAGCGAGGAACAATATGTCGAGATTATCAACGAGGAGTCGGGCGCGTACGTTACTTTTCCAAATGTCCGTATACGTTTCAAATGTGGGCATTAACATTCTTGGACGTTCTCCCCCATATAATAAAGCTTTTTTGGCACTAGGTCATTCTACTTAAATAGTTATCAATCATTCCCAAAATATCTCAAATGTTGCCTTTTTCAGGTGCGGTGCAAATGTTGGCAGAATTTCAGGAAAGACCTCTGTTTACCTTGAGCCAAGGTGAGAGTGGACTTCACGTCTCCGATTTTGCAAGGCTTTATATAAATGATATGTCAGCTGCATGGACGCAAAAACTGTCATGGTTATGCTCCTGCACAGCCTAGGATTGAGTCAGGAGAATCAACGAGAGGATAGGGATAACTACATCAAATTGCATCTTGAAAACCTGATAGGTTGTTATTGATTTTTGAAAGCAGCGAATCATATTTGGTAGTATTCAGATCCAAGGGCAGGTGTCTTCCTCGCCATGGCCGAATCAACGCAAAAGTATCTCAGTGTGCCTTACGACTACCTTTCCATTATGCATGATGCAAAGGATGCCCATGCAAAACCAGGCACGATCACCGTCGAGACTGTCGACCCTGCCTATCAGGTAAGTCTCAAAATTTTCTGTTAATGGGATGAACTGGAAAGATGCAGGGCTATTGCTTAAGGACAAGATCGGAAAGCAAGCTGCGCCGTCTGCTCGCGACTACGAAAAGGTCAATTTGCTTTACGAGTGCAACAAATCTTGAGTCAGTACGTCAGCACTGATTTTGCTCCACAAATAAAGCATCGAAAATCCATTTTATCAACTACTCGCTGAATATACACGAGCATGGTAATCACTTACATCCTGACTACGAAGGACTTTATTATGAAAAGTTAAATAGTCGCTGATGGTATACTTCTCCTTGGCTGAAGCAAGTAATCAATACGAATGGATTTTTTCAAACCACTGTCTGCTTCACAACAAAGTGGCAAACTGAGGTTCATCTTTTTAGAGCTTGATTTTTTGTGCTGAGGGATTCTGGTTTGTGCATTTCCGACCTTGCAAAAAATCGAAGATGGCATACCCAACTACTTCGGTGATACAATTGAAAACTTCTGGTGAATGAGTAAAAGTGATAGGTGCTATATAATCAAGAAATTCTTCAGAAAAAAAGAGAAGACTCAATTATTGAATGCGACAAAACATCAAGCTAATAACTGCTCTTCAATATCCCTTGGACATTGAGTGGTTCAAATTGATTGAGAGACGCAATTAGCGATGCGTTGTTAAAGAAAACAGTGCAATAATTTCAAAGACTCATTTCATCGTCTTCCTCAATCTTTTGTTGACCACGGAGCTTTAACACATTCGCGACAATACCACCGATCGGTGGGTTGTAAAACTGAGGCCCGTAGTAAACCCCTGTTCAGCGCGCAACTCGGCTCAAAAATGAGCAAGAGACTTGTCTACTCTAATGAAAATTTAAAATAGTTTTTAAAAGTTTTGAAAAATATAAATTAGTCTTGTAAAGAAATTTTTTGGACGTAGCTGCACTCATGTCCCCTTTTCCTAAAATCTCGGGATTAGGGCGTAGAAGTGGAGCAAGTCTCATCAATCATACACTTCGATTGTGCAAAACAACGTTCTCACTTCTATAAGATTTAGCGCTTCTACCGCGCTGGCTTGTGCTGAGATTCTTTCTGAGGTGCATACTTTGTCATAACCTGCAATCTTTTGCACTTTGGAAAACATCATAGGATTCACTGTTAAATTCTTTCCACTTTAGCGGTACCTGCGATAGCAGAGTTCCATTTGATCAACTCTTTGCACAATGTTTCTTCTAGGAGATTGCACGATGTTTATTGACCCGAAAATTTTGAAGGAGAAAATGGCCTGTAGTCAACCTTCCGTCTGCTCAATTAAATCAAGGTGACCCCTCAGAAGAACTTCCTCTCAAGTTCAGCTTACGGCTTTCCATGTTTGAAGAAGGCAAGTTCAAATGTCAGAAGACCTGCTGAAATCTGCGATAGGAGAGACTTGAAGTCAGCGTTGCCCCCCCCCCCAACAAAAATATGCATTTTGCAAAAATGGGTCACTTCGAATTTGTGACCCCCCTCCGCTCAGTTTTTTAGCGTAGTGGCTTCGTTTACCATTTCTTGCCCTTCTGGTCTCCTAAACACATTTCTTTTCATCCTTAGAGTTCTTGAAAGGAATGTTCCTAAACAGGTAATTTTGGTGGCCTCCATCTGCTAATAATTTTTGGGGATGGCAATGACAAGCGCAAAATTATCCATTCTTTTCGAATATTTGAAAAAAAGCAACGAAACTGCAATTGGGCAATACTGCCCAAAGTGGTCAAACGCTGAAGATCCAAGACGGTTAAAAGCCAGCCAGATAGAAACCATGGTTTTCTTTTTCAAGAATTTCGCAGACATAATGAACTCTCGTAACCCCCATGGGTATCGAGTTGCATTCACTCTCACGTTATATAGCACGAATTACGATTTATTCCCTGTGAATTTCAAATCTTAGAATGTTTGGGTATAAATTGCCCAGCCATTTCAATATAATCCTCATAGCAAATCTCTTATTCTTTGGTTTACACATGTCGAATTACAAAGCAACACTGTGTTAATATAATAAAAATATGTAAAGTAACTCTTATAATCGGAAATGAGGCGTCCCAAAAGTTTAAACCTACAGTTTATTTGTTATTTTCTCAAGAAGTCTTCTTTTCTCAAATACTACTTCGTAGGCTATCTTCAACTTAGATTACAGTATAGAGCAAAACATTGATCTCTCTTCATCACTGTAGGAGTACAGTCGCCAATACTAGCGATTGGCAATCGCCAGTCGCCAATATCGGCACAAAAATCGCCGGTTTTACTTGTATTTGATGCGTATCGATCGTCGCCATGCTATGCTCCTTCCAGCATCTTCGAATTAATCCATTCATCATACGCACGGCAAGCCTGTGGAGTATACGATGCAACGGCTCGGACTGGTGGTAATTTTCACTCTCATTACTCAGACAGTCTATGAGATACCTCTGGAGCAGAAGTGGCAGGGTCGCGGGCTTTCCCCAGCGGAGGATCGCCACTTTGCGCTCCGGAGCCCTGCCATTTCACGCATTTTTGTGCTCCGGGGCTCTCGCAAAAGTGGCGCACCTCCGGAGCAGAGATTTGCGCGTCCGGAGAGGGGTCCCATTCGTCTTGTTTGTGATGTCACCGTGACGACACGGTGAATGAATGTTACTCTCTCCGCGACGCGCAAATCTCTGCTCCGGAAGTGCGCCACTTTTTGGAGAGCCCCGGAGACAAAAATGTGTGAAATGGCAGGGCTCCGGAGCGCGAAGTGGCAGACTCGCGCCATATGCCCGCCGGAGGTATCCCTTCAACTGTCTGAGCAATGCTTACTGCCTGGGAATGGCGGCTTTTCGGGAGCAAAGGGTGCTGGGCGCTTTCCTCGTTTATCGGAACGCAATCCCCCCCCCCCAAAACCATAAAGCTCAAAAATTTTCTGGATAGCGCCCCATAGCACGCTTGAGCATGTGGGGGTGGACTCCACGTCAATCCTCGGAAGAGTATGCAGACTAGAAATACCGACGATGGGGACAGATCTGAAACTGTTGTTGCTCGTGTTTTCTAAGAAAGAAGTAGTAGCATAATTTTAAGGAAAAAATCAAGTGCATGAAGGGCTACGAAGTAGAATGTTGATTTGCAGTAATTGATAATAATGCACCAATGCTGATTTTCGTGTAACAATGACTGAATAGAAAAAAAACAATAAGAGAGGTATTCTGTTCCCACGTGTATTTGAATTTTTGATGTTTTCGTTGCAGACGCTTTAGTATGAAAACGGTGCAGGGCTGAGTTTATATAAGCATGCATTCAAAAAATTCATCAAATTTATTCGAAAACAAGCATCGCAATCATGGATCTATCTAAATACCACGTCCATTTATACTCTTACAATTCAACATACTCTTCACTTTTTTCAAAGCGCATTTATATTCGCGGTTATTTATTCATACGCGTTAGCATAGGTGCGATAGTGTGAGAATTTGCTCACCCCCCCCTTCACCCCTGAGCCGGAAACCAAGGTGTGACCCCCTTCACCAAAACGACAAAAAAAATCAACAGTGAGGTAAGGTTATGCCTGATAAAATGACCACGCTATCAACCTATTTGTAGGCTCTACAGTCAAGAAGCAAGTGAAGGGCAATCGTGGCATTCTTCCAGTTATGTCCTTAGACCGATTTTATGAGGACCGATTTTATAAACGGTCTGAAAAAGTGAGTGTGATCAAAATTATTGGATGGTACACAGGTGCAAAACTGAGGTTTTTGCAGGCGTAATGTTCGAGAAGGAAAGGTTATACAACGCTTGTCACTTGCTTCATACGAATGTGGGATGAAGGTCCGGACCGACCATGACTATATTCTTGTCTTAATGTTGCCGTTTCATGCTTTGTAATTCAATGAAAATATTGAAAGATGACGACTATCAACTATTGTGAGGCCATCAGAAGTTGTAATAGAAAGTGGTTCTGAGAAGTGTGATGATAGGAAGTATCAAAAATTATGAATGATGAAGCACGTAGAAAGAAGTAAAATATTGTCTGCCCAGGAAACTCTGAAAGATACAGTAAAATTATTGCATGTATAAATGGCCATTCTTGGTAAATGTGCACGTAAATGATAAGAAAAAAACACACGGGAGCAGGATTGGAACCTTCTCGTTATCTTCTAAAAAAGGCATTGGATGACAATGGAAGAAACAAGGACAGGAAAATCGGAACGCCTACTGCCACGAAAAATTTATTCCGCTGAAGACTACTGGACGCTGCGTAATACTGAACTTGTTAAATTGGAAATATTAGGGTTGTTGAAACAAAGTGAGGTTGTAACTACTTCTTGTTTAAATTTAGATTTAGCATAGGAGATATTTGTACGAAAATTGTTTGTGTATCGGAAAGGAGGGAGAAGATTTATAGGCAAAATTTGAAAAAATTCAATTAAAAATTCATAACGTTTGTAGATGAACAGCTAGTACAAGGAAATGCTCACCATTGAAACCGTTTCTTCCTCTGCTTTCAGAAAATATATAGTTTGTCTGGGATCCGTTGAAAAAAGTGCGTGGTGAAGGGGGTGCCTAGTGATTTTTGGAGATTTTCGAGTTTTCAACATAAAAAAATTCATAACTTCTGTAGATGAACAGCTAGTACAAGGAGATGCTCACCATTAGAACCGTCTCATTCTCCGCTTTCAGAAAATATATAGTTTGTAAGGGATCCCTTGCAAAAAGTGCCTGGCGAAGGGGGGGGGGGTGAGAATTTTATAACGGGATTTCTCAGGTAGACGTCTTTTTACAATGGTGAAAAGGCCTCTGCCTGAGAACTCCCGTTATAAAATTTCTCACCCCCCCTTCACCAGGCACTTTTTGCAAGGGATCCCTTACAAACTATATATTTTCTGAAAGCAGAGAATGAGACGGTTCTAATGGTGAGCATCTCCTTGTACTAGCTGTTCATCTACAGAAGTTATGAATTTTTTTTATGTTGAAAACTCGAAAATCTCCAAAAATCACTAGGCACCCCCTTCACCACGCACTTTTTTCAACGGATCCCAGACAAACTATATGTTTTCTGAAAGCAGAGGAAGAAACGGTTTCAATGGTGAGCATTTCCTTGTACTAGCTGTTCATCTACAAACGTTATGAATTTTTAATTGAATTTTTTCAAATTTTGCCTATAAATCTTCTCCCTCCTTTCCGATACACAAACAATTTTCGTACAAATATCTCCTATGCTAAATCTAAATTTAAACAAGAAGTAGAGTACTCTGCGTTGATACCACTGCT